>QJPP01001540.1:0-390187 GCA_003996215.1 Jaltomata sinuosa
GATCCTCCCTTATATTTTATCACTGTTTCGAAACTAAAATGGCATTTTAAAACGTAAAATTGAAGCTTAAATCGGGTTAAACCCGACCCAATTGCGACCCGGTTCGTAACCCGTTTTCTGCCAGACAGTCCGCGGTAAAACAGTCATAACTTTTTACTCCGAGATCAGTTGGACGTGAGGTTTTGTGCGTTGGAAACTAGACTCGTAGACCTTCGATTTGGTATTTCGGGGGACTTCTAACTCTTTATATATTGGGAGAAAAGCCCTGATACATTTGGCCCAAAGTTCAGGAAATTTGTTAAAGAACTTACGATAACTTTTGTCGATTTGCTTGACTTCAAAACTTATACGTGGAAATGACCGGGAGGGTCATTACACTTACCCTATTAGTTAATTAGTTCATAAAAAATATTGCAAAAAGAGTCTAGTTAAGTCTCAACATGCCTTATGTTCAAAGCTCAATCTCTCACAAGACAACCTTGTGTTTCTTCAATGTCTCAGAATGATCCCAATATGATAAAATTGTAATCTAGATAAGCAGACAAGTCCATAGATGCTTATATTGATATATAAAATCTCTGATAAAATAGTCAACCTTGAGCTTCGAGGTTGAATTCTAGAAATTTATCAAATATTTAGTTTACCCAAAGCTCAAAGGTTATGAATCTAAAAATCACCCAATTCTATATACAAATCGATCTCCAAATCAAATATTTCCATTTTCTAAAACTTACCTCGATCCGACAAAGCTTCAAGTACTCTAAAATCTCTACTGCATCCAAATATGCTAAATGAGTCCAATCTATTTAGAATTGTATTCTATGAGATTAAACGAGTTCAACTATACTCATATTCCTGTATAAAATAATTCAAACTACTAAGTCAACAAAAAGGTCAAACTCGAACCCAGGGTTAAAATCATAAATTTAATATAAAATTGGATTACTCATTCCTAGAAGAATTCATATTTGAATTTTTAGCCCAAATAACTATGAATCGACCTCCAAATCCTTAAAATTCATTTTCTCAATATTAAGGCTAAAATCTTAACTTGTACATCAAGTTCATGAATCAAAATATGAAACATAATGCGTATTCTTGCAAAATAATAAAAAATGATAGGGATTCACATACCCAATGTTTATACGAGATAAATGCCTCAAAATTTATCTCAATCCAAGCTCTCTAGCTTCAAAAATATTGAAATACCAAAATCTGGCTTTTTTATACTCATGGTTTGCCAAATATCTGACACTTCTCTCCACATTTGTGGTCAAAACTCTGCCTTTGCAGATGCACCAGAACTCAAACAACCTCGGTATTAGACAATTTTTTCTATGGTTTTAAATCACAATACGAATATAATGATTCAATCAAAACATAATTTGAAGCTCTTTAGCTTTGTGCGGTACCACTTAAGCCCAAAACAATGCCTAAACATCCAATATAAATGCAACACAATCAAAATCAATCAAAAACTCGCTTGAATCTATAAAAAAATATGCGGATAAGTTCAAAATCACCATAAAAACTAGATGGAACTCTAAAATCATTAATTCAACATTGTTTAGTCAATTATTTGATCAAAGTTAATCCTTAACTTTCTATTACACTAGAATACAACTCGAGTGCTAAAATTACTCCCGAGCCCCTCGAGGTTTGTTTAAACCCTCCAACCAAGTCATAAATCTCATTTCAAGCCTATAGGGACATTCAAATCATGGTTCTTAGCTCGTTTACCAATTTTGTTGACTTTCTTCAAACTTCAAGTTTTCAAAGTCAAAATTTTAGATTTTTTTCTTTGATACGCATCTGATTACCTCGGGAATCATTTCAATCATCCCTGCCAGTCATAATAGGAATGTTAAACCTTCAAGAAGTATCATTTGTAGAAAATGAGTCTCAAATATTCAAAATAACCAGATGAGTCCTCATATGAGTCCCTACTTAAACAAATCCTTGTCATCAAATGGATAAAGAAAATGTACCTAAGCTGACAAAAAAAACAGAAATTTCTTGTTTTAACCTCATGTTAGTATCCTCAAGAAATATTTACACCAATAGCAACCCCTGTTCACTTTATCTCTCAAATTCTCTTTTATCTTGACTCAATAACTTATATCTCCATTATTTATATTTGAAACTCCCTCAAACAACCGACTCTCATTTTATTTGAACTTACTCCGTATGAATTACCTATTTTTCATTACAACTAAACCCCAAATGTAGTTCCTTGCTACAACATATACCACCATAACCACAAAAGTTCCTTTATTACAAAAACAACTCATTATATATTGGTAAAATACCCAAACTTTGAAATTATCTTTATTTTACACTCTTCAATATCGTTATAGGTACCATGAATCCTTAGAAAATATGTTTCCACACACTGTGAGTCTAAATTATGACTCTCTCAGATCCGTTAGTTTTATTTCACTGAGCTGAAGCTACTGAGCCAACATCTGACATCTTATTCCACATAAATTATCAAATGACATATTTGCACCATACTAGTAATTATCTTCTTGTGTCATATCTATAGAAAAATAATTGAACACCTCAAGGGCAACTCATATTGATTCATACATCCTCAACACAACAGTGGGTATCTGCATACCTCACTGGAATTATCCACATATATATTTTCATTTCAACTTGTGAACCTCAATAACCTAGATAGATCTGTCATATATCTATGCTGAACTATCAATCTATCAAACCTAATGGAGTATGGGCTACCTGCAAAACTTCAAACCTTCCTGATAATGTATCCATGACCCACGTAATAATCAAACTTGGTACAAAATACACCGTTCTTCATATCACCAATATTCACTTGAATTGATCTCAAATCCTTAAAAGATAGATAATAAGCCTTTTATTATTCTGTGGTGACCTTTTTCATCCTTTTCTTATGAATAGAAAATCCTATGATACCTTTTTTGATCTCATAAGTTGAAATCTATCCAATTCATCAAATCAGTACGAAGGAATTATACCTTATGACTTTAATCTTCATGGTATCAATTCACATCAGTCATGCAAACCTGTTAGAACTTCATGAAATCAAAATACATCAACTTCTCTAATACATGGGTTTTTTGTGATCTCACTTAACTTTTCCACTATTAATGTACCAGGATTTGATGGCACATTTACTTCTTTTTAACAAAAGATTTTGTAATTTTTTAGTGTGTTTTTATGTGATATGATGGTATTTTAGTTTATATGTAGAAAAATGAGGCTCGTGCATGAAAGGTGGAGTTTTGAGCTAAAAATGACTAAAAACTGACCCATGAAAGAGAATGAGCGGCCGTGGAACAAGTCTATAAACCGTCCTATTACTCGTGGACCATGATATGAAGATAGACAAAGTCAGAGTTCCAATTATGGCTCATTTGATGACCTGTGAACCCAACGATGGACCATACTATCAGTTATAGAAGAGAACCTGCAGAGTTACAAGTTTAACTTCATTCTATGACCTTTTGATGTACTGTGAAACTAGTTCACGACCTGTTCTATCACTTATCGATCAAGGTTCCAAGAAGAAGCATTTTTTATCTCAGACCATAGTCCAGGTTGATGGACCATCAAAGTGTTTCACGGACTATGGATTAAGCTTTAAAAATTAGAATTCCAAACTTGACCAAGCAGAATGATAATTGGCTTCCAACTTCCACAGATTATGGATTTGAATGACGGTCCGTGGAATGCTGGAGCAACCAAGTTTTCCTAATTTATTTAGGATAAGTTTTTATATCTATAAATACTCCCCTTAGGTTTTCTTTTGGAGTTTACACGTTGTTTACACATTTTTGTGCAAGAATATATTGTTGATTAGAGATATTATTATTTTAGGAGATTTTCTACGTGACTTTGAAATTATTTTGCTAATATAATCCCAATTTCTTTACTACTATTCTGTAAGTTCTTCATAGTGATGTCATCTTGCTTCTCAATTATTTTTTGCATAAATATTAGCAGCTAAATCCCATAACTAGGTTTGTGGGAACCATGATGGAATAACGAAAGTAGGTAAAACATTATAGTGATCTTTGAATGGTTATTGCACATATATTATTAATTCCTTTGTGATTTTTAGTGGTTGCAACTGTTACAACACACCATTAATCTAAAATTACTTGACAAAAGAAGTAGAGATTAGGAAAATAAATTAACAACAGAGATTTGAGGCTTCTAACCCTCATTTAATAACTTGAGCTACTACTAGGATAATCAATCAAAAACTCATGACAAAGTTTAAATATTAAACACTTATAAGACGAAGGAATTTAGAGTGATATTCACCTACTTGGGTGGAAAGTTCTTAGATGAACGTTATTCACTAGTTTTGCATGTGTAAAATTGGGATAGATCACTAATAAGCTAGACCTGCTAAAGTTATAAAATCATGGGAAACACAGTCCTAGTCTTTTCTCACACAATGATTACAAAAACAAAGATTAAACATTAGTCCATTGATCACAAATAACTTAAAATCTTTAATTTTTGTGTCAAATTCCACTCAAAATATTAGCTACTAGTTGAATAACTATTATTGAGCACTTTATCGCAATATTCTATGTGGGATTCATCCCAATCTTGTTTGGATTTTATATTTGAACAATGACCAGTTTATATCTTTTTGAAGGTTAATTTGGGCATATCAAATTTTGACATCATTTCTGGAGAATATTGTCATTCCCCGAGGCTACCCCCTAGACGTAACACGGTTCTCAGTGTCATAAGTGACACCAAACTAACCCATGGTTTGACATATATAAATAATTTTTGGTAAAATGTGAACTATGCAGGAACTGAAAAACTTTAAAATATCTGAGATGGGAAGAGAAATCCAAACATATCTAAATATATAATATAAATAAGAGTGTAATGAGTCTGAAAAAACAATGCTAATAACTCAATAGATGAATCTAGTCTATGTATGGAAGCCTCTAACTGAGTTGCTGGGACATGCCCCCAACAAACTCTAATAATCTGAAACTGAAATGTAAAGACTGAAAGATGAAAGCATATTTAATGTCCTTGAACTATGAGGACTCACCACTGAGGCTGCTGAGTAAGGATCGGAATCAAGCTAAGCGTGGTCTGGATGCTGAGCGCCTAAACCTATATTATACAATAATGTAGCACAAAAGTATGCGTCAGTACTTTGAATATACTGAGCATGCGAGATATATGCTAAGCTGAAAAACATAAAACTGAACATGGAAATACACATTGAAGCATAAACTGAATGATAAGCTGGATGCAATGACCAAGTATTAATATGAACATAAAATATGCTGAGCTGAATAACTGAAATAGATACTGAGTACATGGATAATGCAATATGACCCTAACTGTGGGAGATACTATTAACTGACATACCCCAAGCAGAGCTAATTATAGGGCCAACCTGTAACCCTAGATGGAAGGGTGCTCATACCGTGCCAAGGGTATGAACAAAGCTGGCATAGATCTACTAAACTAATGTCCACAAGGGATAAGGGTGACCAACCTACTCTAACAGTTGACCCCTCTCATACCTACGGTGGCGCCGTAGTTCTGGGACTTAGAGATTGCTACTAAAGGTCTCAGCCTAATCTGATAGCCAAGCCTTTACCCTTTTATCCGCTTGGTACTAATTTTACTCCCAACTGAATGTAAGCAATAAAATTGTAACACCCTAGAAATTGAACCAGCTTTCTAAGTTTAAAACTCTAAAAAATTTCAAATTTCTAGGAATCACGCGTCCAAACCACGGACCGTGGTTTGAACCATGAGTCATGGAATGGATCCGTGGTTTGCCTTCTCCAGATCAACCTCTGGTCTGAGAACCACGAGTTGATTCTATGGATTATAGTTCACTCTATGGACCGTATAGTTGACTCGTGGAACTTGATCTCAGGGTTGACTATTTCCTCAAGAACCATGAGTTACTTCTATGGACCGTAGTCTGAGCCACAGACCATACTGTCCACTCGTGGAACTTAATCAAAGGTCAGCAAATTCCCCAGGAACTACGACTCAGGTCTACGAACCATAGGTCATTCTATGAGTCATCCTGTTGACTCGTAAGACCTGTTCTGCAGCTTGTCTTTTGGCTCAAGAACCACGAGTCATGGTTCAGTCTACGACCCGTGGAACCCATCCGTGGAACCTGAAGCTGAGAAATTTAATAACTTTTCTTAATTAAATCTCAGGGGTATTTTTATAATTACCCACCTTTTAACTCCTAAGTAAGGTCATTTTGGCCATTCTTAGCATGATTTCTAAACCTATTAGCCTAAATCCCTTCTTATTTACTCATTCATCTACCAAAAGAGGAAAATAACTCTCTCAAGCTCCAAGTCTCAATCTCCAAGTTCAAGCCTCCTCTTCTTTTCAATTTTAGTTGGATTAGCTTCAATCAAGGTATGTGGGTGTTCATTAAGGGTTTCCTTTCACCCTTAAGCCTAAATCCCCAAATCTTTACTTTGATTTAGCAAATTGTGAAATTATGGTTCTTACCAAAATTGGGGAAAAATTATGGGTTTTGTTTTAAAGCTTCAATTCATGATTTGACATTTATTACTCCTGCTTCAATTGAAGTCTAGTAAGTATTTTTAAAAGCTGATATGTTAAGTATGAATTCTAGTATGATTCCTTTAAATTGCATAATTTCAAGTATAAATTTGGCATGTTTAGATAACATGGTCTCTTGATTATGAAAGTGCATGCACAATTTTTCAGGTTAGGATTTTAGAAAAGAAGGGGTATCTTGAATTATGAACATGCATAACTTTAAGACTTATGATATGAATTTGCAAGACATCAGATATGTCTCTATGCTTTATGAACAAATTTTACATTAGATATGTCATCACTTATGATCAATTCTGCATCCAGATATGCATCAGTATTATATGAGCTAAACATTTTATTTTGGGAGTAGTATTTAGCACCGAGTTGGACGGGGTGAGAGTACCCTTAGCCCCAGTTTTGTTTGTGCGAAAGAAGGATGGTTCTCTTAGGATCTGTATTGACCACTTTCAGTTGAACAATGTGACAATTAAGAATAAGTATCCCATTCCTAGGATTGATGACTTGTTCGATCATATTCAAGGTGCTAGTTTCTTCTCCAAGATCAACCTTAGATCCAGTTATCATCAGCTTCATGTTAGAGAGTGTGATATTCCAAAAACAGCCTTCAGAACTCTGTATTGTCATTATGAATTTATGGTTATATCTTTTGGTCTAATGAATTCTCCTGCAACCTTTATGGATTTGATGAACTATGTGTTTAAACAGTATCTGGATATGTTTGTGATTGTTTTCATTGATGATATTCTTATCTACTCTCAGAGTGAGGAGGAGCATGTAGACTATTTGAGAGTTGTGTTGCAAACTCTCAAGGATCGATGGTTGTTTGCTAAGTTTAGTAATTGTGAGTTTTGGATGAAGTCTGTTGCTTTTATCGGTCATATTGTGACTAGAGATGATATTTGAGTTGATTCTCAAAAGATTGAGGTAGTAAAGAACTGGCCTAGACCCACTTCCCCATTTGATATTAGGAGCTTTTTGGTTTTGGCTGGTTACTACAGGAGATTTGTGGAGGGGTTTTCTTCAATTGCTGCCCCTTTGACTCGATTGACTTTGAAGAAGGTGAAATTTCAGTGGTATGATCTTTGTGAGGAGAACTTCAGGAATTGAAGACTAGGTTGACCACATCACCAGTGTTGACCCTACCTGAGGGTTTAAATGACTTTGTTATGTATTGTGATACTTCTAGAATTGGCTTGGGTTGTGTTTTGATGCAGCGTATTAAGGTGATTGCTTATGCTTCTAGACATCTAAAGATCCATAAGAAGAACTACCCTACTCACGATCTTGAGTTAGTAGCCATGGTATTTGATTTGAAGATTTAGAAATATTACTTGTATGGTGTGTATGTGGTTGTATTACCTGATCATAAGAGTCTTCAGTATGTGTTCTCTCAAAAGGACTTAAATTTGCATCAAAGGAGATGGCTTGAGCTTCTTAAGGATTATGATATGAGTGTGGTTTACCATCCTGATAAGGACAATGTTGTGGCGAATGGACTTAGTAGATTGACCATGGGTAGTGTGTCTTCAGTTGAAGACAAAAAAAAGGAATTGGTTAAGGAGGTTCATAGGCTTGCTTAGTTAGGAGTTCGCCTTATGGACTCGACAAAAAGTGGTGTTATTGTTCAGAATGGTTTTGAATGATCTTTGGTAGCTAAAGTGAAGGCAAAGTAAGACAGTGATCCTATTTTGCTTTAGCTAAAGGGTGCAGTCCATCAACAAAAGGGTTGAGGTTTTCTCCCAAGGGGAGATGGTGTGCTTCATTATCAGGGTCGATTGTGTGTGACAGATGTAGATGGGTTGAGACAACAGATTTTGACTGAGGCTCATAGTTTAAGATATTCTATTCACCCTGGTGCCACCAAGATGTACCATGATCTATGGGAAGTCTATTGGTGGAATGGTATGAAAAGGGACTTAGCCAATTTTGTGGCTAAGTGTCCCAACTATCAGCAAGTGAAGGTAGAGCATCAGCGACCGAGTGGCATAACTCAGGATATTGACGTTCATACTTGGAAGTGGAAAGCGACAATATGAACTTCATTACAGGTTTGCCTCGTACTCTAAGGCAACACAATTATATTTGGGTGATTATCGACAGGATGACAAAATCAGCCCATTTCTTGGCTGTCAAGACTACTGATTCAGCTGAAGATTATGCCAGACTCTACATCTGTGAGATAGTCCAATTGTATGGTATTCCATTATCCATCATTTCAGATAGAGGTAATCAGTTTACATCCCAGTTTTGGAGAACATATAATAGAGGTCTTGGTACTTAGGTGAAGCTTAGCACAACTTTTCACCCACAGACGGATGGCTAGGAAGAGAATACTATTCAGACTTTAGAGGATATGTTGAGAGCTTTTGTGATTGATTTCAAGGGTAGTTGGGATGATCACTTACCTCTTATTGAGTTTGCCTACAACAACAACTTTCATTCTAGCATCTTGATGGCCCCTTATGAGGCACTTTATGGGCAGAGGTGTAGGTCTCCTATTGGTTGGTTTGAGGTAGGTGAGGCATCTTTGATTGGTCCACATTCGGTTCATGAGACTATGGAGAAGGTTCAGCTTATTAGGGAAAGGTTGAAGACCGCTCAAAGTCGACAGAAATCATATGCATATATGAGGAGAAGGGAGTTAGAATTTAAAGTTAATGATTGGGTTTTTCTGAAGGTGTCACCCATGAAGGGTGTGATGAGATTTGGCTAGAAAGGGAAGCTTAGTCCCTGTTTTGTAGGTTCTTTTCAAATTCTGAGGAGATTTGGTAGCATTGCTTATGAGTTGGAGTTGCCAACGGATTTAGAAGCAGTTCATATGGTTTTCCATGTTTCCTTATTGAAGAAGTGTGTTGGTGATCCATCCTTGAATATTCCTTTGGAGGATGTGGGTATGAAGGATAGTCTCACTTATGAGGAGGTTCCCATAGAGATTCTTGATCATCAAGTTCAGAGGTTGAGAAACAAGGAAGTCACTTCGGTAAAGGTCCTTTAGAGGAATCACCTAGTTGAGGGAGCTACTTGGGAAGCAGAAGCAGCCATGAAAGCCAAGTACCCTCATCTCTTTCCTTCCGATCCAGTTTCCACTTGAGGTAGTAGTTTCCCCATTAATATGTCTATCCTACTCTATTCCACCAGTTCCCCTCATGATCATAGTAAGCATTCATGTTTTTTTCTTTTTCAAATTTGATTCAGTCATGTTTTAAGTTGCAAGCTTAGTTTTCATGTTTGTTCTTCAGATTTTATGTGTTATTGACTTGTTGGGATATTTTCTCTTCAGTTTTCCCTTGTTTAGTCTTCATTCGAGGATGAATGATCCCAAGGGGGAGATATTGTAACACCCCAAAAATTGAACCAGCTTTCTAAGTTTAAAACTCTAAAAAATTTCAAGTTTACAGGAATCACGGGTGCAAACCACGGACCGTGGTTTGAACCACGAGTCATGGAATGGATCCATGGTTTGACTTTTGCAATTCAACCTCTGGTCTGAGAACCACGAGTTGATTCTACAGACCGTAGTTCACTCTACGGACCATACAGTTGACTCGTGGAACTTGATCTGAGGGTTGAATATTTCCTCAAGAACCATGCGTGACTTCTACAGACCGTAGTCTGAACAACGGACCATACTGTCCACTCATGGAAATTAATCAGAGGTCAGCAAATTCCCCAGGAACTACGACTAGGTCTACAGACCGTAGTCCATTCTACGAATCATCCTGTTGACTCGTAGGACCAGTTCTACAGCCTGTCTTTTGGCTCAAGAACCAAGAGTGGGAACCACGAGTCGTGGTTCAATCTATGACTCGTGGAACCCATCCGTGGAACCTGAAGCCAGGAAATTTTACAGGTTTCCTTAATTAAATCCTAGGGGTATTTTTATAATTACCCACCCTTTTAACTCCTAAGTGAGGTCGTTTTGTCCATTCTTAGCATGATTTCTAAACCTATTAGCCTAAGTCCCTTCTCATTTCCTCATTCATCTATCAAAAGAGGAAAGTAACTCTCTCAAGCTCCAAGTTCAAGCCTCCTCTTCTTTTCAATTTCAGTTGGATTAGCTTCAATCAAGGTATGTGGGTGTTCATTAAGGGTTTACTTTCACCCTTAATCCCAAATCCCCAAATCTTTACTTTGATTTAGCAAATTGTGAAATTATGGTTCTTACCCAAATTGGGGAAAAGTTATGGGTTTTGTTTTAAAGCTTCAATTCATGATTTCACATTTATTACCCATGCTTCAATTGAAGTCTAGTAAGTATTCAAAAGACGATATGTTAAGTATGAATTCTAGCATGATTCCTTTAAATTGCATGATTTCAAGTATAAATTTGGCATGTTTAGATAACACGGTCTCTTGATTATGAAAGTTCATGCATAATTCTTCAGGTTATGATTTTAGAAAAGAAGGGGTATCTTGAATTATGAACATGCACAACTTTAAGACTTATGATATGAATTTGCATAACATCAGATATGTCTCTATGCTTTATGAACAGATTTGACATTAGATATGTCATCACTTATGATCAGTTCTGCATCCAGATATGCATCAATATTATATGAGCTATACGTATTATTTTGGGAGTAGTATTTAGCACCGAAATGGACGGGATGAGAGTACCCTTAGTTCCAGAACTACGTGCCCCCGTAGGTTCTAAGTCCCCTCAGTTGGGCATCTGATTTAGTGATCATGCCACATTCATGCCTTTATACCCTGGCAAGGTATATTATGTCCTTTCGATGGGGCGTATACATCGGATTCCATATAGCTCACATGGTCTATGTCGATTAGAGAACCTCCCATAAAAAATAGTATCGGATTTTAAAATGCATTGACTCTTTGCCTTCAGACATCAAGACTATTATGATTACTATGATATTTTGTATATCTTGCTTTGGCATCGCATTGAGTTTCTTGCCTTTCTATTTTACACTTATAGCATGATTTCAGCTTTACAAGTTTATTTAGCATGCTTATCTTAGATTCCTGTTTATCTTATATATTTAGTACATCCTATAGTACTGATACATTTTGCACTACATCTTTTTATGATGCTAATTCAGTCACCTGTCCTCAGACTCGTGGATAGAATATGCCAGACATTCAACTGATTATTGGTGAGTCCTCATTATTCGAGGACTAGTGTTAGAGCGTCCATATTTATGCTTTCATTTCAGATTTCGAGTTAGCTGGGGTTTTCTCCTAGCAACTCTTTATGACAGTTAGAGGCTTTTCAGACATAGACAATTTGTGAGTCTCCTTTTGGATTTGTATTACTATTTGAATTGATTATCTATACTTTTGATTTTGGATCTTCCTATTATGATTCCGCTTGTCTAGTTGAATTACCTGAGTTATGCTATGACCAAGGGTTATCTTGAGAAAATTGTGGTCCCAGGTCCCATGTTACATCAAGGGGGAAGCCTCAGGGAGTGACAGAATTACAAGGTGAAATACTGGATAGCTCAAATACTGATAATAATCTGAGAATGCAACACACATATACTGAAACTTATTGCATTCCAATTCTGAAGTATGATTGTCTGGAATATCTGCCTAGCAAGTATAATTTACGAATATTGAAATTGACACAACTAGGGTTTCTAGGTCCTGTACATCTGACTATGTTAATTTTCCAAGAAACATAAAATAATTATCATATAGGCAATAACATCTGAAACTGAAATGAATCCCTAAGATTTAGGAACCCTAGTTCTGAATAATTCATGGAGACTGAAGAACTGACTGAATCTAGGGACTCAACGGGTGGAAGGAACCCAAAGATAAAATCCCACATACCTGGAAGAGAATCTACGGAGAAAAATCCTTTGATTTTAGGTCTGAGCTTGAAGGAACCTCCTGCTTGTTCTTGAGAGAAACTTTCGCCTCTTTTCTCCTTTTCTTTCTAAGTATCTGATGATTTTAGGAGAATAGGTGATTTAGGTAGTTTTTGATTAATTTACTAGGTTTAGACTAAGAAAAATGATATAGCTTAGACCTTAAAAGAGGTAGGAAAGTCTGGAATACCCCTGGGAATTTTAAAAGAAAATTGTTGAAATTCGCAAATCGGGTTCCACGGATGGGTTCCATGACTCGTGGAAACTTCCATGGCTCGTGGAACCCTATTGTGGTTCCTGGTCCTTTTTATCTAGCTACGCGTCTGAGTTCCACAACTTGGGTTCATGATCTGTGGAACCATCCATAGTTCATAGAATCCTATCATAGTTCCTGAGGGATTGATGACCCTTAGGTCTGAGTCCCACGAGACCATTCCACAACTGGTGGATCATTCCACAATTTGTGGAAATAGGTTATTTCATGGGGACAGTTGGGTCTCAGGTCTGAGTTCTATGACGCGTGGATCATTCCACGATCTGTGGTTCTGACTTGTGGTCTAGAACTTAACTTGGCTGGTCTCTGTCTGAGTTCTACGGAGGCATTCCACGATTCGTGGACTATTCCACGGTTCGTGGAAACCATCCGTGGTTCCGGTTGGGACTTGGAAAATTTTATTTTCTAGGTTTTTTTTCTGGGATGAGTTTAGGCTTGGATGTTCTGAGGTATTACAATATCTCCCCTTGGGATCATTCGGCCTTAAATGGGGACTAAACAAGCTGAGTTTGGAGGGAAAGAGCTGCATTCCCTACCAACTGAGTACTAGAAACTGATATCTAACTGTACTTAGTTCCATGGATATGCAAACATGACTGAATGCAAGGATAACTTAGGGAACATGATTCTGAGGATGAATTTCACAAGAGTAACCTGAGAAACCTGAGAGGAACTATTACCTTAAGCTGAAACTGAATCGGAAGGGAAGAGGTGAGGGTACTTGGACATCATGGCTGCTTATGCTTCCCAAGTAGCTCCCTCGACTGACTGATTTCTCCATAACACCTTCACCAAAGCAACTTCCTTATTTCTCAACCTAAGAACTTGACAGTCAAGAATTTCAACTTGAACCTCCTCATAGGTGAGGCTATCCTTCACAGCCACACTCTCTAAAGGCAGAGTGGATGAAAGATCACCCACACACTTCTTCAACAAGGAAATGTGAAAGACTGGATGAACCGTTGCTAGTTCTGCTAGGAACTCTAACTCGTAAGCCACATTACCAATCCTTTTCAAGATTTTATAAGGACCTACATAGCTGGGACTGACGTTTCCTTTCTTGCCAAATCTCATCACCCCCTCATGGGTGACACTTTAAGGAAGACCCAATCATCGATCTCAAACTCTAAGTCCCTTCTCCTCACATCTGCATAGGACTTCTGATGACTCTGAGCTATCTTTAGTCTTTATCTGATGAGCTGAACTTTCTCCATAGCCTCGTGAACCAAATATAGCCCAATCAAAGGCTGCTTCACCTACTTCGAACCACCCAACCGGTGACCTGCATCTATGCCCATAAAGTGCTTTATATGGGGCCATTTGAATACTGGAACAAAAACTATTATTATAGGTAAACTCTATGAGAGGTAGGTGATCATCCCCACTACCCTTGAAATTGATCACACAAGCTCTCAACATGTCCTCTAAATTCTGAATGGTACGCTCTACCTGGCCATCCATCTGCAGATAAAATGTTGTACTGAGATTCAGCCGAGTACCAAGATCTTTCTGAAATGATCTACAGAAATGAGATGTAAACTGAGGACCCCTATCTGAGATGATAGACAAGGGAACCCTATGAAACATGACTATCTCGCTAATGTAGAGTCTAGCATAGTCCCCTCCTGATCTGTAGTCTTGACAGCCAAGAAGTGAGCTAACTTGGTAACCCTTTCCACTATCACCCAAATGGAGTCATGCTATCTGCGAGTACGGGGTAAACTCGTAATGAAATCCATGTTGATCACCTTCCACTTCCAAGTAGGAATGCTAAAATCCTGAGTCACACCTCCTGGTTTCTCATGTTCTACTTTAACCTGCTGGCAGTTAGAACACATCCATAGAATCTGCAATGTCCCTCTTCTGCCGTTCCACTAAAAGACTTCCCGTAGATCACAGTACATCTTAGTGGCACCGGGATGAATAGAATATCTGGAAATATGGGCTTCTGTAAGGATCTTCTTCTTCAACTCACCCACATTAGGTACATATAACTGACCCTGGTAGTGAAGCACACCATCTCCCCCTTGGGATAAAACCTCTACCCTCTGCTGATGAATTATGCCTTTTAACTGAAGCAAGATTAGATCACTGTCCTATTTCTCTTTAACCTCCTCTACCAATGAAGATTCTGACCCATTCTGGGCTATCACACCACCATCTGTCGTGTAGATAAGGCAAACTCCTAAACGAGCAAGCCTGTGAACATCTCTGGCTAGTTCCTTCTTCTCTTCCTCAACATGTGACACACTACTCATGGACACTCTGTTGAGGGCATCAGCCACTATATTGGCCTTACCCGGATGGTAGAGCACATTCATATCATAGTCTTTGAGGAACTCAAGCCATCTCCTCTGACGAAGATTCAACTTTTTTTGGGTGAACACATACTGGAGGCTCTTATGATCTGTGAACACATCAACATGAACACCTTACAAGAAGTGTCTCCAAATCTTTAGGGAAAATACAATAGCTGCAAGCTCAAGGGTATGAGTCGGGTAGTTATTCTCATGAACCTTAAGCTGTCTGGACGCATATGCTATGACCTTACCCTGCTGCATCAAAACACAACTCAACCCGACTCTAGATGTGTTGCAATAAACCACGAAGCCATCTGAACCCTCTGGTAGAGTCAAAATGGGAGTTGTAGTCAACTTGGGCTTCAATTCTAGGAAGATTTTCTAACACTCATCTGACCACTGAAACTTGACCTTCGTCTGAGTCAACTTGGTTAACGGGGAAGCTATGGATGAAAATCCTTCAACAAATATCCTATAGTAACCGGCCAAACCCAAGAAACTTATGATGTCTGTTGGAAAAGTGGGTCTGGGCCAGTCCTTCACTGCCTTAATCTTTTGAGAATCAACTCGGATACCCTCACTAGCACTACTAAAAATAGCTCAAAAAGGGATGGATAGGAAAGTGATGGACAACGTCGCTTTTGTCTATCGCTTTTTGGTCAATATGCGGTCAACTCATTTAAAAAATGACGGACAAAAGTGATGCTGTCTATCACTTTTTAAAAAATAAAGTGACCCAGATCGGGTCACTCCTCCATTTCCCTCTTCTCTCTTCTCTCTTCTCTTCTCTCTTCTCCATACCTCCACACACCTCCACACCTCCACACTTCCACATCTCCACACCTGCATCCGCTGTCGTTACTGCCACCGCTGCCACTGGTGCCACCGCCTCCATGCTGCCTCCTTCCTCCTCCATCATTAATTTTTGGGTTAGGGCTTATTTAAAATTCAAGGTTAGATTTTTTTACGTTTTTTTCAATTACATTATATTTATTTTAGGTTAATATTAGATTAAGAATATTATTTGTTGTTATGTAGATTAGAACTTGAATTAGTAGTATTTAAAATTTTAAGTTAGGGTTTATTTAATATTTTTTGATATTATTAGCAAATTTGTTAGTTTCGAATCTTTAAATTAGTTTTTGTCATTTATTTTAAGTTAGTGTTAGATTATGAACATTGTTAGTTATGAATCTTGAATAATGGTTATGAACATTTTATAATCCATATAATTGAATTTTTGAACTTGAACTTGAATTTGATTTTAGGATTTGTGAGTATAGTAAATATCTTAGGCTCTTTATTTTAAGTATGAATTAGGTTCTTGAATTAAGTTCTTGAATTAGTTTTTAACTTTAGGTTGTTGAATTAGGTTCTTGAATTTGATAGTGAAGTTGAAAATTTTGAATTAATTTATAATGTTGGATTATAATCTTGAATTAGTTTTCAACTTTAGGTTGTTGAATTTGATAGTGAAGTTAGAAATTTTGTATTAGTTTATATTATTGGGTTATAATCTTGAAATAGTTTTCAACTTTAGGTTGTTGAATTAGGTTCCTGAATTTGATAGTGAAGTTGAAAATTTTGAATTAGTTTATATTGTTGAGTTATAATCCTGAATTAGTTTTCAACTTTAGGTTGTTGAATTAGGTTCTTGAATTTGATAGTGAAGTTGGAAATTTTGAATTAGTTTATATTGTTGAGTTATATTCTTGAATTAGTTTTCAACTTTAGGTTTGTTGAATTAGCTTCTTGAATTTGATAGTGAAGTTGGAAATTTTGAATTAGTTTATATTGTTGAGTTATAATCTTGAATTAGTTTTCAACTTAGGTTGTTAAATTAGGTTCTTGAATTTGATAGTGAAGTTGGAAATTTTGAATTAATTTATATTGTTGGGTTATAATCTTGAATTAGTTTTCAACTTTAGGTTGTTAAATTAGGATCTTGAATTTGATAGTGAAGTTGAAAATTTTGTATTAGTTTATATTGTTGGGTTATAATCTTGAATTAGTTTTCAATTTTAGGTTGTTGAATTAGGTTGTTGAATTTGATAGTGAAGTTGAAAATTTTGAATTAATTTATATTGTTGAGTTATAATCTTGAATTAGTTTTCAACTTTAGGTTGTTGAATTAGGTTGTTGAATTTGATAGTGAAGTTGGAAATTTTGAATTAGTTTATGTTGTTGAGTTATAATCTTGAATTAGTTTTCAACTTTAGGTTGTTGAATTAGGTTCTTGAATTTGATAGTGAAGTTGAAAATTTTGAATTAGTTTATGTTGTTGGGTTATAATCTTGAATTAGTTTTCAACTTAGGTTGTTGAATTAGGTTCTTGAATTTGATAGTGAAGTTGGGAATTCTGAATTAGTTTATATTGTTGGGTTATAATCTTGAATTAATTTTCAACTTTAGGTTGTTGAATTAGGTTCTTGAATTTGATAGTGAAGTTAAAAATATTTAATTAGTTTATATTGTTGGGTTATAATCTTGAATTAGTTTTCAACTTTAGGTTGTTGAATTAAGTTTTTGAATTTGATAGTGAAGTTGAAAATTTTGTATTAGTTTATATTGTTGGGTTATAATCTTGAATTAGTTTTCAACTTTAGGTTATTGAATTAGGTTCTTGAATTTGATAGTGAAGTTGGAAATTTTGAATTAGTTTATATTGTTGAGTTATAATCTTGAATTAGTTTTCAACTTTAGGTTGTTGAATTAGGTTCTTGAATTTGATAGTGAAGTTGGAAATTTTGAATTAGTTTATATTGTTGGATTATAATCTTGAATTAATTGTCAAATTTAGGTTGTTGAATTAGGTTCTTGAATTTGATAGTGAAGTTAGAAATATTAAATTAGTTTATATTGTTGGGTTATAATCTTGAATTAGTTTTCAACTTTAGGTTATTGAATTAGGTTTTTGACGTTGATAGTGAAGTTGAAAATTTTGTATTAGTTTATATTGTTGGGTTATAATCTTGAATTAGTTTTCAACTTTAGGTTGTTGAATTAGGTTTTTGAATTTGATAGTGAAGTTGAAAATTTTGAATTAGTTTATATTATTGAGTTATAAATATAATCTTGAATTAGTTTTCAACTTTAGGTTGTTGAATTAGGTTCTTGAATTTGATAGTTGAAGTTGGAAATTAATTTGTATTAGTTTATATTGTTGGGTTATAATTGTGAATTAGTTTTTAACTTTACCTTGTCGAATTAGATTCTTGAATTTGATAGTGAAGTTGAAAATTTTGAATTAGTTTATATTGTTGAGTTATAATCTTGAATTAGTTTTCAACTTTAGGTCGCACAACTTATGCCGGCAGATTCTGAGAGACAATGGAAGGAGAAAGATAAAGATATTTGCAAGACCATCGAGCCTCTCAAATAACTGCTTAGATTGACTTTCTTTTGGTTTGCATTAGCTTTTTGACACTTTATTTATAATTTTGTACTTCTTTTATGTTTTGAAACACTTTGTAGGTCTTTTGGGTGGATCTTTTATGTATTTAATGAATGTTTTACTTCATATTTAGTTTTTTGTTGATGTTGTAGTTGCTTTATGAATGTTATGGCAACAATTAGTGCTAATTTGGGCTATATTTGAATTAGTTTTATAAATGGCAGGTGGTGCATATTGAAAATACAAATTTTTGCAGCTAGAAAAAATGCAGAAAAGCGACGGACAAGGTCTCTTTTGTCCGTCGCTTTTCTGGAAAATATTTACCAGGAAAAGCGACGCTATCCATCGCTTTGTTCTTCAAATTCAAGAACAAAGCGACGGACAACATCGCTTTTCTGGAAAAAAATAAAATCCGTCGCTTTTTTGTTTGCGTTGCTGGCCGTCTCTTTTAAATGACGCTGTCCGTCGCTTTTGGAAAAGCTATAGGCTATTTTCCCACGGGAGTGATGTCTCGCTTTTCCATCGCTTTTGGCAAAAAAAGCGATGGCCAGCGTTGCATTTGGCCGTCTCTTTTTAGCCTTTTTTAGTAGTATAGATACCACATGACCAAGGAATACAACTGACTTTAACCTGAATTCGCATTTGCTGAACTTAGCGAATAACTGGCGATCCTTGAGAGTTTGAAACACCACTCTCAAATGGTCTGCATGCTCTTTCTTGCTCTGAGAATATATGAGTACATCATCAATGAAGACAATGATGAACAAGTCTATATATTTCCTGAACACCCTGTTCATTAAGTCCATGAAATCTGCAAAAGCATTCGTTAGTCCAAAAGACATAACTACAAATTCATAGTGACCATACCGAGTGATGAAGGCTGTCTTCAGAATGTCACTATCTCTGACCCTGAGCTGATGATAGCCGGACCTGAGGTCTATCTTAGAGAAGAAACTAGAACCCTGAAGCTAGTCAAACAAGTCATCAATCATGGGGATGGGATATTTATTCTTGATTGTGACTTTGTTCAAGAGATGGTAGTCGATGCACATCCTGAGAGAATCATCTTACTTACGCACGAAGAGTACTGGAGCACCCCATGGAGAGATGCTGGATCTGATGAAGACCTTATCTAGAAGGTCTTTCAACTGCTCATTCAATTCCTTAAGCTCAGCTGGAGCCATTCTGTAAGGAGGAATCAAAATAGGTTGGGTATCTGTAAGGAGATCTATTCCGAAGTCAATTTCCCTTTCGAGAGAAACTCAAGGCAGATCCTCTGGAATCACTCCTGGGAATTCATTCACCACTGGTACTGACTCAAGAGTTGTGTCTTCAGAGTTGGAATCCTTAACCCGAACAAAATGTTAGATATACCATTTGGAAATCATTTTTCTGGCCTTAAGGTAACAAATGAATCGACCTACCGGCACTGAGGTACTACCCCTCCATTCTAAGACTGGCTTGTTTAGAAACTGGAACCGAACGATCCTAGTTCTACAATCAATTGAGGCATAACAGGAATGTAACCAATCCATGCCTAGAATAATATCGAAGTCAATTATTTCTAACTCTACGAGATTGGCTGAGGTGACTTTCGGGGAAACTGTGATAGGGCAATTTTTGTATACCCGTCTAGCTATAACTGGGTCACCAACTGGAATAGAGACTGAGAAGGATTCTGGGAGGATTTCTGGATTGAAACGAAAATTCACTGCTATATAAGGAGTTACAAAGGAAAGTGTAGCCTATGGGTCTAACAATGCATAAACATCTAAATGAAAGACTTGTAACGTACCCGTGACCACATCGGGTGAATCCTCCTGGTCTTGTCGAGTCTGAAGGGCATAACCTATTTTAGTGCTGACCACCACCTGTACCAGATGAGGCACCCTGCTGAGTAGGGTAACCCGCTGGAGTTGCTGTAGAACTGGTCTGATTCTGTGGGTGAAAATCCTTGCCCTTCCGACAACCTGCTGGATAATCCCTCATTCTGTGGCCTGGCTTGCCACACCCAAAACAATTTTCAATTCCTTCCATACACTCCCCTAGGTGTTTCTACCACACTTCTTGCAAACTGGATGAGTGCATCTTCAAGTGACACTACCTTGGGACATAAAGCCTGGTGCCCTATCCCGTCAGTTCTGTCTGGACTTATGCACTGGAGAACTGGCAGAAGATGTGACTAGAACCGAAGATTTATGATGACTGAGAGCGGTTACCACCTTCCGACCTCTGCTGAGAGAAGTTGAAGTCACTTGTCCTAGCTTTCTTACTGTCTCCTCCCCTTATATTGATTTTCTCCTCCTTGATCTTCTGAGCATAAGTAACCAACCTGTAAATATCTATCTCCTTAATCAGGATAGCAGTTTTGCACTCTTTGATGTAACAACCGGGTCCGTCGTTACGGGTAGTCAAACCATACCAAGTGTTAGAATTAGAAAACTCCAGGTTTGGGAGTTTGAAATTCTGGCCTAGGCTAGCCTCAGCCGATTTTAGAGCGAGGTAGAGTCTAGGGAAATCTGGGTAAAAATGGATTTAGGTGTCTTGGATTAAGCTAGTTTTCCACGTAGTCAAGACATAAAGGAGTCTGGGGGACTTTTTGGAATCACTTTTGGGTTAGTAGAACTCCTGGAATCGCGTTTGACGTGAAGGGGTTATTTTAGGCATCGGGAAAACCAAGTGTGTTGTGAAATGGCCAAAAATGGTAGATTTCTAGACATTCTATCCATGATGAGTGCTTTCAGGCGCGATAGTGGTCACCGCTATAGCAGTGGAAATTATTGCTATAGCGGTGGTCAAGGGGCGGTCAACTCACTTAAGACTGCTATAATGGCAGATGACCACTATAGCAGGACTGCTATAGCGGAGCGGGGACTGCTATAGCGGGCCGATGAGTTTTTAATACAGAAATAGCTCTCAAAACATTTAGTTTTCACAAGTTTGTTTTGGAGAAGGGCTGGGCAAATTTCAGGCAATTTTCTTCATTCCTCCGCCAAAAATCGTTCCTAAGGTAAGGTTTTCGTTCCCCACACTTTGTAATACGTTTCCTATGCGGTAGAATTGCTAGGAGGGAAATTGGGGAAAGGTTAGAATGACCTAGAGATGATGGAATTCGGGGAAGAAGGGGGTTCCCAAACATGTATGTTCTTGGGTGTTGATTTAAGTACATTAAAATGATCATAGGTTGTTTAATTTCCTGTTTTGCCTATAAAAAATGATAAGACTAGGAGAATTAATGGTGGAAAGCTCGGGAAAAAGGGTGGAATGATCATGGGTGGCCTGGAGTTTAGGGATTTGGTATAATCAGGGTAATGTACAGGCCTGTATGTTAATTGTATGTATTATGTGTTATTTTTAGACCAAGAACGCGAGAGGAATCTGAAACACGGGAAAGCTCGGGTTGAATAGAGCTTGGATCATTTCGAGGTAGGTGATGACTTTAGTATTTCTGCGAATGTGTATATTCATTGTACTCATTGTCTAAGTAATTATGTGCATTACATTGCTTAGGGGAATTGTGTGGAATGTCTAAGTTCGGTTTATAGTCTATGTTTGAATGGTGTTTACTTGTTGGCTTTACAAGTTGTGTGTGTTCACATATTGACTGTCATTGGTGGCATTCGGTTGGCTCGGGTACCATGTCTGGTACGAGTATAACACATGGTTGGCATGGGTACCAAGCCTGGTACGGGTATAACATTCGGTTGGCACGGGTACCACGCCTGGTACATGTTTACTTTATTACATATTGCATGGTGATTTTTGTATTACATTGATTGTTATTGGTCCGTGTGTGGACCGGGTTGTTTTACTTAATGTGATACTTAATATTGGTTCCGTGAGTGGATCGGATTGTTATTGAAAAGTGCTATTGATTGGTGGTCCTTGAGTGGACGAGAACTCTTGTATGACTGTTGAGTTGGTCTTGGTTTAGGCTCGGTTAAACAATTACTTGTGGTATTGTCTAGAGGGGATTCCAGGATGGGTCCGGGCTAGACGGTAAGGTGTGGTTATGGTTTCTTGTTGGTGGAATAGAACTGTAAGAGATGGATTCATACGGTAACAAGTTAGGTAGAGATCTGTAGTCTAGAGATGCCTGTGATATTTGTTGCATGTTTGCCATACTTGTTACTGGATTTTGCATACTATTTATATACTATTTTCTTGAATACTGGCGGATGACCCTACCAGTACACAGTGGTGGTATACTGATACTGCACTTGTCTTTCTTTTGCTGAGTATAGGAAATCTTCCAGCGGCTGAGACGAGACCTCAGATTTAGCACCGACGTTTCCGATCTTCAAGGGTGAGCTGTCAATTCGAGATACCTTGGGATTATAATTAGAGTTTTAGTCCATTTGTTCGGACTTAAAAACTATTTCTTATTTTGTTTGGGGTTGCATCCTCGTACTCTAGATTTGGTATTTATGTTTGGTACGATGACTTTCAGTTCCTAGGTGGGATTTTTCGCAGATAATTAATTATGATAAGTTTTTGAGTAGTTGATCTTATTTTCATTGCTAGTTTACTTTGATGCTTGCTGGTTTTAGGCTGCTAGTCTAGGGAAGGGTGGAACTCTATTGGTTCGCTCATCCGGGGGTTGGGTGGGTTCCACTCATGATGGGTTGGGTCATGACATTTGACCACGTCATCGGACACACTAGATATGAACTTACTCATATGGGCCCTGGAGTCAGCTACTATCACCGGAACATACTTAGATAACTAGGTAAACTTGAGTGCATACTCCTTCACACTCATATCATTCTTCTTCAAGTTGATAGACTCCTGGACCTTGGCTTCCCTGTGCTCAAGTAGGAAGAACCTGTCCAGAAATGTCGTCTTAAGGTGGTTCCAATCCACTGGACCTGCATTAGCACAACGAGACTCCTTCCATTGCTAATACCAAGTATACACCACTCCCTTCAACTGATAGGCAACTAAATCTACACTCTCGATCGGAGTGACGCCCATAATATCTGTCACCTTCTGGATATCATCAAGAAACTTGTGTGGATCCTTTTCTGACTTGGACCCATGAAATTCCGGAGGGTTCATCTGAGTGAAGTCTCGAATTTTAGCTATGGCAGATTGGTCTGAGGCGGAGCTAGTGCCATAACCTACTGATTGAACTGAGTGGTCATGGCCTGAGCAAGCACCTTAAAAGTAGCCCTAAATTCGGCATGGGTAACTTGCTCATTCATAGGGTCTGCCAGAGTTGTTGGTGCTGGATGATTCCTGGCGTTGGCTCTTCTGGGAGGCATTTTCTGTAACGCGAAAAGCATGAGTTAGAAAGAGATTAAATAGAGTTCATACTCTATAGCATAAGCTAGAAAATAAAGTAGGAAAGTTATTCCTAATGACATCTCATAGCTTCTCCCCTATAAGTGTGGCGCTCTTAACACCCATGAAGAAGACTCTACTTGACGCGACTTTCAGACACCCTAGGACACTTGAATCTAATGCTCTTATTCCAAGTTTGTCACACCCTGAGGCTACCCCTAGACATAACATGATGCTCAGTGTGATAAGTTACCCCAAGCTAACCGATGGTCTGGCATATCTAAATAATTTCTGGTAAAATATAAACTATGCAGGAACTGAAAAACTTTAAAATATCTGAGATAGGAATAGAAGTCCAAACATATCTAAATATATAATACAAATAAGAGTGTAGTGAGTCTAAAAAAACAATGCTAGCAACTCAATAGCTGAATCTAGTCTATGTCTGAAAGCCTCTAACTAATATGAGTTGCTGGGACATACCCCCAGCTAACTCTATTAATCTGAAACTGAAATGTAAAGACTAAAAGATAAAATCATATCTAGCATCCTCGAACTATGAGGACTCACCATTGAGGCTGTTGAGTAAGGACTGGAATAGAGCTAAGTGCGGTCTGGATGCTGAGTGCCTGAACCTACATCATACAATGATGTAACACAAAAGTATGTGTCAGTACTTTGAATGTACTGAGCATGCGGGATATATGCTAAGATAAACAACATAAAACTTAACATGGAAATACACACTGAAGCATAACGTGAATGATAAGCTGGATGCAGTAACCAAGTACTAACATGAACATAAAATATGCTGAGCTGAATAACTGAAATAGATACTGAGTACATGGATAATGCAATATGAGTCTGACTGTGGGAGATACTATTAACCGACATACCCCAAGCTGAGCTAACTATGGGACCAACCTATAACCTCGGATAGAAGGGTGCTCATACCATGCCAAGGGTACGAACAAAGATGACGTGGATCCACTAAACTGATGTCCACAATGGAAAAGGGTGACCAGCCTACTCTGGCTGCTGACCCCTCTCATACCTATGGTGGCGCCATAGTTCTGGGAATTGGGGATTGCTACTAAAGGACTCAGCCTAATCTGACAGCCAAGCCTTTATCCATTCATCCCCTCGGTACTAAATCTACTCCCAATTGAATGTAAGCAATGAAATCCAAGCTGAAATACTAGATAGCTAAAATACTGATAATCATCTTAGAACGCAACATACATATACTGAAACTGATAGCATTCCAATTCTGAAGCATGATTGTTTGGATTATCTGCCTAGCAAGTATAATTTATGAATACTGAAATTAACACAAGCTAGGGTTTTTGAGTCCTGTACATGTGACTATGCTAACTATCCAAGAAACATGAAATAAATATCATATAGGCAATAACATCTGAAATTGCAATAAATCCCAAAGATTTAGGAACCCTAGGTTTGAATAATTCATGAAGACTGAAGAACCGACTGAATCTAGGGACTCAATAGGCGGAAGGAACCAAAAGATAAAATCCCACGTACCTGGAAGAGAATCTACAGAGGAAAATCCTTGGATTTTAGGGTTGATCTTGAAGGAACCTCCTGCTTGTTCTTGAGAGAAACTGTCGCCTCTTTTCTCCTTTTCTTTCTAAGTATTTGATGATTTTAGGAGAATGGGTGATTTAAGTAGTTTTTAATTAATTTACTACTCTCAAACTAAGAAAAATAATGTAGCTTATGCCTTAAAAGAGGTAGGAAAGGTCTAGAATACCCCTGAGAATTTAAAAAGAAAACTGCTGAAATTCGCGATTCAGGTTCCACGGATGGGTTCCATGACTCATGGAAACTTTCACAGCTCATGGAACCCTGTCGTGGTTCCTGGGATTTTTTGTCTAACTGTGGGTTTGAGTTCCACGACTTGGGTTCACAACCTGTAGAACCATCCACGGTTTGTTGATCCCTATCATACTTCTTGAGGGATTGATGAGCCTCTGGTCTGAGTCCCACGAGACCATTCCACACGTGGATCATTCCACGGTTCGTGGATATAGGTCATGGTTTCATGGGGACAGTTGGGTCTCAAGTCTAATTTCCACGAGTAGAATCCATGACTCGTGGATCATTCCACAGTCCGTGGTTCCAACTCGTGGTCTTGAGCCCTACTGGCTGGTCTCTGTCTGAGTTCCTTGGAGGCATTCCACGACTCGTGGACTGTTTCACGGTTTATGGAAACCATCTGTGGTTACGGCTGGGACTTGGAAAATTTTATTTTCTGTTTTTTTTTAGCTGAGTCTAGGCTTGGAAGCTCTGGGGTGTTACAAATATGGTTTATAATTGATCTATTATTGTCTTATTCTTCTTGTAGTCCATATTTTTTATTTTACTTTATTTTTGTTATTTTTGTTTTTCTTCATGAATAATGGCTGAACAACAAGGACTCCTTGAGGGTGTTGAGCGAACTGAAGATCAACGTACTGTAGCAGATACTGCTACAGTGGAAGCTTAAAATCTATGTCATGCTTCTGTAGTTGATGTTCAAAATCAATGCCTAGCATCAGCAACATCGTAACCTGCAAAACTTGTCCCCAGCATTGTCTGTCCTACATTTTCCTGTGCAAAATATGCCACAAAAGGAGGAGATTGACTTTGAGGTAGTTAGGTTTACTGGTTCCATACGACCACCACCACTTGGTGGAAATGCTAAGTTCAACATCATCATCACCATGATGCACCTGCAGACTATGAAAGGGTTCATTAAGGGTCTAGCTCATAAAGATCCTAACCAACACTTTAAGAATTTCTCTAAGATATGCAAGGCGTACAGGCTACCCAGAATCTTGTAATATATAGTTTGTTTAAGGCTTTTCCCTTTCTCATTAATGGGGGAAGCTACTATATGGTTGGGAGAGCTACCAGATAACTCCATCACCACTTAGCTTGAGTTGAAAGACTGGTTCAATAAAAAGATAAAGCAATGCCCGAATCACAAATTTCCTGAACATGTGCTCCTTGAAATTTTCTATAGATCACTGCATACTGTGAACAAGTCTATGGCTGGTATCATCACAGAGGATACGATGATGCGGCACACATTTACTAAAGCTAGTGAATTTCTAGATAGATTGACTAAGACAAACAAAGCATGCACACTTGAGAGGCACAAATGGTTAGCAGTGGGTAGTTTAAGGGTATGTTTATAGAGCCGTCAAGGAGAGAAGAGTCTCGTGATCAAGATATGGATCACCTTGAAATGCAAACGGATTTGATCACCAAACATCTAATAGGAGTCATTTCTCAAAAGGTAAATGCTTTAGGCTCTTGGGGTAAAGCACCCGATACGAAGATTATTATTTAGGATTTGAGGAGGAGGCAAATTATATGGAAAATTAGGAAGTGGGTTCCCGACCTAACACTCAAGGGTATAATCAAGACTCTTGGCATAGTGAATAGGGGAATCAAGTTTGAAACTAATGTGCCATGGATTTACGTCAGTTTTGATACTTAAAACTTAGGATTATTGCATGTTCTTTAGCATTTTGTTGGTAGATTTAATGATTTTTGTTAAGTGTGCAAAAAAATTGGTTTCGTAGCCAAAGTGCTGAAATTTATACTCAAAAGTGATAAGTACAGGGTTTATAAGAGGAGTGACGGTTCGTGGTTCTAAACCATGACCCATCCTGCTACTCATGGAATAAAAGACCTGCAGATATGCAAACAAAAGGAACAAAAGAATGAGTCAGTCTATGAGTCATGGACTAATTCCACAACCCATATTGTGAACTTGCAAACATGCAAAAACAAGAGCAGGAAACATGAGTCACTTCACAAACCGTAGTTTCAAACTGCGAATCGTCCTGTGGAAATCATGGTTATTTATCAGAGAGGTGAAATAATAGAGTCTAAAATGATGAGTCATTCGACAAACCGTATATTAATTTCACGACTCATGGTTCCTCTCGTTGTTTTTCAAAATAGGTAATGTTGACTCTTCAAGACCATGGTTGATTTCAGCAAACCACTAACCATCATCTGAAACGATGGGTCATCAACAAAGTCATGATCCCTGCCATTTCCATTTCTCCTAGTTTGTTTAGGATAGGATTTTTGATATCTATAAGTACCTTTCCTAGGTTTTCTTTTACATTTTATGCTCTATATTTTGTAGGAAACATATTCGTAAATACTTGGTATTGATTTGTTCTTGGTTTTGTGAGATTGCCATATTCATTGGTTCTTGATTCTTGATTCTTCTTCAATTATTCAAGCTTTTGGATTTCTTTACTTCTTCTTTTAAGTATATGAACTTATAGGGAACACTATCCTAGTCCATTAACTATTACTTAAAACCCCTTTTTAGGGAAATAAGATGGCTAAGAGCGTGAATACACATAGTTGACCGAGATCCTACCATATTCTCTGTGGGATCAACCTTAACCTTGGTTAGGTTCTATATTTGACAAACGATCACTTTATACTTTATTTTGGAGGTGTAATTTGGGCATATCAAATTTTGGTGCCATTACCGGGGAATACGGTTTAGGATTAAGAGCAATTGTGTTATTTGACTGTAAGTCCTTATTTCCTGATTTAATTTATTTGTTGTTTTTGTTTTGTTCCACAGGTTGCACACTTGTGCATGCCCAGCATACGGAGTCAAGGCAATCCCCCGATTCCATTTGACCCTGAACTCTAATGAACTTTGAGAAACATGGTAAATGAGGTGGTTGTGGAGACACTAAAAGAGGCCACAACCCAGATGTTGGCCAGAGAACAAGAAAAGCAACAGGCAGAAGAAGATGCCCAAATTGCACAAGATACTCAAGCTACTGTAGACTTAGAAAATTGAAACGCTATTGCTGAGAAAGTAAGGTAAGAAGATGCTCGTCAATCCACACTGAATGCTCAAGCTGCGAGAGGTGAGGTAGCTAGATGCAATATACATCAAGATTCAATTGGTCTGAGAGGGAATAGGGGCTGCCAAATTCACCAAACCCGACACATCTCTCGCTTCAATCTTGATGATGATGATGTTAATGTTGACGATGAAGGAACAACATGCCCCATAGTACTGCCACCACTGCTTGATGGTATAAAGTTTGACATTACAAGTACTATGATCCAGTTGCTGAACCTGAAGGGATTATTCACTGGCAAGGCTACTGATTGTGCGAATTTACACTTGGTGAAATTTGTGGGGATATGTATAGCTTAAAATCTGTCAGGAGTATCCCAAGATGCTATTAGGTTGCGGATGTTTCCATTTTCTTTGATTGGAGATGTAACACTTTGTCTTACTGACCTTTCTGATGCTTCCATATTCACATGGCTGGAACTAAGAAGTTAGTTTCTGCAGAGGTTCTTTCTTCCATCAAAGATGTTGTAGCTCAAGAAGGAAATCTATAACTTCAAGCAACTACCTACCGAGGAACTATATGAAACATTCTTAGGTTTAATAAGAATCTGAAATAGGTACTGAATCACAGGATCCCTTCGGATCATTTCATGGAGATCTTCTACTGAGTACTGAATGCAAACACCATGGTGGTAACTGATACAGTCACTGGGGGAGCGTTCATAGAGAATACCTACATAGAAGCTTTTGAGATGCTTGATAGGGTTACAAAGATGAACATAGCCTAGCATATGAGAGAGGCTGAGAGTTCAAGAGGAACTTATGCAGTTGGGAAATCCATAGACCAACAAGATTTGCAGAAGCTTAGGCAGGATTTTGCAGGGTTGAAAACAACTGTAGATCTGATTGCAAAACAAATCCTTAATAATGGAGCAAAGAAAGGGAATGCTATAGGTTCACAAGGTAAAGCACTAAGAAAGGATGTGCCCAAATCTGATGAAGAATCTAATTACCTGAATGATCAAGTGGCGGGTTTCCAGGCCAATGGCCAAGAAAATTGATAAGTTGGTATTCTACCTACTTATTTAGCTCTTAATCTTAGGCTTTTGCTAATATTAAGTGGGAAAATAGTGCAATTGACACAAATTACTTTTATGTTCCAGGTTTCTGTGTTTAGAAGTGTTCAGGAAGAATTTGGATGAAAACAAGTCAAAATAAAGCTATTCGTAGAAGCAATTAACTGGCAGCTGAATATTCCTGTGCGCACGCGGTGTCCCACATGCACATGCGATGGTAACTCAAAGAAGAGCTCTGTACACGCACTGAACTGACCATGTATGTGAAGGTCAACAAGACGAAGACACTTTGCATACGCGATGAACCTCTCACGTAGGTAAAGAAAGAAAGTGTCAGCTGCAAGGCAGACTTGGAAATTCACACTTTTGGAAACCCCAATCTACATAAAACAATTCTCAGCCATCTTGGAAGATATCTTTGGCAATTTTCACAACTTTTGGCAAGCTTGGATAGCAAGTTCATCACCCTACACCATAAGACAGAAGAATTGGATGATTTCTATTATAAATTCTTAAATTCCGTTCTTCAATTCTTGTTCTTAATTGATAAATCGTAGGTGTAATTGTTGGATTGAGATTTGAGTATTGAATTCTTATCTTGTGCTTTCTCTTGATTAAATTGTGTGGGTCTATTGAATTTTTCATTCTTTAATCACATAGTTGATGGTTGCAAACATTGACCTAGTATACTAATTGTGTTCTTAATTGTGAGAGGAGTTCTTCAATTTAGGAAGGTTCATTAATGGGGATTTGGGGTTTCCACTCTAGATCAAGTATAGAGATAGTTTGATTGCCAGAAACTCCTATCTAGGAGTTGGGGTAAGAGATAGCCCAACTTACCCAAGTTAAATTGGTTAGCTTATTGCTACTCATGGTTGTTTGAGAGGACACGCGAGATATATGCTTGACAGATTGAAAGATGGTTAAGCATACCTCTAACCTAGGCTACCTATGCATTAATTGAGTGTAAGTCTTGTGAATTGAATTTCCATTCCTAATTCCCCCTTATTGCCCTTGCTTGGTAAAAGCAAGGTAAAAACCATTGATCAAATCTATCTTTTATTTGATTTTTCTTTATCCTTTATTTTAGTTTAAAATCCCATATTGTTATCTTTCCTTTTGCTCTTTGAACTCCAATAAGTTTCTTAGATTCCTTATTAGCTCAATCGCAATTACATTATTCTCTGTGAGATCGACCCCGACCCCCATCGGTAATATAAATGTGTTTTGCTTAACAATCACTGAATCCTTCATCTTGGAGAGTATGTTTGAGAATTATCAAAAATCGCGCCATTGCCAGGGAATAATTTGGCGTATTGAGTTAGTTTAGAATTTAAGTTTACTTACTCTAGTTCAAGTTTGTGAATATTTGTTTTTGTTTTAGTTAGTTTTATTTTGCTGATTGATTCCATGGCATCTCAGAATGTTAGACATTTGGTGGCTTGAGCCCGTGTAAGAAATTAGAAAAACGATAAACCCGATGGGTTGTATAAGAATCCTTGTTGTTATTGTGGAGGACCCCATATTTGGTGGAATTGTAAAATTAGTCCTAGGAGAGGGAAGTATTCACCTTCTCTCTCCTATGATGGGTGCAATTGCTATTTGTGTGGTGGTCGTGATGGATATTAGAGCGAATGCCCTAATGATGACCGTCCTCCTCTCTCCTCTTGTGCTAATAATTTTGCTAGTGGTGCTTGTGATCTTAATAGGAACCATAACTTAGCAAGAGAACAAAGAATGTATACCATGCTCCAAACTCTCTTGGCCACGCAAGATAGCTTAGAAGAAGGAGTGCAATCCATAAAGCCTGCGAGGGCTAAAGAAGAAGAGGAAAAAAACCGTTCCATGCAACCTATGTCAAATTTGTCTACTCCTCTTGGTAAAATTGGTGAAGAAAACCCTCCAAGCCTACTTAATGAACATGTCTCAAATATTAAGCTCAATCAAATTCACTTCAGGGATAATGATAAGGATTTGAAAAATATGAAATCGCTTGAGAGTGAGTTCGTATCGGTAGTGCTTGAACCCCAACAAGAAAAAGAATTTGTATTAAGTGAGGTTGTGAGCCAAGAATGGGTGCTAAATCAATCTCACCAACTAGAGGCATATGGGGAACAGTGTGAAAGAATGCTACAAATGTTCGAGATTTCATTAAAAAGGCATGCCAAGAGAAGTCAAAAAGAAGGATTGCTTGAAATTGCTTCCAAAATTTGGACACTGATGTGAGTGCTTGTGTTGAAACATGCATGCTTGTGGATAGTTGTTTTGATTTGTTCCCTATTGAAGAGGAGGACACAAGGGATGCTTTTGATTTGAAGGTGTTGTGGCAACCAACTACCTCATAGATAAATCATGATGCCAAAATCAAATGAATGATACTAGAGTTACAAGGCAAGGTCCAATTGTTCATCTTGAAAGACTCTAGTTCATTCGAAAGTGAGGATGTTATGAATGAGGCAAACTTGAGAGTGGAGACGCCCAAATCTTACTCCAACCAATTTTTAAACTTAAGTTTGGTTGAATGAATGAAAGTCAAAGTAATTAAGCTTTTGGAAAACCTTGGAAGGAGGATGGATTGAGGTTTATCCGGTTTTAAGTTTGTTATTGAAAGAAAGCAAAATTACCTTCCTCACTTGAAGGAGAAAAAGTACAAAATGCGACACCAAGAAAATGGCCTTCTCATGTTCTCACCTTCACAACTTGATTGTCATCGAAAGTTTGATTCAAATTTAGGTCAAAGATTCAAAGTCTCCAAGTAGATATCCAAATGGTGACATATCTTACATCACTCCATGATGTTAAATTGCGTGCTTGATGGGAGGCAACCCATCATTTGAAAAATCTTTCTTTATGTTTTACTTCACTTTTTGTTTCCTTTTTGAATTGTTTTAGGTGCCCAGAGAAATGAGAAGGGAATACAAGTGTTGAGAAAGATCAAAAATACTTTTGAAAAATATGCATTTCACACCTTAAAGAGTGCCCGCCGCACATGACATCGCACAAGCAACCAGTAAATTGGGCAAAAATATTGGCTGGTGTAAAAGAGGTGCATTTCGCACTCTTTGTTGTGTCCGTCGCACCTGCTTTTGCATGGGAAAATAGTAAGTTGGGATCAAACTTGCAAATCTAGTCTAAGGGTCCTTCATCGTGTATGTGGTGGAACGTCCATAGATGTAAAGGTCAAGCTATCAGCAAACTATCATGAACGTGCTAGACCAGCCATGTGCGTGGGACTATCAGCAGTCCCCAGGTATTAGAACAATTCAAAATCAGAAAAGGACCCAAATGTTTCATCTCAAAACAAAAGGTGCTCCTCTTCCTTAAGCACACATGAAGTTAATCAATTTTCCCATTGCTACAAGTTGTAATCCATCAGGTATCAACACCGTCTCTCCTATTATTTTGAAATAGTTACCCTTCTTCCTCATCTTGATGTAGTAAAAATGGGAAACTTATAGTTTGGGTTGAGAACCATATTGCTTTAGATCAAGTGTTATGTGTGCATAGTTGATAAATTGTTGGGTGAGGTTGGTTGAGAGTGTGTGCTAAATTGTGTGACAAATATTTTGTGCATAAATGGGTTCAAATGCTTTGGGAAATAAAGCAAGAACAGCTTGCCTCCCATGTGTTTGAGAATATTCCTCAAAGGGTTCTGAACTGGGCAAAGGCAATGATCTTCATGTGGCCTTTCCATGTACGCGAAGGAGAAAATTTCCAAAAAATTAAATTTTACCATCGCGAACGTGCCAAGCTGGCTGCACATGCAAAGAGCACCTTCTGGCAATAGCAAAAATAGTAGCTTCGCACTGAGTGTCTCAACATTTTTTTTACAACAATTTCTTTGGCCTAAATGTTTCACAACACATTGTTTTAAGTGTCCCAAAGAACTTTTAACATGTTGGTTTCTTTTCTAGGTACTTTGATCCTAAAAATGGCCTCCAACGGTAGTGATAATAAAGTTAAGAATATTCTGGAGGTGGAAATGAAGGAGAATTATGATCAGGATAGATTCCTAGCGGCAATGTGTGAGTGTTGGTATGACGAGCTTTTATCCAAGCCCTTTGTTAGGGAAAAAGGAATCAACATAGATAAAGTTGAAAGCAAGATGTCATCATTCTAGAGGAAATTGGTGGAGCGTAGGTGGATTTTCTTTGCTCCTCAATCTATCAAGGCAAATCACACGGTAATCACAAAATTCTATGCTAATGCTTCGACCATCGACTTTAAAGGGGCGTTGGATACTACCATTCAGGGTGTCCAAGTGAGTTTAAACTCCAAAATCATCAATGCACTATACAACCTTTCGGATGCAAATAATGAGGTTTATTTGACAAAATCAAAAGCAAAAGGACACCAGTGGTTGGTTGACAAGTTGCATGATGGAGTAACTTCGAGTTGGTTAGCTTTGCAAAAAGGGGTTGATTCACATGATTTCACTGCAAAAGCTTAGTCATGGCTTTTAATTATCTGTGCAAGGATCATGCCATCCACTCATGACACTGATGTGACCCTTGACCGAGCAGTGATTATTGCAGCACTCATGGATGGGTTGGAGGTGAATGTTAGGCTCCATATAGTGAACCAGATGGAAGAGGTAGCTATGGGGAGGTTGAAAAGCCTCTTCTTTACCTCACCGATTACACACTTGTGCTATGATGCTGGTGTATTAAAACACCCAACTGACATTGAGAAGAAGCCAACGGCCTTGATCTATCCATTGTTGAAAAGGGCCCTAGAAATAAAGCTTAAGAAGAGAAAGATTGATGTAGCTTGTCCATCCTTCAGGCAGTTCCCAGAGTCTTCGACTGATCCCACTGGTCTTTCTAGCACTGCATCTAGATAATCTCACCTTGTGGGACCACTATAGTCTGGGCCCTATCTTATGCGCCATCTCTTTAGCCAGATTTAGGGAGTAGATGCACATATTCAATATTTAATGGCTGGACTTCTTTTTGGCCCAGCTGGGGTTGACACACCAGTAGGCTCTGAGTCTCCCCCATCCCTTGGCAAAGTGGATATTAAGCAGAAGTTGATCACTAGGCGACTGAATGCAATGAACACCCAATTGGAGCACATGAGCTGCATGAAAGGAAAGGTTGAAAGGCGCCAAAGAAAGTTTAGCGAGCATGAGAAGAAGAAGAGCAAGTTCTTAAACAAGATAATGGATAGATTGAAATCTTTTTGTGGGTCAAGTACACTAGAGGATGAGGATCAGGAGAGACATTAATTTCCCTCCTCCTCCAGTTTAGATTGAGTCACCTTAGGGAGCCCCCTCAAACTTATCTCTTGTTTTGATGCACTGATGGCCCTACCCTACTTTAGTTGGGGGTGGTGTAGTTGGGGGTGGTGTGTTAGACCGCACTCTATCTATCTTAGCTTACTTTATTGTTGGATATTATTATGCCCTTACTTGGCGTGTTTCGTTTATTTGGATATTATTGTGCACTTATTGGGTGTGTTTGGTGATATATGCCCTTGTCGGGTTTTAGAGTTGCTCTAAAGAAAGTTGATGGTTTAATTCTTTAGTTTAATTCACTTTTAGTTTTGTTAGTTCTTTTGCAGTTTGTTTTCTTGGAGGTTTTTGAGCCAGGGGAAGTCTGAGTACCCAGTAGGCTAAATCAAACTTGCCTTGTGTGTTGGGATTTTTATGTTGGTGAAATCTGAGTAGCCATATCGATTTAGATAGATGAATTGGCCCAATGATAGACTGAATGATGTCATTCTTATGGGCAAATCATCATCTTTTGAGATATTGGGGAGCTTTGACTTGTTTGGTACTAATGGAGTTAGTCTTGCACACTAAGTGAAATAGGCATACCCTTCTGAATTTTTTTTGTGAAAAGTGCATGGAAAATAATGATTTTTGTGAAGTAAATTGCTCCCGGTTGTTCAATCGTTTGATAACCAGAGTCATTCTTTGATAAATGATCACTATGAGACAACTCCTTTATTCTTTTTGTGACTCTGAACGCATTAGGTATGATAATTTGGAAGTGTAGAATGTGGCTCTATTTTTTCTTGTTTGGGAAGTGAAATTGATCCTTCTGGATTGATTCGCATGCCATGTGTGGTGAGGTTTAGTGGAATAATTCTTGTGCTCGCTTGTGTTAACTAGAACTTGCCTTGTTAGTTGTTCAATGCTAGTATCAATTGTGTTGGTTGGAGAAATGATCTTAGGCCTTCTTTGTGATTGTTGAAGCCTACTTACCCTTAAAAATCCTACCATTGCACTTAAATTGTATCATTAGTCACCCCTCTTGAGCCTAATACCTCTTCTTTGGAAACCTCGTTACAAGCCTTGAACCATTTTGAAAATAAGTCCCTCTCTTGAACCCATCCCTCCTTGAACTTTACAAGTGTGAAATTAAGGCTAAAAGCCTAAATTTGGGGGTTGACAAAACGTACCTTGGAGGAATGCTAAATAAGCTTATCTTGGTTTGTTGGTCAAATCCTAAAAGAATTGTCAAAAGGAAGGAAGAATTCGAAAAAGAAAGCAAGGATGAAAGGAAAAAAGGAAAGTAAATAAAGGAAATGAACCCTCCAAGGTAAGTAGAATGATAAAAATTAGATCTTCAAATGAAATAAGTGAAATGGTGCCTTGTGTTGAATGAAAATGAAAAGAAATGACTTTTGTTTCAATTTGAAAAAGTTATGTGGAGTTCAAGGAGGATGTAGTCACTTAAACCTAAATGTGTATCCTACCCTTCCCCGAGCCTACATTACAAGCTTATAAAAGTCCTTTGAGATCTCCGACCAATTAATTTTTAGGTGGTGGCAAATGAAAATAAGGGCAAGCTTATGGTTTGACATATGTTGGTACTTGAAATTCTTTGTGAGTGTGTGTTTTGGGACATTCGTTCTTGTGAGGGCATGTAAATTAGGATACTCGGTGATGTTGATAAATTCCGAAAATGAGTCAAATGAGCATGTTGAGTAAACTAGTGGTTTTGAGTCATTTCTTGAAGATTGGTTGTTGTCACTTGGTTGTTCTTGTAGTCCCATTTCATCCTTGAATTGTGTTTTGAATAGAGGGGAATGCTTAGATTAAGTTATCATGTGATTGACTAATCATTAGTACCAACCGAAGTCATGCTTGGTTCTTGAAATGGGTTTCCTTGGCTTATGGTATTGTCATTGCACTTGTATGTATGTCTCTTAAATTAGAATTTTTGAGTTGCTTGAGCAAAAGAAATAGTTCAAGTTTGGGGGTTTGATAAGCCGGTATTCTACCTACTTAATTAGCTTTTAATCTTAGTCTTTTGCTAGTATTAAGTGGGAAAATAGTGCAATTGACATGGATTACTTTTATGTTGCAGGTTTCTGTGTTTAGAAGTATTCGGGAAAAAATTGGATGAAAACAAGTCAAAATAAAGCTATTCGGAGAAGCAATTAATTGGAAGCTGAATATGCCTATGCGCACACGGTGTCCCACACACACACGCGATGGTCACTCAAATAAAAGATCCGCGCATGCACTGAATCAACCACATATGTGAAGATCAACCAGACGATGACACTTCATGTACGCGATGAACCTTCCGCGTAAGCAAAGAAGGAAAGCATCAGTAGGGAAGACTTGGAAATTCACACTTTTGGAAACCCCAATCCACACAAAACACTTCTCAGCCATCTTGGAAGCTATCCTTGGTAATTTTCACAACTTTTGGCAAGCTTGGAGAGCAAGTTCATCACCCTACACCATAGGAGTGAAGATTTGGATGATGTCTATTGTAAAATTCTTAAATTCCATTCTTCAACTCTTGTTGTTAATTGATAAATCGTAGGTGTAGTTGTTGAATTAAGATTTGAGTATTGAATTCTTATCTTGTTCTTTATCTTGATTAAATTGTATGGCTCTATTGAATCTTTCATGCTTTAATCACATATTTGATGGTTGCAAATATTGACTTAGCATACTAATTATTTTCTTACTTGTGAGAGGAGTTTTTAAATTTGGGAAGGTTCATTAGTCGAGATTTGGGGTTTCCACTCTAGATCAAGGCTAGATATAGTTTGATTGCCGAAAACTCCCAATCTAAGAGTTGGGGTTAGAAATAGACCAACTTACCCAAGATAAATAGGTTGGTCTATTGCTACTTGTGGTTGTTCTAGAGGACGCGCGAGATATATGCTTTACAGGTCGAAAGATGGTTGAGCATACCCCTAACCAAGGCTACCTATGCATTAATTGGGTGTAAGTCTTGTGAATTGAATTCCCATTCCCAATTTTCCCTTGTTGACCTTGTTTGGTGAAAGCAAGGTAAAAGCCATTGATCAAATCTATCTTTTATTTGATTTTACTTTATCCTTTCTTTTCGTTTAAAACCCCCCTATTATTATCTTTCCTTTTTGCTCTTTGAACTCCAATAAGTTGCTTAGATTCTATATTAGCTCAACCGCGATTACATTGTTATCTGTGGAACTGACCTCGACTCTGATTGAGAATATAAATGTGTTTTGCTTAGCAATCACCGATACCTTTATCTTCGAGAGTACGTTTGAGCGTTATCAGAATCAAGGTTGGAATAGAGATAGAGATGACAACTACAAATGTTTTGGCTATATTGACAGGAGCAGGGGTAGAGACAGGGATGGTGACTAGAACAAGGGAGATGGCTACAAGAATGATAGAAGCAGCCTATATGTCCCTCCTGATAACCGTGAAGCAGGATCTGAGCATCCTATAGTCAAAGAGATGTTGGCCAAGGTATTGTAGAAGGTGGATTCGACTGATGGTAATTTGAAGGAGATGCGTGCTGACATTGCAGGCATGAATCATAAAGTAGAGTCACATGCCATGGCCATCAAGCAAATCGAGCAATAGTTCAATCAGATGTCTATGACTTTGAGTCCGCGTCAGAAGGGTACACTTCCTAGTAATACAGTCCAGAATCTGAAAAATGATAGGCAATGCATGGTGGTGACAACTCAAAGCAAGAAACAAACTATTGATCCTCCTATTCCTATAGTTGTTGATGAGCCGGCCGAGCCTAAAAAAGATGATCTGAGATTGTGGTCGATTAAGAGAATGGGTGGCAATGAAAGTCTGATTGAGAAGAAGTCCATAGATGCCAAAGAGAAGAACAAAGAGGCTCCACAGGTCTTGAACCTCCTCCACCTTACCCACAAATATTGATCAAGAAGGCTGAGGAAGGTAAATATTGCAAGTTCATCTCTATGCTGAAACAACTTTCAGTGAATATTCCTTTGGTTGAAGCATTGGAGCAGATGCCTAGGTATGCAAAGTTCATGAAGGATCTTTTCACAATGAAGAGAACTGTGAGTTTTGAGCTAGCTGATAATTTGCACCATTGTAGTGCAATAACATCCCATTCTCTAGTGCAGAAAAAGAAAGATCCTGGAGCTTTCCCTATTTCTTGCACTATTGGAGCATTCTGTGATCTGGGTGCTAGTATTAATCTGATACAACTAGCAGTGTTCAAATAGTTGGGCATAGGAGCTCCTAAACTAACTATAATGCGGCTTCTCATGGCAGATCGCACAGTGAAAAGGCCAGTGGGGATTCTCTATAATGTACTTGTGAAAGTTGACACTTTCATCTTTTATGCAAAATTTGTGATCCTTGACTGTGAGGTAGATTTTCAGGTTCCCATCATCTTGGGATGCCCATTCCTTGCCACCAGACTCGATTTAGTTGACTTATAGACAGGGCAGATGAAATTTAGACTTAATAATGAGGTAGTAACTTTCAATGTCTTCCAGTATATCAAACATCATGATTACATGCGCGTAGTATCAATTATAGATGTGGTTGATGAGGAGCAACTAGTAGTGCCTGTTGAAGAAAGACTTGGTGTTGAAGCGCTTGCAGTGGTTATTATGAATTTCAACGGAGAGGATATTGATGAGTATGATGATATGGTAGAAGTACTTGACTGTATGGGGTCGTATACTTATGCTCTAAAGAAGCTTGATTTGGACCTAAAAAAATATACCCCACTAGCTAGACCAACTATCCTCCACTCTTGGAGCTTAAAGCACTTGCTTCCCACCTCTGATATGTGTTCATAAAAGCTAATGACACTTTGCCAGTTATTATTGCTGCAGACTTAGAGGAATGGTAGGTTGAAGCTCTAGTTTATATTATGAGAAAGTTCAAGAGGGCTATTGGTTGGTCCATTGCTGACATTATTGGGATTCCGCCTGGAATTTGCATGCAAAAAATTCAGCTCGAGCCAGATTGCATTTCGAGTATTGAGCAACAGCGTAGGTTGAATCAGCCTATACAAGAGGATGTCAAGAAGGAGATCATAAAGTGGCTAGATACAAGCGTGGTTTACCATATTACAGACATCAAGTGGGTGAGACCGGTTTAGTATGTACCTAAAAAGGGTAGAATCACTATGGCCCCAAATGCTAAGAATGAGTTGATTTCGATAAGGCCAGTCATAGGTTGGCATGTGTGCATAGACTATATAAAGCTAAATGCTTCGTCCAAGAAAGACCATTTTCCAATGTCGTTCATGGATCAGATATTAGACCACCTTGCTGATAGAGGATTGTATTGTTTTCTTGATGGGTATTCAGGATACAATCAGATCTTGATTGCTCTTGAAGACCAAGAGAAAACCACTTTCACTTGTCCATATGGGATGTTTGCTTTCACAAGGATTCCATTTGGATTATGCAATGCACCAGCAACATTTCAGCGATGTATGATGTCAATCTTCTTAGATATGGTGGAAGACACTATTGAGGTGTTCATAGATGATTTTTCTATAGTAAGTGACTCTTTTGCTGATTGTTTGGCCTATCAGAGTTGTGTGCTGAAGAGATGTGAAGAATGCAACTTAGTGCTAAATTGGGATAAGTGTCACTTTATGGTCAAAGAGGGTATAATGCTTGGCCATCGAATCTCCAAGAAGTGTATTGAGGTTGACAAGGCAAAGATAGAGGTGATTGAGAGATTGCCTCCTCCAGTCTTTGTGAAGGGTATCCGAAGCTTTCTGGGGCATGCTGGTTTCTATTGTAGGTTCATAAAGGACTTCTCTAAAATTGCACATCCATTGTGAAAGTTATTGGAGAAGGAAGTGAAGTTTGTTATTGATGATGCATGTCTAAAGGCATTTGAATGCCTTAAGCAAAAGTTGATCTCCGCGCCCATTATTGTCATGCCAAATTGGTCCTAGCCTTTGGAGGTTATGTGCAATAATAGTGGAGTGGTGCTAGGAGCAGTCCTAGGCCAATGACGTGAGAAGATTCTCCATCCCATCTACTACGCTAGCAAAGCACTTAATCCTGCTCAAAAGAACTATACCATGAAAGAACAAGAGCTTCTTGTTGTGGTCTTTGCATTCAAGAAGTTTAGATCCTATTTGCTTGGGACTAAGATAATTATGCACACTGACCATGCAGTTCTTAGGTACCTCATGGCGAAGAAATATGCGAAGACGAGATTGATTAGATAGGTGTGCTGTTACAAGAATTTGACTTTGAGGTCAAGGACCAGAAGGGTACAGAAAATCAGGTTGCAGATCACTTGTCAAGATTAGAGGAAGAGGTGATGTTGAAGTTAACTGATGAGCTAGAGATTGACGATTATTTTCCCAGATAAGTAAGTATTGGTGGCCTCCCAAGATCTGATTCCATGGTTTGCAGACTTTTCCAACTATTTGGCAAGTGATTTGGTGCCTCCCGAAATGTCTGTCCACTAGCAAAGAAAGTTTATGTCTGATGTTAAGAAATTCTTCTAGGAGGATCCATTCTTATTTCATGTATGTGCTGATACTATGATTCAGAGATGGGTTTCTGAAGCTGAGATGATGGAGATATTAGAGGCTTGCCATTCATCCCCTATTGGGGGGCATGATAGTGGTATCCGGACAGCTCATAAGATCTTACAATGCGGCTACTACTGGACCTACCCTCCACAAGGATGCCCATGATTTTGCTTAGGCTTCCAGTCGATGTCATAGGGAAGGAGGCATATCAAGGAAGAATGAGCTTCCTCTCTATCCCATCCTTGTGATTGAACTATTTGATGTATGAGGTATTGATTTCATGGGTCCATTTATGAGTTCAAATGGAATGAAATATATATTTGTGGTTGTTGACTATGTGTCCAAGTGGGTGGAGGTGGTTGTGCTTCCCAATAATAAAGGCAAGAGTGTCATAACGTTCTTGGAGAAGAATATCTTTTCTAGATTTGGTACACCACAGGCGATTATTAGTGATGGAGGCTCTAACTTTTGCAATAAGTTGTTTCGCGCTTTACTTGAGAAGTATGGAGTGAAACACAAGGTTGCAACCCCCTATCATCCCCGGACTAGTGGGCAAGTTGAGGTTTTCAACCACGAGATCAAGTCAATCCTAGCGAAGACTGTGAATGAAAATAGAATGGATTGATCTAGGAAACTGGATGATGCTTTGTGGGTGTATCGTACTGCGTACAGGACACTAATAGGTATGTCATCATATCAGCTTGTGTTTGGAATGGCATGTCATCTACCGGTTGAGCTTGAGCATAAGTCTATGTGGGCACTGAAATAGTTGAATTTAAATTGGTCTGCAACATCATTTTAGCGGCTTGGTCAATTGAATGAGTTAGATGAGTTTTGCCTCAACGCCTATGAAAGTTCAGCCTTGTACAAAGAAAATATGAAATTATATTATGATCGGAAGATTGAGAAGAGAGATTTTGCACCGGGTGATTTTGTCCTACTGTTCAATTATAGACTGCGCTTGTTTCCTGGCAAGTTGAAGTCCAAGTGGATTGGACCATTCAAAGTGGTGCAAGTATTCCCACATGGTTCCATAGAGCTAAAAACCATGAAGGAAAGAGATTCAAAGCGAATGGTTAGTATATCAAGGCATATTTGGGAACTGCAGATGAGCTAAAAGGTATTGAAGTATGGACCCTTGGTGAAGTCTGAGTAACCAAGTGACTTGCATCATGCCGCGATGTTAAATCAGGCACTACATGGGAGGCAACCCATAAGGGAAACTTGATAAAGTCTGAGTAGTCAAGTGACCTGCGTCGTGCCGCGACGTTAAATCAAGCGTTGTATGGGAGGCAACCCATAAGGGAAACTTGATAAAATTTGAGTAGTTAACTGACCCGCGTCATGCCGCGACATTCAATCAAGCACTGCTTGGGAGGTAACCCAAGGTTAATGTTTGTTTTATGTGCAGGTGAAAAGAAAAGAATACCATTGCAGGAATCTCGAGGAATCACGAATGGGTTCATGGTCCGTGAAAAGGTTCTACGGACCGTAGACCAACTCCTGGTTTCTGGAACAAAATTGACAGCCCTCTGATGGAACATACTATGACTTAAAGGACGGTCTGTGCTTTCAAATGATGGACCATATACTCTGTCATCATTCCTGACAGCAGATAAGGCAAGCAATTAAAACCACGAGTGGGACTATGGGTTGTCATTTCATTCGACAAATTATAGTTTGCACTCGTAAGTCCCAGGTACAGTACCAAAGCTGGGTCGCGGGTTGGCTAAAATTTTAAAATAATTACATTTCTTCTTCTTCTCTCCTTCACCAAAGGCAAACCACCATTTTAAAAAGGAAAGAATCAAATTACTCCCTCTTTCATTCCCAATCCAACTCAAACTCCCCAAAAATTTCAACCAAAGTATTCCTACCTATTGCACGCACAAATTGATCACATCATTCCCTCCTCTGACAAGAAAAGAACTTGATCAAAAAGGGTAAGTTTTTGCCTTCCTCTAAGTTCTTTTTCTTAAATCAATTCGAGGTTAGGGTTCATGTTTTGACTTAAACTCGAAATTATAGAACCCTAGATGAATGTGTGATAGATCTGTAGTGTAGAGTAGGCAAATTTTTTAGAAGATTAGTAGGTTTGTATTGATGGATTGATTGAATTGGTTAAAACTTAGGAAGGAGGGAGTTTTTGATCGAAAATCAATTATTACTCAGTGATTATGAGTGAATCTATGGACCGTAATTCAGTTCACGGACCATAAATCCACACGTAAAATAGACCCCTCACCTGTTAGTTTCTGATGAATGAACCAGGAATCACAGGACAAATCATAGTTCTAACCTACGACCTTTCATATGACTCATGGTCTTTGGAACCAAATATCTAAAAATTGGCAATTCACAGGATTAGAACCATGTCTCACATGATAGATCTGTGGTTCTAAACTATGGTTCATCAAGTGGGTCATAGTTTTTGTCACTTAGAATAGTGACTAAAACCACAAATTGGTTCACGAGCCGTGGTATGATTCAACTGGTCATAGACAAATCCATGGATTGTGTCTACAACATCTGAGATTATGTTTTTCTTTGATAACCAATACTAACAAATTCACACGCAGGTACCATGCCTCCAAAGGAAACCCCAAGAAAGCTCACATCAGCAAAAAAAGAAGTCGTCATAAGAAAGAATAGGCAACTTTAAGATGAGTCAGAGGAAAGTGGATCCGAGGAGGTATACACCATAGACTCTGATCCTGATGTAGTACCTCGGACCACTAGACAGAGAGAAAGAAATATACAGGCATATACCACCCATCCTCCATCTGAAGAGGGAGAGGGTGAGTCTGGTTCATCACCTCAGGGTAGCAGTACCAGTGAGTCTGATCCCGAAGAGGATACAACTTCGGGCAGCAAGAAAGATACAGCTTCAGGAAGCAAGAAAGATACAGGTTCAAGGTCAGCCTCAGAGAGTGCCATCACTAGTGCTAGTGAGAGTGCTAGAAAATCTAGCTCTAAAATTCCTAATACCACAGCAGCACAGCCGGATGAGACCATCCTCATTACCCCCACATTCAAATGCAAAAATCCCAGAGTGCGAGATAGAGTGAGATGGGCCATAAAGGGTACTTCCTAATTGTTTCATGATGGCTTGGCAGAGAAGGAAAAGGGGCACTTATGGAGAAGCATATTTGAGGAAGTGGAGGTACGGTCGGCAGCTTTGAAAGACATGGAAAATATAAAAGAGCTATATGAGCACTATGGATTCCAGTGGATGAGTCAATCAGGTGGACCTTACAATCCGATTATGGTCCGTGAATTTTATGCAACATATACAGCTACACTCCTAGACTCATGTGATAAAGGGAAAGATGTAAAAAAGATGCCACCACTAAATAGTGTGGAAGTGCAAGGGATCCCAATTGATATCTTTGAAGCCACTATCCAGTGCTTTATCTATGGCCCTAAATACGTAGCACCGATCACTCAGCCAGACCTAGATGCACAACTAGAGTAGCACAGAGTTAAGAAAACACCTATTGGGTGGATTGCATTGGTGATTACTAACAAAAACCTGCTCTGGCTAACTGCCAAAACCTTGAGCATTACAAAGGCATCATTAAGTATGGCGGTAAAATTTTGGTGGTCCGTGGTACGATAACGGTTAGTCCTGACAGCTGCTGATAATACATTGACTCTAGACCATGCAATTTTAGTTGCAGCCATTATATCCCGGTATGACATTATTATTGCCCGCATTATTGCGAAGGAACTCAAGGAGTGTGCTTTGCAGCCATCCACATCCCTCCCATTTCCTTGCCTCATACCCAATTATGCCAAGCAGTTGGGGTGCCTGAGATTGTGGGGGTTGATAAGACCTTATTGGCTTCAGGATTTTAGGACGTTTCCCTGATTTGGGATACGGCTAACCCTATGGCAAGGGGTCGATCCTATTCTGCTGCATCTGGAAGTACTATTTTTCCTAAGCCAAGAGGAGATGTGCCAAATGATGCTTTGGTTGTGTTTGATGATATTGCTTCTACCACTTCCACTCCTTCAGATGCTATACGTGGCCCATCTACTTCAGCTCATTCTACACCATCCAGTGAGCTAGGTCCTTCCATCCTTTTCACTAGCGAGATTTATAGAAAGGTAGCTAAATCGGCGTTTCATGTGGATGAGCCTATTAAACATTTCTCCAATTTCGTGAAACCATTGATCCTAAAATAGATAGCTAATGCCATTGAGCCCATTCAAAGTTTAATTGATAGGATAAACGACTGTTTGGACTGGATAGAGATTCGGGTGAATGACTGGCTTTGAAACTTGATAGTTCCGGACCTTACTTCCATTTTCACCAAGCTCTCAAAAGCTAGAGCTAATATTAATCCCATTAAAAAACAATCAATCCTGGTTATCCCACATATTCAGATTTCACCAATTGGGACTGAAGAGGATGACTCCTTCATTGATTTTCCCGCATATTCCCCTCCTCGCAAACTAGTCAAAAGTGCTCATGATACTATAAGGATGACAATAAGATTCCCAAAATCAAAAAGAAGAAAAAGAGGAAGAGCAGGGAAAAGGAAGTTTGCCAAGAGGATAATGAGTCAGCTTTGACACCAGGTCAGTTAGAAAATATACGGAAGAAAGAAGAGAGAAAGAGACTAAAAGCTGACACAAAAGAACTGAGCCAAACTATGAAAGTCTCACAAAAAGAGCACGAGGAGAGACTTGATGCTGAATTGATGAGCATTGCTGCTTTGAGAGATGACACTTCGTCGAGCTTGACACCTTCAAGTGTGAATACTTCTGTAGACCCTATTGAGGGAGTGCCCATGTCGGGAAGAGAGAGTGTTGTTGATACCACTACCCAGGAAGCTACTTGTTCCACCATGGGCGCTGCACAAGCAGCCCCGACTACCACACCGGACTCCTGCGCTTATGCACTATAAGTATGTTCCCGCCTCCCTTGCAATTATGTTTTATTAGTGCGTTGGGGACAATGTACATCTTTTTTGGTAGGGTGGGGGCAGTTAGTTCATGTGTTTTTGATAGATGTTTTTGGCAAAGTCTGAGTAGCCAAGATAACCCGCGTCATGCCACAATGTTAGATCAGGTGTTGCTTGGGAGGCAACCCAAGAGGGTACCTTTTTAAGGTATCTGAATCCTTGAGGTTTTCTTGCTGTGTGCTTTCCCTGAGGAACTTTATTTCTGTTGAACCAACATGTTTAGATAGGTTGTGTGTAGTAAAAGAATAATAAAAGCTTAGCGCAGTCTATGGTTTGATTTTGAAATTGAGTTTGATAAAAAAATAGAGACCCCTCCAAATTTGTGTGACATGATTACCATTTTGATAGACTAACTCCTATGGATCTGTTCTTGACATTATGATTATCGATGAGATGAGTAGCTTAAGCTAGGGCATGAACTTGATAAGTTATCAATTGGTTGTTTGACTATGTGCCATGAGCGTGTGAGCTGCATTTGTATTGTTCTTGCATTGTGTGCTAAACCAGAACTTGCCCGGTTAGTCTTGCCTAGGATATAGGATAGTCGGCTAGGAAAGGATCATATGCCATTTTTGAAATAGTCCACGTAGCCTAAATGACCATCCAAATGAATCTGATATCCCTTGATCCCTGATTTTAAGGCAAAATTGACCCTTTTTTGTTGTTAAGCCTATTCACCTTCCCTGTTTTCTATGAACCTTCAGTTTGGCCCTGGTCCCTCCTTAGACATTGTACACCTTAATTCAAGTAAATCGCCTAAGTTGAGGGTGGCTACTGTGGAGGTAAATGAGAAGTATAGGGTACGAAAAAAAAGGTTAGTGACTAAAAGGGGGAAATATAACGGGTGTGGCGTATGTGCTATAAAAAGAAAAAAGAATAAAAAGGAAGAAGATGTGATGAAAAAGAAGTTGATTTTGAAATAAAAGCCGCACCTGTCACTTGCTGAAAAAGAAAGAATAAGAAAGGGAGAATAAGGGAGGAAAAAAAGGAAATGGTATGAAAGTGGAAGAAATATAGTGTAGTGTCAAGGAGGGCTTAGTAACTTTTTCCCAAAGGTACCATACGAATACCCAAGCCTATGTTACAAGATGAATAAAGTCCTATAGTGATTCTAGTCCAACTGTTCGAAAACTGAGGCATAGAAAATAAGGGCAAGCCTATGTATTGTGCATGTATTGTTTGAACTTCTTTGTGAGTATGAGTGTTCTAGTTCAGCCCCACATATTTAATGATTTACTGTGTGATTGGGACTTCTTTTTAAGTAGGGAACTAGAGTAACATCGATTGCGGACTATTAGTGTAACTGTCACCTATGTACGCTAGGTTGTCTATTGATAGCGTAATGTCATCCATAGATCCTCTTGTGTTGTCTTGATAAATGGTAACTTGTGCACTTGTTTTATACTAAGAAGGAAGGGGATGCTAACGCTGTGCGCTGAATTGATTGGATCATATGTCTGCTGTAGTATCTAGTTTTCTTTTTTTAAGCATCGTATTAGGATAGTTTTCTTTTGTTGCTTGATGACAAGAAATAGTCTTAAGTTTAGGGTGTTGATGTGCCATGGATTTACGTCACTTTTGATGCTTAATACTTAGGATTACTTCATGTTCTTTAGCATTTTGTTGGTAGATTTAATGGTTTTTGTTAAGTGTGCAGGAGAACAGGTTCCGTAGCTAAAGTGCTGAAATTTATACTCAAAAGTGATGACTATAGGGTTTATGGTAGGATTGACGGTTCATGGTTACAAACCATGACCCATCCTATTACTCGTAGAATAGATGACTTGTAGACATGCAAAAAAGAGAAATAAAAGAATGAGTCAATCTACGAGTTGTGGATTGATTCTAGTCCTGTTACTCGTAGAACAGGTGAACCTGCAGACATCCAAAAACAAGAGCAGGAAACATGAGTCACTTCACGAACCATAGTTTTAGACCATGAACCATCCTATGTAAATCGTGGTTATTTATCAGAGCGGTGAAATGATAGAGTCTAAAACCACGAGTTGTTCGATGAACTATAAATTGATTTCATGGATCATGGTTCCTCCCGTGGTTTCTCACAATAGGCAATGTTGACTCTTCATGACCACGGTTGACTTCAGCAAACCACAAACCGTCATCTGAAATAATGGATCGTCAACGAAGTCATGATCCCTGCCAATTTCATTTCTCCTAGTTTGTTTAGGATAGGATTTGTGATGTCTATAAATACCTTTCCTAGGTTTTCTTTTATGTTTTATGCTCTATATTTTGTAGGTAACATATTCGTAAACACTTGGTATTGATTTATTCTTGGTTTTGAGAGATTAACACATTCATTGGTTTTTGATTCTTGATTCTTATTCAATTATTCAAGTTTCCAGATTTCTTTACTTGTTTTTATAAGTATATGATCATAAATTCTTAAACAACTTATGATTGTTTACTTATGAACATGAGTAGCTAAATCCAAAACTAGGGTTGTGGGAACCATGACAGATTAACAAAGTAGGCAAAGTACTTAGCAATTCCAAGATGATGTTTATGCATGTATTGTTCTTCCTTTCACTTTGATTGATTTTTAATGGTGGCCAATGTTATAACTCATCTTATTCTTACTTGCCAGACCAAGGAGGTAACAAATAGGAAAAGGGTTGGTTATAATGGAGATTTGAGGCTATCAACCCTCATGTAATAGCTTGACATTGTCCGGGAATAGCTAATCTGGGATCAAAGGTGAGGGTTAGTAAAGCACACACATGTAGATGGACCAAGTTGCATGAAGAAATTCATCTATTTAGGGGACCAACCATTTACGTGAACCTAACTTACTGATCTTGCATGCTAAGCACCAGAATAGATTACTGGTATAATGCCTAATGCATTATGAGCTCATGGGGTACACAGTCCTAGTCCATCTTCTCTCCGAATCACAACAATATTGATACTTACTGTCACTTGTTACTTAATAATTTACAAACATTAACTGTTACTTAAAACCCCTTTAGGAAAATAAGACAGCTAAGAGTGCGAATACACAGTTGACCGAGATCCTATCATATTCCCTATGGGATCGACCCTAACCTTGGTTAGGTTCTATATTTAACCAATGACCGCTTTATACTTCTTTTTAGAGGTGTAATTTGGGCATATCAGGAACACATACAGGGAGAACAATTATGAGAGGACCGGTTGGCATAATAGAGATCAGGGAAATTGGAGAGATAAAGATAACAATAGAAATAATTAGAATGGTTCATATGTTCCTCCTAAAGGTGGAGAGCATAACCCAAATTAGAAACCATCAAATGACCTCGTTGGGTCAAAGATAGAGGTGATGTTGAAAAAGATGCTGAATAGAGTTGAGTCTACTGATTCTAGAATTAAGGAATTCATGGTGATTTGTCATATATGAATCAAATATTCAACTCTTACTCCACTTCTATCAAGAAACTAGAGAATCAAATGAATCAGATCTAGCAGCCCTGAATTAGAGACAAAGAGGTACACTACCAAGTGACACCATACCCAATCCAAAAAAATTACAATCATTGTATGGAAATTACTATGAAAAGAGGTAGAGTGTTGGGTGATGAGGCAGAATAAATTGTTGAATATCAGAAATAAGAGGCTCCTGCAGACTCTTGGGTAGTAGTTGATGATGCCAATAACGAGAAAGAGTTGGCTATTATTTAAAAGTCAGCTACTATTAAGGTTGATCTTGAGGACACCAGTAAGTCTCCAGTTGTTGCTGTAAAGAGCTCCAGAGAAGAATGGAAAGAGAAAATAGTTCCAAAAGTGTTATCGCCAATTTTGAGACTAATCCCGTCATTCCTCGAAGGTTGAAGAAGAAAACGGAAGATGGAAAATTCCATAAGTTTATTTCTATGTTGAAGTAGTTATGCATAAGTTTATTTAGGACTTGGTGACCAAGAAGAGGACCATGAGTTTTGAGCCTACTGATAATACGCACCACTATAGTGCTATTGTTTCAAACTCATTGGTACAAAAGAAGGAAGACCTCGATGCTTTAAGTATTCTGTGTACTATTGGGGCATATAAGTTCACAAAAGCTCTCTGTGATTTGAGTCCAAGCATTAATTTGATGTCGTTAAAGATTTTTAAGAAGTTGGGATTTGGAGCCCCTAGACTGACGATTATGCGGGTATTAATGGCTAACCGTCAGCTAGAAGATCCTCCTTATGCAATGCCTTATATTAATTCCATACTATCAAAAACATGATATATGCATCATTACGGGACTAATAACACCCATATCACAATTTTGAAATTCGGGCCAGAAATTAGGTAAAAAATTGCGCATCGAGGCCCATCAATAGAATAAGAAATAAAATTCTCAATTATGTTCCCTATGGGGTAATAAATACTTTCCCAAAATTTAGGCGCAAACAAGAATTGATTTAGGGCTAAAAACAGCCCCGAAAGCTTACTTGATCAATGGAGTTTTTGAGGAATTTAAGGTACAAAATTTATAGAAATTGTCGTGCCCCCAGACTACCTCCTGGACGTAACACGGGACCTGAGACCATAAGTGATCCCAAGCTAACCCTTTTGCCTTAGAATGAATTAAACTTGATCAACATAAATACTTAAGCTTAATTAGAGAAATAAGCAAACTTGAACATATATAACATGAAGTGTAACAATAGAAATCTACATACATTGTTTAAACTGTGTCTGAAAAGCCTCTACAAACTGATAAAATGAGTTGTTGGGACAAGACCCCCAGCTAAGTCTAAAAAGTGAAAGAAAGGCATAAAGACTAGACAAAACTCATAACTAGTCCATGAAGGATGAGGACTCACCAACTCTGATTGAAAATCCTGTTGGGTCAAGCTACGAGTCTTGGAGCGAGCGCTTGAATCTTCATCAAGATAAGATGCAACATAAAGTAGTATGTAATCAGTACTATGGAATGTACTGAGTATGTGAGATATGCATGAATCATGATAAAACATACTTAAAATATGTTTAGGGATGAAATCATGCAATAGTGGTAAAACTGTGATGTAATGACTCAAAGTAATATCATAAGTTGGAAGCAAGTTTATAATCATAAAGCATAGTAGAAATTGTGAAACATGAAAGCTAAGATTCATATACATTCAAATTCTTAAAGTCATTTCTATGGGAGTTTCTCATAACCAGCATAAACCATGTAAGCTACATGGAATCCGACTTCTGTACCCTACTGACAGAGCTGTCTTGTACCTTGCCGAGGTATTAGACCATGTTTAGAGTGGAACCACTCTGGTGAGCCCATTGGGATAATATATCCTACACTGGCAATGTAGTTTTGGACTTGGGTTATCCGGAACCCTTGTCAGCTCAATGCTAAATACTACTCCTAAAACATACTATATAGCTCATACATACACGTGACATAACTGGATGTCAAAACTGTTCATAGATCATGCAGACATAACTGAATGTCATAGTGTTTATGAAAACATAATTCTTAAAACTAGAGGTCATGTTATCTGAACATGCCATTTTTGATTGAAAATATGTATTAAGGTCAAATCATGCTAAATTCATTCCCAAATCATGGGTTTAAAGAATACTTGGAGAAATTCATGCTAAATCACGTATTTAATACTGGATATCATGTTTAGATGTAAACAAACTAAATTCACAAAATTTTTCATAATTAAGTCAGAACCCTAGTTTCATAGATTTCATAAAAATCAAGTAAGCTTGAAGTTTTAGGCCATAAGGGTGAAAAGAAACCCTTACTAAAAATCCACAAACCTTAAAATGAAGACTTTCCTAACTTAGAACTTGGGGATGGAGAATTAGGGAAGAACCCTAGGTCTAGAAGCTTGAGAAGAGAACCCTTTCCTTATTTTCTGAAGTTGGAACGTAAGAATGAGAGTGAATATGCCTAAGGGTGAATAATACTCTTCTAATTAGGCCTAAAACGAGATAGCATAGTATTTAAAAGAGTGGAAAAAGACTGGAATACACCTGAATTAAAACTAGAAGTGGCAAGAAATTCCCGCCTGTTAGGCTTGCCTAACGGCCTGTCATACCTGCCATGGCCTATTGTGGGCAGCCATTGGGTAGAGCTGGTTGGGTTGGGTTGCTGTTCCATTCCTAAGGTGAAGGCCTATGGTCCATGGTAAATCTCATGAAACATGGCCTGATCGTCGACAGTGAGGGGTGGCTACTGATCCACTGGTGGATTCCCACGGTGGGTTCCCATATCTCATGCGACTTCTCATGGCATGTGGCAAGCCCATCATGGCTGAAAAGGATGAGGATGTTCCTATAGCAAGCTAAATGGGCCATCGTGCCTCGCACAGCCCGTGGCACGTGCCTGTGGGACCTGGCACTGCAAAAATTTCTAAGTTTTTATGAGTCTAATGTGGGTTCAATTTCTGGGGTGTTACAATATCTTCTCCTTGGAATCATTCATCCTTGAATGATGAATAAGTAAGCTAAGTTTAAAGGGAAAGAGCTATAATCCCTAGCAACTGAGTATTACAAGCTGAAATGTTGGCACGACAACTAAGTTCTTACTGAAATATGACTTGATTGAGGTTGTTAATCATGAATACATACTGGGAGCATGAAAATAATTAGGGGAACATAATTGAAGGAACATACTAAGGAGGAAACTATTACATCACGCTGAAAATGAATCGAAAGGGAATAGGTGAGGGTACTTGGTTGTCGTAGTTGCTTCTGCTTCCCAAGTATCTCCCTAAACTAACTGGTTCCTCCAAAGAACTTTCACCAAAGCCACTTCTTTATTCCTCAATTTGCGAACCTGACAATCAAGAATCTCAACTAGGACCACTTTATAAGTGAGACTATTCTTCAAATACATACTCTTTAAAGACACAATCGAAGCTGGGTCACCGACACACTTCTTCAACAAGGAAACATGCAAGAATTGATGTACCTCTGCGAAGTCCACTGGAAACTCTTACTCATATGCCATATTACTAACTATCTTTAGAATCCTATAAGGACCTATATATCGCGAAATTAGCTTTCCCTTCATTCAAAATCTCATAACTCCCTTCATAGGTGAAACTTTCAGAAATATCCAATAATCAACTTCAAATTCTAAGTCTCTTCTTCTCATATCTGCATATAATTTCTGATGACTCTGAGCTGCATTAAGCCTCTCCCTAATGAGCTGAACCTTTTCCAAGGTCTTATGAACTAAATCTAGCCCTGTCAAAGTAGCCTCTCCTACCTCAAACCAACCAATAGGTGATAAATACCTCCTCCCATAAAGTGCCTCATATGGAGCCATCTGAATACTAGAATGGAAACTTTTGTTGTAGGAAAACTCTTTAAATGGTATATGATCATCCCAATTACCTTTAAAGTAGATCACACAAGCACTCAACATATCCTCTTAGGTCGTGATGGTACGCTCTGCCTGGCCATTTGTCTGTGGATGGAATGCTATACTGAGATTCACCTGAGTACCAAGACCTTTATGAAATGAATTCCAAAACTGGGATGTAAACTGAGTACCCCTATTTAAGATGATAGAGTAGGGAATCCCATGCAATCTGACTAACTCAAGGATGTAGATCCTAGTATAATCCTCCGTTATATCAGTAGTCTTGACAGCCAAGAAGTGGGAGGACTTAGTCATCCTGTCTACTATCACTAAATGGAATCATGCTATTTATGAGTATGGGGTGAACCTGTAATGAAGTCTATATTGATCACTTTCCATTTCCAAGTAGGAATGTCAATATTCTGAGTCATACCTCCCGGTCTCTGATTACCTTCACTTGTTGGAAATTTTGACACTTAGCCATAAAATCTGCAATGTCCCTCTTCATGCCATTCAACCAATAGACTTCTCATAGGTCATGGTACATCTTGGTGGCACCAGGATGGATGGAATATGTGGAGCTGTGAGCCTCTATCAAAATCCATTATCTCAACTCATCCATATCTGGAATACATAATTGAGCCTCTATCAAAATCCATTATCTCAATTCATCCACATCTGGAATACATAATTAACCCTAATAACAAAGCACACTATCTTCCCCTTGGGAGAAAACCTCTACTCTTTGATGATGGAGTGCACCCTTTAACTAATGCAAGATAGGATCTCTATTTTGTTTCTCCTTCACCTCGACTACCAAAGAATATTCTGATCCATTCTGAATAATAATACCATCTTCTGATAAATTTCTAAGGCAAACCCCCAAACTAGCAAGCCTATGAACATACCTAGCCAACTCCTTCTTTTCTCCCTCAACATGTGCCATACTACCCATGGACAACCTGCTAAGTGCATCAACCACTATATTTTCCTTACTCGAATGGTAAAGAACACTCATGTCGTAATCCTTAAAAATCTCAAGCCACCTTCTTTGACGAAGATTCAACTTTTTCTAAGTGAACACATATTGGAGGCTCTTATGGTCAGTAAACACATCTACATGGACACCATACAAGTAGTGTCTCCATATTTTTTTGGCAGAAACCATTGCTGCTAGCTCAAGATCATGAGTCAGGTAGTTTTTTTGATGAATCTTTAGCTGTCTAGAAGCATAAGCAATAACCTTATCATGCTGCATCAGAACACAACCTAAGACAACTCTTGATGCATCACAATACATGACAAAGCCATCTAAACCATCTAGTAGAGCCAAAACTGGAGCTGTGGTCAGCCTAGTATTTAATTCGTAGAAGTTCTTCTCACACTCATCAAGTTACTGAAACTTCACCTTTTTCTAATCAATCTAGGATGGGGCAGCTATGGATAAAAACCCTTCAACAAACCTTCTATAGTAACTATCTAAGCTCAAAAATCTCCTAATATCATCCAGAGAAGTGGGTCTAGGCTAGTTCTTTACTACTTTTATCTTTTGTGAATCTACTCAAATGCCTTTACGGAACACCACATGACCCAGAAAACCAACTGACTGCAACCAAAACACACACTTACTATACTTGGAAAATAACTGGTGATCCTTGAGAGTCTGCAACACAACCCTCAGATAGTTTGAATGCTTCTCTTTACTTAGATAGTGAACTAAAATGTCATCTATGAAGATGATGATGAACATATCCAAGTACTATTTGAATGCCCTGTTACTCAAGTCCATAAAAGTTGCATGAGCATTTGTTAGTCCAAAAGACATAACTAGAAATTCATAGTAACCATACCGAGTTCTAAAGGATGTCTTCAGAATGTCACATTCTCTAACTCTGAGCTGATGATAACCTGATCTGAGGTCAATCTTGGAGAAATAGCTAGCCCCTTGAAGCTGATCGAATAAGTCATCAATTATAGGAATGGGATACTTATTCTTGATTGTGACCTTGTTCAATTGATAATAGTCTATGTAAAATCTAAGAGAACCATCTTTATTACATTCAAAAAGGATTAGAGCTCCCCATGGAGAGATGTTGGGACTCGAGGGGTGCAAATGGCACCTAATGCCTCGAGCTGACCCTACTAAACCATTTTGCCAGTGGCTCATGGAATCCACACGTAATAAAGAAAATAAGCAAGTATATCTTGGCTGAAAAATAAGCCATCGATCGGTAAGACCCCGGTCAACAACTCTATAAGCAGAACAACTACTCCCAACAGATCATATAAAGCAATAAACATGTAGCATTCAAGTCCAATGTGGACCGTCAAGGCCACCATGATATCTAGAAAAGCATAAATGCTATGCAATATAAGTTAGGCCAACAGGCTACTGAACTATCACTAATAACAACAAGGCCCAACTGACTACAATGCAGATATGTAACCCAACAGACTAGTATGCAAGACTCTATGAATAAAATATTTAGCGGGACCTCTATGAATATAATATTTAGCGGGATAAGGCCCCGGCCAACCCAAAAGCTATAAACAGTAGAATAGGAAAACCTTTGATATTCTGGTGACTCCTGAAAGAAAAGAAGTCGACCAATTTGTGGAAACTCAGCTGTGCTACTCAGTAGGTCTTTCTGATCGGTGCTCAGGACCTGCAAGCATGAATGCAGCGCCCCCAAGAAATGGGGCGTCAGTACAAAATAATGTACCGAGTATGCAAGGCAAATAGGAGCTGAAACTGAAGCTAATATCATAAAGTTCACGAGTAATCAAATAGAAGAGTCAAAGATAATTGGAGAATACTTGAACTGTCCAAGCCAGATCAGGAACCATGGACCAGTTCCACAGGTCGTGGAATAGTACACAGACCACGGTTCCCCATCTGTGGAATCAGCCCTACAGACCAGTCTCTAAGAACCCAAACCATGAACCAAGTCCACAGACCATGAATAGGACCAAGAGTCATGGAATGGCCTCGTGGAACTCATTCAGAGGTCAACAAGTTGGGGTCAGTTCCACGAGTTGGAACCACAGACCATGGAACAGTCCACGAGTTATGGATTCCACCCATGGAACTCAGACCTGAGGGTCATCAAATCCCTTAGGAACCACAAGAAGGTTCCACGAGCCGTGGATGGTTTCATGAGCCATGAACCTGGCTCGTGGTTATCAGACCCATAGTTATGAATAAAGGCCCAGGAACCACGATAGGATTCCACGAGTCATGAAAGCTTCCACAAACCATGGAACCTAGTCGCAAATTTTCTAGCAGTTTTTAAATTAGTTTCTTAGGAGTATTTTAGACCTTTCCTTCTTAAATTAGCTCCAACTATAAATAGACTTAGGCTTATTTTAATAAGTCAAAACCCCCAAAAAACATTAGTTCTGCTCATTCCTCCTCTCAAGTTAGAAAAGAGCGTTCTTCTCAAAAGTTTTAGACCTAGGGCTTTCACCTCCAATCTTCAACTTTAGTTTTTCTTGAAGAATATCCTCCACCAGGTATGCGGTTATTCAGTGAGGGTTAAGTCTGCCCTTATGCCCAAAAGTCTCAGGCTTTTATAGTAATTTTCATGGTTTTGAAACTAAGGTTCTTACCCATGTTAGTAGATTGCTACATAAATCCATCTACTTGATTTATACGCGATTTTCATCAAGTTTTAATGATATATATTGCTTATATTAAACTGCATGGATTTTTACATGGTTTTGAGGAATCACAAAATTTTTCCTAAATCTTAGGGTTTCTAAAGTGTTAGCTTTCTTCAAAATTCAACCTAGGTTATCAGTATGAGCTTTAAAAGAAGTCAAAATTTAGATAGTTTTCATTCTACTACAGTATTTTAGAAATTAGTGATTTCAGACCATTTTAGTTGTGTATCATAAAATTTAGGACTTCAATCTTGATGAGCTATTAGTCTTCAGCTTGGGAGTATGTTTAGCACCGAGTTGGACTACGGTTCAGTGTACCCTTAAAGTCCAAGAGCTACGTGACACTATAGGTTAGTTTGCCCCTATGTTGGGCCTCAGAAATAGTTATCACATCAGTCATGCCTTGTACCCTTGCAAGGTATATTGGGTCCTCTCGATGAGGCATATACATCAAAATTCACATCTAGCTCACGTGGTTTATGTCAGTTAATAGACTCTCCCACAATGGTAGTTTCAGTAAGGTGCATTGGGCCCTCAGTTATATTTACTTTCAGCTTTCAACATGTTTCCAGATTACTCTTGCATTTAAACTTTTTATGCATGATTATATTTTGGGCCTATGTACTACAGTTTAGTTCAGTTTATAACTTTTTAGTATTTTAGCATATTTATATTTCAGTCAGCCTTGCATATCCCTCATGCTCAGTACATTCGAAGTACTGATGCATACTTTATGTGCTATATCATATCATGATCCAGGTTCAAGATCTCAGTTTTAGCCGCGTGATTAGTGCATATCGGTGCCACCTCAGCAGCAGTCAGTGGTGTGTCCTCATCATCCGAGGACATTTCTTTAACATGCTTTTTGAGTTAGACAATTTGTCCTTATTTTAAGTATTTGGAGTTAGCTGGGGGCTTGTACCAGTAGCTCATCAGTATTAGAGTCTTTCAGACATAGAATCAGACTCAGTTGGTTTGGGTTGTTCTGCTTTTCAGAAAGTTATTTGTTCAGATATTTTCAGTTGAACTCCTTTTAGATTATTTTCTTTATTCAGTTATGCTTCCGTTTGTTTAGAGTTATTTCAGTATGCTTGTGATATGCCAGATTCAGGGTTAGCTTGGGGTTACTTGTGATCTTAGGTCCTGTGTTACGTCTAGGGTCTAGCCTCGGGGCGTGACAAACTTGTTATCAGAGAACCAGGTTCAAGAGTCCCAGGGTGTCTGAAAGCTGCACCAAGTTGAGTCTCTTTTATGGGTGTGAAGCACGCCACACTTATGAGGGAGAGGCTTTGAAGGTTTTTAGGAAAAACTTTACTTCTTTCATTATCTTTATCATGCAATAAAGTTTAATTCAGTTTCCCTCTCAAATCAGTTCATTATGCATTTCAGATCATGCCTCCTTGCAGAGCTAATGCCCGCAATGCTAACGCTAATCCTCCAGCCCAAACCACAAGGTTACAAATGCAAAATTCAATAATGCAATCCAGTTATTGGCTCAGACTATAGCTAATCAGGCTAATCAGCAGGCCCCAGTCCTTACAAACTAAAATGGTGGATCAGCTGCAGCCCGGGTTTGAGATTTTTTTCGCGTGAATTCGCCAGAGTTTCTAGGGTCAAAGGTTGGCAAAGACTTACCGAATTTCATTGACGAGTTCAAGAAGATTTTTGAGGTAATGCAAGTGACAGGTACTGATAGCGTTGAGTTAGCATCCTATCAACTCAAGGAAGTGGCTGACATTTGGGTCACTCAGTGGAAAGACAACAAGGGTGTAAATACAACTACTATGACATGTGATTGTTTTACTGGAGCTTTTCTTGACAGGTTCTTCCCAAGAGAGTTGAGAGAGGCTAAGGCCAAAGAGTTTATGAATCTGAGACAGGGATCGATGTCGGTCCAGGAATATGGGTTGAAGTTCACTCAACTTTCTAGTTATGCCCCATCTATGGTGGTCGATCCGAGGGCACAAATGGGCAAGTTCTTATATGGGGTATCTGACTTGGTGAAAACAGAGTGCGGGAATGCTATGTTATTAGGGGATATGGATATCTGTAGACTGATGACCCATGCTCAGCAGGTCGAGGAATATAAGCTTAAGGATATGGCAAAGGATAGTAAGAAGGCGAGGACAAGAAACTATGAATATTCTCAGAAGAGATCGGGCAGTGGAAATCTCTCACAGTTTCAGTAGAGGTCTTTAACCCCCGTGCCTTCATCAGCTAGTGCTCCATCTCCCAGGCCTCAACAGGATCAGAAAAAGTGAGCACCAGGCTCTAACTCTCAAGGCAGCATTCCAGGTAACCTCACTTTTACAGCCTGCTCCAAGTGTGGTAAGAATCATCCTAGTGAGTGTTTGGCTGGCAGAGAAGGGTGTTTTGGGTGTGGTCAGCTCGGCCATAGGTTGAAGGAGTGCCCTTCCGCCAGGAAAGGACAGGGAGGTAACAAAGCTCAGTCCATCACTTCAGCAGCTCCATCAGGTCGCACAACTTAGCAGAGTACTACTTCCGACACAGGTGGCGGTCAGTGTCAGAACCTCTCTATGCCATGTCTTCATGCGAAGATCAGGAGTGTTCACCAGATGTAGTCACTGGTATATTATCAGTCTTATCTCTTGATATTTATGCCTTGTTAGATCTAGGGGCTTCCCTATATTTTATGACCCAATATGTTGCATGTAAATTCAGAGTCAGTTCGGAAATCCTCCCAAAACCCATCCAAGACTCTACGCCAGTTGGCGAATTAGTCCTAGCTAATAGGGTGTACAGAAATTGCCCAGTTTCAGTCCTTCATAAAGTCACCTCAGCAGATCTAGTAGAGTTAGATATGACTGACTTCGATGTCATTCTTGGCATGGATTGGCTACATGCCTATTATGCCTCAGTTGACTGTAGAACCAGAGTCGTGAATTTCTAGTTTCCAAATGAGCCCGTCTTAGAGTGGTAGGATAGTCCTCTTTCATCAAAAGGTCACTTCATATCCTACCTCAAAGCTATAAAGATGATCTCAAAGGGGTATATCTACCATATAGTCTGGGTTAAGGATTCTGAGTCCAAAACCCCACCTTTCCAGTCAGTTCCAGAGATGTTTCTTGAAGAACTACCTGGAGTCCCTCCTGAGTGGGAGATCAACTTTGGGATAGACCTTCTTCTGGATACGCAACCCATATCTATTCCTCCTTATAGAATGTATCTACCTGAGCTTAAGGAGTTGAAAAAACAGCTCAAGGACCTCCTAGATAAAGGTTTTATCAGACCTATAATCTCTCTAGGGGGTTCCCTAGTTCTATTCGTGCATAAGAAGGACGGTTCCCTTAGGATGTGCATAGACTACCATCAGTTGAACAAAGTCACAATCAAGAATAAGTATCGTATCCACAGGATTGATGATTTATTCGACCAACTTCAGGGTGCCTGCTACTTTTCCAAGATTGACCTCAGATCCGGTTATCATCAGCTCAGAGTTAGAGAATGTGACATTCTGAAGACATCCTTCAGAACTCGGTATGTTCACTATGAATTTGTGGTTATGTCTTTTGGACTAACGAATACTCCTGCAGCTTTTATGGACTTGATAAACAGGGTGTTCAAGAAGTATTTAGACATGTTCGTTATTGTCTTCATAGATGATATTACAGTATACTCCTAGAGTGAGAAGGAGCATGCTAATTATTTAAGAGTGGTACTGCAAACTCTCAAGGATCGACATTTATTCACCAAATTCAGTAAGTGTGAGTTTTGGTTGCAGTCAGTTGCCTTTCTGGGTCATGTAGTGTCTAAGGAGCGTATTTGAGTGGATTCCCAGAAAATAGAGGCAGTAAAGAATTGGCCTAGACCTACCGCTCCGACAGCTATTAGGAGCTTTTTGGGTTTGGCTGGTTACTATAGGAGATTTATTGAGGGGTTTTCGTCCATAGCTTCTCCATTGACTAGGTTGACTCAGAATAAAGTCAAGTTCTAGTGGTCAGATGAGTGTGAGAATAACTTCCAAGAGTTGAAAACTAGTTTGACCATAACCTCAGTTTTGACTCTACCAGAGGGTTCAGATGGTTTTGTAGTATACTGTTATGCATTCAGAGTTGGCTTTGAGTGTGTTCTGATGCAGCATGGTAACATTATTGCATATGCTTCCAGACAACTTAAGACTCATGAGAAGAACTACCGACTCATGATCTTGAGTTAGCAGTAGTGGTCTTTGCCTTGAGGATTTGGAGACACTACTTATATGGTGTCCATGTAGATGTGTTTACTGTCTACACGAGCCGTTAGTATGTATTCACCCAGAAAGAATTGGATCTTCGTCAGATAAGGTGGCTAGAGATTCTCAAGGACTATTGCATGACCATGCTTTACCATTCGAGTAAGGCCAACGTAGTAGCGGATGATCTTAGCAGGTTTTCTATGGGGAGTGTGTCACATGTTGAGGAAAGAAAGAAGGAATTAGCCAAAGATGTTCACAGGCTTGCTCGATTATAGGTTTAGCTTACAGATTCATCAGAAGGTGGTGTTATTGTTCAAAATGGGTCAGAGTCTTCATTGGTAACCGAGGTAAAGGAAAAGCAAGATAGTTATCCTATCTTACTTCAGCTAAAAGGTGATGTCCAGCAGCAGAGAGTAGAGGTTTTCTCCCAAAGGGGAGATGGTGTACTTTGTTGGGTCGGCTATGTGTTCCTAATATAGGAACTTGAGGGAGTATATTTTTCTAAGAGGCTGATATCTCTAGATATTTCATCGATTCTGGTGCAACCAAGATGTACCATGACCTATGGGAAGTCTATTAGTGGAATGGTATGAAGAGGGACATTGCTGATTTTATGGCTAAGTGTCCCAACTGTCAGCAAGTGAAGGTAGAACATCAGCGACCCGGTGGTATGACTCAGGAGATGGACATTCCCACTTGGAATTGGGAGGTGACCAATATGGACTTTATTACAGGCTTACCTCGTACTCGCAGACAACATGATTCTATTTGGATGATTATAGACATGGTGACTAAGTCAACGCACTTCTTAGTTGTCAAGACTACCTATTCAGCAGAGGACTACGCCAAATTCTACATCCGTGAGATAGTCAGGTTGCATGGAGTTCCCTTATCCATCATCTCAGATAGGGGCACTCAGTTCACATTTAAGTTTTGGAGATCGTTTCAGAAGGATCTTGGTACTCAAGTTAATCTTAGTACAACTTTTCCCCCGTAGACTGATGGTCAGGCAGAATGTACTATTTAGACCTTAGAGGACATGTTGAGAACTTGTGTAATCGACTTTAAAGGTAATTAGGATGATCACTTACCTTTTATAGAGTTTACCTATAATAAAAATTTTCACTCTAGTATTCTTATGGCCCCATATGAGGCACTTTACGGGTGGAGGTGTAGATCACCTATAGGCTGGTTTGAGATAGGTGAAGCAACTTTGATAGGGATAGATTCAGTCGATGAGACTATAGAGAAGGTTTAGCTTATTAGATAAAGGTTGAAGGCATCTCAAAGTCATCAGAAATTTTATGCAGATGTGAGAAGAAGGGAGCTAGAGTTTGAGGTTGATGATTGGGTTTTCTGAAAGTGTCACCCATGAAGGGTGAGATGAGATTTGGTAAGAAGAGGAAGATTAGTCCCTGATATGTAGGCCCTTACAGGATTCTGAGAAGAGTCGGCAAGGTGGCCTATGAGTTAGAGTTGCCTGCAGACTTAGAATCATTGCACCTAGTCTTCCATCTATCCTTGTTGAAGAAATGCATAGGTGATCCAACTTTAGTTGTGCCCTTAGAGAGCATGGGTGTGAAGGACAGTCTCTCTTATGAAGAGGTCCCAGTTCAGATCCTTTATCATCAGATCCGAAGGCTGAGAAACAAGGAAGTTGTTTCAGTAAAAGTTCTTTGGAGGAACTAGCCCAAAAAACTTAAAATTTTGAACTGTCCAAGCCAAATCAGGAACCATGGACTAGTTCCACGGGTCGTGGAACAGTCCACGGATCGTGGTTCCCATCCATAGAATAAGTCTTGCAGACCAGTCCCTCAGAACCCAAAGCATGAACCAAGTCCACGGACCGTGAATAGGACCACAGGTTGTGGAATGGCCTCGTGGAACTCAGTCAGAGGCCATCAAGTTAGGGATAGTTCCATGAGTTCGAACTACGGAGCGTGGAACAGTCCACCAGTCATGGATTCAACCCATGTAACTCAGACCTGAGGGTCATCAAATCCCTCAGGAACCATGAGAAGTTTCTACGAGCCATGGATGGTTTCACGAACCGTGAACTTGGCTCGTGGTTATCAGACTCGCAGTCATGAATAAAGGCCCAAGAACCACGATAGGGTTCCACAAGTCGTGGAAGCTTCTACGAACTGTGAAAACCAGTCCGTGGACCTAGTCGCAAATTTTCCATTAGTTTTTTTAAATTTGTTTCTTAGGGGTATTTTAGACCTTTCCTTCTTAAATTAGCTCCAACTATAAATAGTCTTAGGCTAATTTTATTAAGTCAAAACCCCCAAAACACATCAGTTCTCCTCATTCCTCCTCTCAAGTCAGAAAAGAGAATTCTTCTCTAAATTTTCAGACCTAGGGCTTTCTCCTCCAAGCTTCAACTTAATATTTTCTTAAAGAATCTCCTCCACTAGGTATGCGGTTATTCAGTAAGGGATAAGTCTGCCCTTATGCCCAAAAATCTCAGGCTTTTACATTAATTTTCATAGTTTTAAAACTAGGTTTCTTACCCATGTTAGTAGATTGCTACATAAATCCATCTTCTTGATTTTTACGTGATTTTCATCCCGTTTTTATGATATATATTTCTTATATTAAACTGCATGGATTTTTACAAGGTTTTGAGGAATCACGAAATTTGCCCTAAATCATAGGATTTCTAAAGTGTTAGCTTTCTTAAAAATCAACCTAGGTTATCAGTATGAGGTTTAAAAGAAATTAGAATTTATCTAGTTTTCATTCTACTACAGTATTTTAGAAATTAGTGATTTTAGACCATTTTAGTTGTGTATCAGAAAATTTAGGACTTCAGTCTTGATGAGCTATTAGTCTTCAGCTTGGGAGTATGTTTAGCACCGAGTTGGACTACGGTTCATTGTACCCTTAAAGTCCAAGAGCTACGTGCCACTGTAGGTTACTTTGCCCCTATGTTGGGCCTCAGAAATAGTTATCACATCAGTCATGCCTTGTACCCTTGCAAGGTATATTGGGTCCTCTCGATGAGGCATATACATCAAAATCCACATCTAGCTCACGTGGTTTATGTCAGTTAATAGACTCTCCCACAATGTTAGTTTCAGTAAGGTGCATTGGGCCCTCAGTTATATTTACTTTCAGCTTTCAACATGTTTCCAGATTACTCTTGCATTTAAACTTTTTATGCATGATTATATTTTGGGCCTATGTACTACAGTTTAGTTCAGTTTATAACTTTTTAGTATTTTAGCATATTTACATTTCAGTCAGCCTTGCATATCCCTAATGCTCAGTACATTCGAAGTACTGATGCATACTTTATGTGCTATATCATATCATGATCCAGGTTCAAGATCTCAGTTTTAGCTGCGTGATTAGTGCATATCGGTGCCACCTCAGCAGCAGTCAGTGGTGTGTCCTCATCATCCGAGGACATTTCTTTAACATGCTTTTTGAGTTAGACAGTTTGTCCTTATTTTAAGTATTTAGAGTTAGCTGGGGGCTTGTACCAGTAGCTCATCAGTATTAGAGTCTTTCAGACATAGAATCAGACTCAGTTGATTTGAGTTGTTCGACTTTTCAGAAAGTTATTTGTTCAGATATTTTCAGTTGAACTCCTTTTCGATTATATGCTTTATTCAGTTATGCTTCTGTTTGTTTAGAGTTATTTCAGTATGCTTGTGATATGCCAGATTCAGGGTTAGCTTGGGGTCACTTGTGATCCTAGGTCCTGTGTTACGTCTAGGGGATAGCCTCGGGGTGTGACACCCTATAGGCATATCATAGCCCTTTTAGGCATAAACATAGCCCCGTAGGTATCAATATGTAGCCCTCTTAGGCAATCAAGTAGTCCGTAAGTGAACAGGACTTAGTATAACCCCGTAGGTAACCATAATTGCCCATTGGCTTCATATTAGTCCAAAAGGCAACTCTTTGGCATGTATGTCTCAATATAGCCCATTTGGGCAAACATAATAGCCCGTGAGCAAACATGCTTCATTATATCCCCTTAGGTAATCAAAATAGCTAGTAGGCTTTACTATAGCCCTATAGGCAGTCATAATAGATTGTAGGTTTCAATTCATCTTAATAGACCCTTATGCAACATGCATATAGCCCCTTAGGCACTAATCATATATCTACAACTAACTATATATAGCCCCGAGGGCAACAACAAACCATCAAATGGTCCAAAGACAAGCAATATAGTTATAAGCAACCTATACGCAAAGTCTCTTAGTCATATCTAAGATCAGGGTCACTATTAATAGAATATAAATCCCCACAAGGGATGACTATATCAAGTCAAGTAGCCAACCAAGTCCCATAAGTCTACGAGTAATTCGGCTAGAACAACTAGCTTTGTTGTTTTATAAGCTTTAGGAAAAATTGTCAAAATAAGGGACTAGCCCTAGCACACCTTTTTCGTCGTCTTCTAGCGGGAAGACACGAATTCAAAATTTCAATGAAAGACTCTACGGTGGTGCACTAGACTCGAAGTCTATAACAACTATAATCAAATGCATTTCTTACGTGCTGAGCATCGTCTATGCCTCAAGCATTATTCTTAACTAGACCCAAGGAACTGCATGATAAGAGTTCAAATTAGACGAATTCCTTCCCCCAAGGGTCATACATATACTAAACCTTAAATATACTGCAAGGTAATCACGCTAATGCACATAGCCCCAAAGGCAGCCACACATAGCCCCACGTGAAAATAGTAAATCCACACAATAAGCTACAAGTGACTATAAAATTAATCTAAGTCGTGTCTAGCATGAGGTCGCCATCTATAGAGTAAGAGTCTCAACAAAGGGTAATTTATCTACTCTGGAAGCCAACACAATCAACCACTACGACTATAAATAGCTCATCTATAATATACTAGCCATAGAGCTTACGATCAGTAGTAGCCAATACTATTTCATAAGAAGCAAACCGACAAGTAACATAGCCTCAAGAAACACAAGCGGGCATATACTATATACTACCTATAAACAAGTCTAAGTCATTTATGGAGCTTTGTTGCTAAAGTAGGAAAAGGGTATCCAGCAAGGATGTAGTAATCTACTCAAATGGCCAACACGGAGAACTATGGCTACAAGTCATTCATCGATACTAAGCCAGCCTTATCACGCTATGGACTATAAAGGAACATGCCAAGAAGAAGGATGGATTTAACAAACCTCTCAATTGAAGCCTCAAAAGGGTTTGTATAAATCTCTACCAAAACAACATCTAATAATAACAAGACGAAGCTATCAATACCTCACAAGACCAGAGAGCTCTCAAGACAATATAACAAGGTGTACTTTATGCCATTCAATTTGAAAACCATCGAACACGAGTCTGAAAATAAGCGTACAAACCCACCAGTCCCTTCAGCACCTTAACATCAACAATATACAATAATAATGACCCAACTTAATAAGGAAAAGGGTTGCCTGGAGCCACGATATCAAAAATGCAGCTTCGTGGCTCGAAAATCTATAAAAATAATTCTAGAATGTGGAATTATGAAAAAGTGTCATGGGAGGGAGATTACCTCAATAAAATATTCAAAATATGAAGCTAAATAAGCTGTTAGAAGGACCCCCCGCTGCTACTATATCAGAACTATGTCAAAACACAACTTTATGATAAGTTCGGCCCTACCTGGTTCTGCCAGACAGTTCGTGGTAAAATGGCCATTAATTTCTACTTAGATGTGGTATGGACAAACTTTTTGATGTGATAGAAACTAGACTCAAAGACCTTTAATTTGATATATAATAGGCCCTCTAACTAATTATATATTGGGAGATATGCTCGCCCCAATTCAGCCTATCAACAAGATTACCTATGTAGTTACTACATACGACTTAACCCAAAACGGATATTACAAAATACTAGTTCATGCCGATGAATAACTCAAAAATAGGTATGCAACAATAACCCAAAACCTCTACAAATAGATCTTCCAAAGCACGATAAATTTGAAACCTCTAATATCAAGGAATCATGCGAAGAAAAGAAAGGAGTAGCCTTTACATACCTCGAATTAAAGCTTTAAACATTCTGGATAAGTTTCTTTCCATGGGAAGCAATGATAACTATAGTAAATCTTTCAAGAGGTACTCAAGTCTAGATAGCTCAATCCTCCTCCAGTTTACAAAAATATCAGACATAGTACAAAGCCAAGTATTTTCTTTAAAAGAATCTTTACTCTATCCCTCTAGGTAGCTTAAATTCACTGTTCAAATCTTGATTATCATATAGTATGGAGCCCAAAATTGTATTTAGCAAGCTAAAGAGAAGAAAGGAGAAGTGAGCTCAAATGGAACTAGTACTAACCGTCCTTAACTAACACAAGCTAAGAGCTATTTATACTAATCATCTTGCCCACTCACTAACCTGTAACTAATAACAACCAAAAAAGATATCTTAAGCTATTGTTAAACTAATCTAGTATATTATAAGCAATAAACTTATACTTTCAACGTACTTTAAATTAACATTTACAACAAAGCAGTAAGGCAACATAAAAAATGAACAAATATCAAATAGGGGACACATGCCACTAAAAGGTCATTACACGTCAAATCTTTTTTCATGAGTAACGTTCACATGATACCATTCTAAGCTTTCATGTTCACAATTGTTATTAGATAATGCATATAAAAAAATAAAGTGGTGAACCTTCGATAAATATGACTAAATTATAATAATAATTTCTCCACTCATATAAACATAATATTTCCGTTAAAATATTAATAAATTATAAAACTATCACGACCCGATTTCTCAAGTCATGATGGCACCTACAACCCCCCAGTAGGCGAACCAATTCCCATAGCCCGGAACTGCTAGTAATGGGCTACTACCTAACCAATACGCTCAACAAGCTGGGATAAGCAGAAGCAGAATGTAAAGATAAGATAACACGGAAGTAATTTACCCGAATATATACATCATGAAACTACACCAACCCCAAGACTTGGTATCGACAGTACAGAAGCTTCTAATAGAATACAAGTACTAGAAATAACAAAATACAATACAAATTTGCCTCTGAAAGTACAAGGAGCAACAATACAACAGATGAGATATAGACAAGCACCGACTGTCAGGCGCTCACCCTAGTATCGAAGATCCAAAAGATGCACGAGTCTCCAATGCGTTCAACAGCGAAAACTCAGCTAATATCTGCACCAAAAAGTGCAGAAGTATGGTATGAGCACCAAAACCACGGGTACTCAGTAGGTATCATCGGTCGACTGAGCGCATATAAGATATAAAAGCAGTAAGTAACAGATTGCAAGAAAGCAGTCACTGAAGCAATAAACAATGCACAAGGAGCTAGCACAGATCATCCATAACCAAGAGCTTCAAGTAACACATGCTAGCACATAGATACAAGTACATAGAATCACAAGTGAAAGAAAGGAGAACGCACCTGGAGTCCTTGCATAATAATATAAGTAAGTAGAGACAGAGTTGAGAAAATAGCGGTATACTGGTAACCTCAAGTAGAAAGAAAAGACGAAGAGCAGTCAAACATACTCAAAATGGAATCAACGAGTATAAGGAAATCATAATACCAATCCAATCACATGATAGCATAACCAGGGAATCACCTCACAAGTACAACCCTAGGATGAAATAACTAGGCCACAATGACCGAGAGATACCACTCAACTTCCCACAAGGATAGAGCTAGAATCTCACACTCTGCTCAGAAGGCCACACAAAAGTGCCTCGATAAGATAGGACTCCCTAGCCCTCACAATAATCAGATATCCCATAACCAAAACCTCAACAGGTTAACAATCACTAATCCTTCACTAACCGAGTGCCAAGACAAGAATAAATATAGTCTACCTACAGTCCCAACGGCCGCCCATACAACCGAGGCACACAATCAAGTGAAAGCAAACCCTCCGGCATCCCATACTACCGGAGCATACACTGAACACACAACAAACAAGGGTGGAATCCAATGTATGAGATGATGTGTGAAATAGAACCTGTGTATGTACCTCCTTCGGTGCCAATCGGGCCCAGTAGGCAGGTTCCATGGAAGGACTCAGCCCATATACCTTTACTCCACCGTATACCCTTCCCTCCGATGCACGCAACCCGAAGCCCCAGGCCCGGAGTGGCAAGGTCCATGGAGGTCCCCGACCCCATACTTAAACTCAGTATCAAGACATGTCATCCGGAAGCAAGTCTGGGATCAAGATAGAGACCCAGTCTCGAATATGCATGCACAGACCCTGTCCAGGACTAAAGTAGTAGAAAATGCCTCAAAAACCCCTCCAATGGTGCCCGGTTGTAATCGAGTCTAAAACTATAGTAAGTCAAGTCTAGTGCTCCGCCCCGCAGAGACTAGTATCAATAATAAAATCAAGTCTGGTGCTCTGCCCCGCAGAGACTAGTATCAGTAATAAAATCAAGTCTGGTGCTTTGCCCTGCAGAGACTAGTATCAGTAATAAAATCAAGTCTGGTGCTCTGCCCCGCAAAGACTAGTATCAGTAATAAAATCAAGTCTGGTGTTCTGCCCTGCAGAGACTAATACCAGTAATAAAATCAGTGCGAAAACATCCAAAAATCCCCTTTTCGATCATCAACAGTACCAAAAATGGGCCCCCTAGAGCTATGCAAATGTAGAAAAACTATCGGTAGTGGCTCGCAGCCAAAATTGTAGTAAAACATGCAGGGGAAAACATTTTTCATGGATGATATGCTCGCACACAAATATTAAAGTAGCCAAATGGCTCACAATAACTCCTATCAGGCCTATACAGGCCCAGTAGCTACTCAACATACATAACCAGCCTAAAAGGATAATCTCTATGTCCGGGATTTGCGGACATTCCCCAATAACCCACCATCTATGTTCCAGAGTCAATACAAGGCCACATAGGACCACAAGGGTAATATAAAATACTATGCGAATACTACAAACAACGCATGAAATAACGGATGAACAAGGTGGACAAGGTCTGGGGTACCAACCTATAATAACCCACCCAAGGATGTTAATTAATGCAGTTATAGCCTATATACGCAGAGTCTAGGTAGGAAAGCCATAACCTACCTGTCATCCGATGACTAGCTACGGGAACGGCGTTGTCCAGACTCAAACTGCTCCGGAAAGCTCCAAATCACAAAAGAATACTTTTAACTGAAGCCCCAAAGGCGTCTCTATGAAGGCTGACCAACCAAGGTAATGTAACAATTGCTAGAATCGACGAGGCTGCAAGAATGAGCCATAGCCATTTGATAAGGTGTTAATGTCACACTCGTGACCAGCCAACTCCAAAACATGTAAAGAGGCCAATAACAATAAGAAATGGCAGCTAAATCCAACAATAATATGTTAACCACATCTCAAAGGAGCGACGAGCTCCCGAGGCACTATTTCAAGGCTTACTTCACGTTGTCCAATCCAATCACTATTGTATGCGATCCTAAAAAGAATCGAACAATTTACCAATCCCTACAGCACCTTACCACAACCATAACACCACAACAATAACCAAACATAACAAGATAAAGGGGTTGTCCAAAGCCACAAATCCAAAATACCACTTCGTGGCTCAGAAATCCATAAAACAATACTAGAACATATAATAACGACGGAGGGTCATAGGAGGAAGGTTACCTAGACAAAAAGCTTTGAAATACCAAGCTAAACATGCTGTTATAAGGACCCACCACGAGCTGTAACAATATACGGCAAGAAAAAATGACAAACATGCCGATAACAGTAAGTTCTCCTCGAAATTGATTCTAAAGCTCAAATTAAGAATGAGTCGAGGATTAAGAACCCTTAACTTCCAATAATCAAATGATAATACCATAAAAATATCAGTTCCATGAACTGCCTCCTTGCAGTAGCAACAAACGGAGCCAAAACGACGAGAAAACTATACCACGACGATGAGCTTGGGATGTAGAGCAACTTCCGTTAAACTTCCGAATTGAAAGGATCAAGGTCCATGGATGATTTCTAAGGTTTATATATGATTTTGTAAGGTTTTGGTCTGTTTTTATGGGTTTAAAACGAAGGAGAAGCTGATTTATAACGGCAAATCGACTTAGGATGTGGGCCCCACCTTGACGTGTCTGCTTATGCAGTCTTACGAAAATGTGAATATATCTCTATTCTGAAGTCATATGGACAAACGGTTTAGTGAGTTGGAAACTAGACTCGTATACCTTCGATTTGGTATATTGGGGCCCCACTAAATCGTTATATATAGGGAGAAACACCCCAATACATTTAACCCAAATTTGAAGAGAATTCCTTAAAGGAATTTACAATAACTTTTTTCGACTTTTGTTTCGCAACTTGCTTGACTTCAAAACTTATCATACGAACATTTTGCAATTATAATACCTCATAACACATCCTTCTTAGTATATTATACACTATTAGTCTTACCCCAAAGGCACGGGTTACTTTATACCTTCCAAACGGGCGAGGTGTTACACGAGGCATTTCTTTAACTCAAACTTTCGAGTAAGGGATTCCTTTGACCTAGAACCTTGGTTTAATTCTTTGATATTACCAAGAATGTTGTCGGAAGTCAACGATTTCCAAAGTTGAAGCTCTAAAACGAGGAACGGGCATAAAGACCAAACAAACGGCTTGAGCACTGAACTACCGATCCCGACAAGCCATAAATGACATGGGCTGCTACAAGTAAGCTCTAATGGTACAAGAAAGGCGAAAATGTATAAATAACCAGAAGGGTCATTACAAAAACTCTTATAAAATAAATATCTACGCAAATATATCATAACTAAAATTTTCATAAATATTAAAGCATCAAGGAAGGGAAAAATATATATTATCAAATTCTAATTTACTCGGAGGTCCCCGAACGTGCAGGGTGTTACACTAATTGTCACATGAGTCGTCACTAACTACAGCTGCTGAGATTCATGTTTTGGTTAGTTTGACGAGTTGGGTGATGACTTATCAGACTTGTGATGACTCATCACTTGAGTCATCGCCCATTCTAGTTGAGCTTCAGCTTCTGCTTAGCTTGACTAGTGGTGTAATGACTTGTCACACATGTGATGATTGGTCACATTGAGTCATCACACTATTTAGTGGACTTGCCTTAGTTGTTTAGCTTGGTGGTTCTCTTGATGATTGGTCAGTCATGTGATGACTCGTTACGTTGAGTATTCACAATAAACTCTGGAATTCTTGCTTCTGCTTGGCCTGACGGATAGGAGTGACAATTAGTCACATCTATGATAATTAGTCACACTGAGTAGTCACAATGAACTCTGGAATTCTGCCTTATGCTTGGCTTGCCAGATAGAAGTGATTATTAGTCATATTGAGAAGTCACAATTTCTTCTTTAGTATAATTTCCGTTCTTTTTGCCCTTGGTTCAATTTCTTGAGATTAAACATAAATAACCATTAAATCTAACAATGGTTGCTTGAAAACATGCATTTTTTCTTGGTTAAAGGAGTACTATGCCATAAAATACTGGCACATCAACCAGCCGTCCTATCACTCTTGCCAAAATTAGGACTTACGAATGCATCGCAGTAACACAGTATAACTAGCCAACTACGTAACAAGCCATGTCAATGTGACTACAATAAGACTCTAAATTAACCTCCCTGACACAAAAAATCTATAAGTCATCTCCCATTTTGCATGTAAATAGCCCCCACATAACCATGCCACAATTCCATCACTAACCTTTAGCACTATGGATCCCTAGGACATAATCTATGGAAATTAACAAGCATCCCCGATTTACATAAGAAACCACCTTAGCACTTAAACATACCAACCCATCCACTTAGGGAACAACATGTATGTCAAGGAGCAACGAATCCCAGTCCTCTCAAGGAACCAATACATATGAATAGAATCAACAACATATAAGCCTAGTTCACTCAAGAAACCAACACACAATAGATAACAAGTAAACATGTATCAAGCGTGATACCCGACCCAACCATGAATGAACATGTATCAGGCATGGATGCTTCCCTTATGTTTACAAAGCTCCCATAGAGTTCTGGGCATAATAATGACGGGATTTATGGTCAAAATAGGCTCAAAATTATAGGGAATGTGAAAGGTCATTTTTTGTTTGGATATGATGATTTGGGTGGTTTTAGGAGTCATGGTGCCCAAATTTTTGTATAAAATAGTATTAGGATACTTTGGGAACACTGATCTAAAGTCAGAATGTAAAAAATAGAATTTTTCATCGAGAGGCGCCATTGTTGCACCCCTTGATTTTTTTGGAATGATGAAGGACGCTATAGAAGCCTTCCTCTGCCACAATGACCCTGCATTGTCAGATATATTCATGCTATATCCATATCGCCGTAGCAGGATGCAACCTTCTATAGTGGGAGGCCGCATGCAGTAGCCTCCCAGACAGGCCAAGGCATTGGCCTTTTCTATGAAACTTGATTTCCTTAGCGCTTTACTAGTATAACTCAATCCTTTTTCATTTCTTTTGCAAATTTAACAACCCAATGGCTACAAACCAAGAACACATTCTAGCTTATGAGAGGTTCATTGATGATGCTAGTTGGGTGAAATTTCTAGATTACCAAAGAAATGGAATATGCTATTAGAGGGCCTTCAACATGAGAGAGGGTGTAGAAAAAGAAAGGGCATTCTATAATAGGCTCTAAGAGTTTCGCTGGGGTCCACTTATAGAGGCTCTCCCTTTCGAGGTCTCGGGATGGGTAAATGAGTTCTATGCCATATTCCCTACCGTGCATTGGGATGAACCTAACCCCACCATTCACATCCGAGGAGTGGATATCCCAGTGGATATCCGAACCATTAATGAGGTACTGGGAATGTCTCACATTTCAAATGTTGCGTACAACACCAAGCTGTAGGAGATATATATGAAATGGTTGTAGGACACTCTGGTAGAGGAGAAGTTCAGGGACCAGGTCTACTATCCCACCACTGAGGGTGTCATGAGCACTTACTTCACAACCGATCCTAGGAGATGGATGAACTTGGTGTCCAGGAGGATTTGTCTATTGGGAAACCTTACCAACGTGACCATCCCTCGGGCTATGGTGGTAGCTTATGCCATACAGGGCATAACGATGAACATAGGGTGCAGATTGTGTTAGAGTGGAGGGACTTCTATCGGGATAGCAAGAAGGGTCCCTACCTTCTCAGTGTGGTGTATGCCCTATGCAGGAGAGCAGAGGTGCCCGAAGAGGAGACTAATAGAGAGTTTGAGATGGACACCCCTTTTCACCCCCGCCGGGTGAAAGTGGTTGCCCTCAAGGGAAAGAAAACGAGAAAGGTAGGTGAGGCCGAGAGAAGCTGAGCTGCAAATGGAACTGATAATGATGTTGAAGATCCTGCCCCTCCCTCCATGTCCTATCACCCTATTACTAGCACTCGCCTGGAGGAAGATTTGGCAACGGTTAGGAGATTCATGGAAAATGCTCCCCTCAATGTTGCTACCCCACATCTCCCAACCCAGGTAGAAGTCCATCCACTCTACAGAGAGCTTAATGAGGAGAAGAGAAAGAGGCACTCTCGAGAACGCATGCTCGCACGGATGTGGAAGACTATAAAGGTCATGTTCAGCTGCACCGTACCTGATCAGGAGCTCCCCAGCTTGAGCCAGAGGATATACGGGAGTTCCCTTTTTTTAGCAACACTGAGGTAGAGGACCCAACCTCGGTAGCCCCCATTGGTAATAGGGAATCCAGTTAGGGCCCCTGGTGCATATCATCCATGCTTCTCCTCCCTTCTTTATACTTTATTACCGTTTTTGGATTTTCCCCCATTTGGGGTATGTACTAGACAATGTTCTCCCTTTCTTTTTCCTTTTTATATTACACACATGGATGCTAGTTTTTAATAATATTACTATTGAATGCATGCTACATTTGTTTGTAAGCGATTTCCATGCTTCACGCAGTAGTTCAAAGCTTAATTGATGATTTAAAATACCCCGAGAATGAAAAGAAAAACAAGGTAGGGATTCTATCCTGCCCCTTCTGCTATAGAGGCTTACACGCTGCTACCAAGATGCTGCTATAGTGTAAAATAACTGCTATAGTGGGATTGCTGTAGTGGATTAGCACTGCTATGGCAACCCCAATGGCAGTAGACCGGAAATTGTCAATTTCAACAAAGGTTCCCCATTTCCCATTCCCTGCTATCAATATTAAAAACTAAAATCGCATTATGGCCTTAAATATAACCTCAAGACCGAACCCATCAATGGATAAACAAGAACTTAGCATCATATTATCATAGAAAATAGTATGAATCACATTAAGAAACTATTCATAACAACAATTACCCGCTATTATACAACAATAGCTCTTTTCCCCATGGTTTCCAACTATGTCCGGACTGGCCTGAAATCAGAGTTTCCTGACAGTCGTAAGCAAGTTTCATCCCCTTACCATTTTACCAGTGATAAGCCCACACATAACAATTAGTACATAGTTTTAGCTAAGCCACATAACAAATAATTCCCTTTAATTATCAACACATAATCAAGTTATGACCTTTCACTGACCACGAATTTCACAGTAATTCAACCAACCACATTTCACATATTCACAATCATTCAAGGAATACAAATACACATAAGCACCAATCTTAGGTTTCATTACTGAATCAAGCCCAACTTATTATCCTTTATTCACCACATGGATGACCGTCAGCCGATTATCCATGCATTTACATTGCCTCTATGGCCAGATACCAATTGGAACCTTCCTGGTTCTAACTTCCCTTTCTTGTGTCATTTCAACCGGAGTCAACAACATCCATTTACCTCGTTAACATACCAATCAGAATAAAGAGGTACCAATTGGACTCAACCCATACAAGCAAGAAACAAATCGCATGAAATGAGGCAAAAAGTGGAATAATTTACTAGAATGTTTCATAGCTTCCTGAAGATTAGATGTGGATCTCAACACACCAATCTACATGACTCTATTCCATATTTTCTCTTGTACTGGAAAACTGGTAAGCCAGGCTCTTATACAAAATTTTCACGACCCAACTGTCGAATCATGCGGTCACGTACTCTAAATCCCTAGGTAGAAGAACCCTTACCACCCGATTTAAAACAAGTATGCAGAAGTCAATAAGAAAACATAAAATTTACCTTTATAACATAAAACAAGTCCCAAATCTTTATGAATACAATGAAATCCTTTTTAAAATACAACAAAAACCCTTCCATAGGAACTAATCTAAATAGGTACAAGGGCTGCTAAGAAAAATAGAAGAGTAATAAGACACAACTCCCACTATGGGAAGATATGAGTAGAAGCTGCTGGAGATTGCCATCCTTGTCACATGAGAAACATCAACTGATCCTGCAACCAGACTATATCTAAAAGGAATAGCAAGAGTAGTATCACTACAAATAACATGTACTGGTAGTCATCATCGGTCAACCCAAATTCCCTATATAACATCAGGTAAATATCCAGAAATAATGCATACAAATAATGAGTTACTCGGCTAATGGTCTTTTATTAACAACTCTTACTACCTAGATATGCTACCCGTGAATTTTGTTCACTCTCTCCTAGCTTCATTACCTTAATCCACTGCCAAAACAAATATTAGAGGACACCCCACTCCCTTAACTCAGTCATACCCTGACCCCCTAAGAGCCCTAGACTCTCCAAGCCCACCATCTTGAAACCATAAAGAAGTACCCTAATACCTTTACCAGCCGGCCTGTCACCCTTGCAAAAATTAGGACTTGCGAATACACCACAGTAACATAGTATCACCAACCAACTACGTAACAATCCAAGTCAATGTGACTACAATAAGACTCTAAGTTAACCTCCCTGACTCAACAACCCTATTAGTCATATCCCATTTTGCGGGTAACTAGACCCCACATAACCATGCCATAGTTCCATCACTAACCTTAACCACTAAAGATCCCTAGGACATTATCTATGGGAATTAAAAAAGCATCCTCGGTTTACATAAGAAAATGACCTCAACAATTAAACACACCAACCCAGCCACTCAGGAAACAATATGTATGTCAACTAAATGAATCTCGGTACTCTCAAGGAACTAACATATATATGAATAACATAAACAACATATAAGCCAAGTTCACTCAAGGAAATAACACACAATTAGTAACAAGTAAACCTATATCAGGCATGGTACCCGAGCCAACTATAAATGAACCTGTACCAAGCATGGTACCCGACCAACCAATAAATAAGACTGTACCAGGCATGGTACCCAAGGCAAATAATGCAAAACCTATACCAGGCATGGTACTCGAGCCAACCTATGCCACATAGATATCACAATAATTAGAACAACAATGATAGAATACAACACTTGTAAAACAAACAAGTTTCCATAATAGACCCATCACATGTGATTAACACTTAGGATATCATTTAACAGTCCTTCCCTTTTCTTCTTGAATATGTATTATACAAGAAATACTACTGATATAGTTACTATACACACATAATGTAAGTTGGCTTACAAGTAAGTATCACCTACCACAACTAGATAAGACCCCTGTTACAACCTTTACAGCCTATTCGAAGACTAACCCTCCCGACTTACACAATAAAGCACATTAATTAATATAACATAGATTCTGGAGTCATTTAGGGGTACACCTTTATCTACATGAAGTCTTCCTCCTACTTCTACATAAACAGGTCCTATTTACCAAACCCCATCCCCTTTCCCTATATTAAACTTATTATTCCACTATTACCTAGCAATTCTTACTTTTAGATAGCATAAATTCTGAGAACCCAGCCGTAATCCAGTTATCCAAGGATTAACAACCATAACATAAACATAAACAATCAAGTACAAGATCAACATTACTCATAACAATAATTTCCTACCTAAAACAACAAGGTTTAATACATTCTACTCATCTGAACACCGTGCCTGAGGTCCTAGGCATACAATCTTATGTAAATCTATATTATATCATGCCTCTTCAACTCATTTCTAAACTACTCAGTTAAACCTAGCCTACTGGATGCCAAGCAGCTTCTATAGAAGTTTGAACATAAATTTTACCTCTATGAAGGCGATTCAGGGCAAGAAGTCAGTGTAGAATCTATGGGTTTTACCCTATCCAAGCGGAAATCCCTCTTCTCCATTGATCCTAGACCATAAGGAACCATAAGAGGGTGTTTGGAGCAAGCCTCATCCTTTTTGCAACTGAAGAGGATAAAACCAAATTATAAAACCCTTTCTGGGTTACTGGTTCTGTCAGCCCACTATAGCGATGGTACTATAGGGAGAAAATTCCCACTATAAAGGGATGATGTCAGCCTAACTCAAAATTTCAAATGTCAAATTTTTTGTCGTGCTTATTAATTTGAGAGCGTAATTCTAAGTTCCTGTAACTCACATAGAGGTATCTTTTAATAACGACAAAATAGGTCATTATATGTGAATAGGTTAATCATGAGCCACACTAGTGAACAAGGTAGCATGAATGGTTTATGAATATGGAGGATGAGTTGGTAGTACATGACGCAGTAGGTGCCATTTGCTTACCTCCCACCGTTGGTAACACAGTGTTTCACATAACAAGTACTATGCTACATTTGATTTAAATAAAAGTCTTGTTTATTGGACTTGCAAATGAGGATGCTAATCAACATATTCAAAATTTTGTTGAGATTTGTCAGCCCTTTAACATCCAAAATATTAGTCAAGAGTCAATCTGACTAAGACTATTTCCATTCTCTCTCATAGGAGGAGTGACCACTTGGTTAGAAAAGCTACCCATGGGCTCTATCATCTTATGTAATAGTTTAATCGAGGCCTTCATAGATCGGTTCTTCCCACCTTTGTGAATGTTACAACTATGTGATAAAATCATAAACTTCCATCAATTGCCGGATGAACCTTTGCATGAGATTTGGTTGAGGTTCAAGTAAAAATTATAGTTGTGTCTAAATGATAGGTTACCAGATGGAGTGCTCTTGCAAAGTTTTTAACAATAACTTGACTCCATGAATAATTCCATAGAAAATAATTTAGCAGGAGGTTCAATTATGGATCAAGCCTTCAAACTTGCAAAAGCCCTTTGGATAGAATGACCAAGACAAATACAGAGTGGCATACAAAGGATGCTAAGGTGATATCGAGTGTCACCTCCTCTATCATGACCAATGAAATAAGAAGCAAAGAGAAAGAAGGGGATGAGCCTATGGATAAAATGATGACTCAAGCTAAATTTTCTAGCCAAACATATGATGGGTGCCAGATTCAAAAGTATGAATTCCATTAGAGGCTATGGAGCTAAAATCCATGAAGAAGGTTGTGCTTATACATCGGTTGATGATAAAAATTATTACTTGTCAAATCAAATAGTGGTTTCTCACCCGGGGTACCAAGGTGCCAATCAAGGCCCTTGGCAACTAAGGGATGAGAATTAAGGTTGGAACAAGGAGAGAGGTAATCTATGGAGAGACTGTGAGCAAAGAAGAGACCGTGATGGTCCATCGAGAGATAGAGATCCTAAAAAAGAGTCATCAATATAATCACAAAAGTGATAATCCATATATGCCTCCTCCTAAGGTGTATGTCATCCCACTTCACACGGGGGTTAGCAATCCGCTATCTCAAAGATTAAGGATATGGTTTCTCGAGTTTTGAAAAAGGTGGAATCTATGGATAATAGGGTCAAAGACTTTAAAAATGATGTATCTACGCTCTCTCAAACTGTGAGTTCTTATTCGAACTCAATTAAGTACCTTGAAGCTCAAATGAATCATATATCATCCAAAATAAACCCATGAATGAAGGCTACACTTATGAGTAACACTCTCCCTAATCCAAAGAATGAATTCATGGCAATTGACACTCAGAGTGGTAAGACACTTGATGGTATAGGTAATGTAGCAAAGAAGGTTGGGTTTGAAAAGAAAAGTGATGCGGATCCAAAGGCTGGGGTGAAGACTAGTGCACCCATGTTGAAAATTGATGAAAAGAATGTGGATGTTGATGATAAAATTCCAAGTTAGGAAAAGGAAAAGGTTGAGTTACCTCCTCAAGTTGTGATCGATATTGAAGAGGAGAAAGAGAAGCAAATTCTGAGTGAGCTAAGGTCGTTGCCTAAATGTCCTCCTCTGTATATTCAAAAATTGATCAAGAAGAAGGAGGATAATCAATTCAAGAAATTTATGGATATATTTAGAAAATTGTCAATAAACATTCCCTTGGTTGACGCTCTAATACAAATGTCGAGCCACCCAAAGTTCATGAAGAAGATTTTAAAAAAGAAGAGAGTGATTGATGTGGGAATAGTAGAAGTATCCCACCATTGTAGCACAATAATGGCTAAAAATTTGGCTCGAAGACTCTGGAGCCTTTACTATTCCTTCCACCATCGGGGTGTACTTATCCAACAAGGCATTATGCAATCTTGGGGCGAGGATCAATATGATGTCCCTTAGGATTTTTAAAAAGTTGGGCTTGGGATCTCCCAAGCCAACCCCTATTTGGTTATCGATGGCTGATAGGTCGATAAAATGCCCAGTGGGTATTCTCTTTGATGTGTTGGTAAAGGTAGATGAATTCATACTCCCGGTGGATTTTATGGTTTTGGATTATGACATGGACCTGGAGGCACCCATTATTTTAGGGCACCCATTGCAGGCGCACGTGATCCAAAAGTAAGGCGCAAAGTCCTAAGAATTGAAGAAGAACTGTTCTTAGCAGTTACGGGTACAAGTCTCCATTTGTGGCCCACAAATGAAGCGCATGACTAAGCAGTGCACTGTAAACAAATCAAGATACATATGGGCCACAAGTGGAGACTTACGCCCACGAGTGGTCTGCAAGTTAGTTGCAAGATGTGACGTGGGGGTGTTTTTGTATGGATGTTTTTAGCCAAGATTGGGGTTTTCAAGGAAAATTTTTGGGGATCTAATCAATTCCAATTTTGAACTTTCCTCTTGGAGTATTGTACTAGATAAGAAGGAGTGTGTTGTTGACTTCATCTTCTCCAAGTAGAAAATATCATTATTGATAATTTAAGGCTTGGATTTGGATTTATTTTTATTAATTGCTGATAAGGAGAAACAATCTCTTGATATAATTTCTCTTTCTCTTTCCATGAGTAGTTAAATCCATATCTAGGGGTGTGTGCAATTGTGGGTGTGTAATTATGACTGGGTATTGATTAATTGCTATTAGAATTGATTATTATGTATAGGTGTAATGATTTCTTCATGTTATAATTATTAAATTGGTGGTTTCAAACATTGATTGAGTTCTCTAAGTCTAATCTAGCTTGAGAAAGGAGATTGGAACAGGTGAGATATCATTAGTGAGGATTTGGAAATTTTCCCATCTAAGGGATAAAGCAAGAGATAATTTAGTCCACTCAAGCTAATTTTGGTTGGTTAATATTGCTTTGACTTTGGGGTTTGAGAGAAGCCAAAGTCTACATGCTCTTGGGTTGAAAGACTTTAAGCATAGCCCAAACCAAAGCTACCCATATCATAATCAATTTAAAAGCAATTATAAATCCCAATTATGGTTACTACCCTATCGAAAGCACACCCCTAAACCTCAAATCCTTGATTGATACAATTGTGTTAAGTTTATAATTTGTTACTCTTGATTAAATTGAACTTTTTACAAACAAACCTCCTATTTTTTACTTATTGTTATTTTTAGACAATGTGCAAGCTAATAGTGAATTAAAATACAAAGTTTGGTTAAATATATGCCTTATCCCTATGAGATCGACCTAGACTCATAGTTGGATAAATTATATTTCCAACAATTGTGTACACTCATTCTTAATTAAACAGTAGATTTGGGCATTATCAATTTTGGCACCATTGGCAGGGATTGTTCATAAATTACCTTATTTTTGTGCATTGATTTATTTTGGTATTGCACTTTGTTTTATTTCATCTTGTTGTTATATTTTTCTTTTGTTTGGTTAAAACATGAGTAACGCTCGACAATACTAGTTTCAATGTCTCTATGGATGATGATGACTCGATGGGTGATGAGGGTGTGGCAAGCACCATTTTCCTACCTCCAATGGTAAGTAATGTCATGTTTAACATCACAAGTACAATGTTGCATCTATTGCAAATGAAGGGGTTTGTATTGTGGACTCCCACATGAGGATGTAAATTTCCACATTAAGGGGGTTTGTATTGTGGACTCCCACATGAGGATGTAAATTTCCACATTAAGAACATTGCAGAGATTTTCCAACCCTTCAATATTATAAACATCAACCAAAAATCAAGGTCTTACATAGATGGATAGACCAGCGAAACAGTGGTGGAGGTCTTATATAACCTGCAGACCAGCCGGGTGACCTACACTTACTTAGGCATAGTTCTCCGCAGCACTCTTGGAGAAGTATGTACCATGCATCTTGAGAGAGCGGTTGATGGATGAATTCAAAGGTTGGATCAGGGCTCCATATCTATCTCAGAGTGCAAGGTCCATTTCCATAAGTTGGCTAGGCATGCCATCATGATTCTACCCATTGAGCATGAGAGGGTGCGTCTCTTTGTCAAAGGGTTGACTTTTGTAACACCCCAAAAAATCCTAAGCCTAGAACTAGCTTAGAAAAATTAGAAAGTGAAACTGCCAAAGTCAAAACTGAAACCACAGATGGTTTCCAAAGACCGTGGAAGGATCCACCGGCTGTGGAAGGCCTTCGTGGAATCAGAGATGCACACCCTTCCTCTGGGTCTGAAAACATGACAAACTTTCAAGGATTATTGATCAGACCACGGTCAATGATCGCCCCTCATGGAAAGCAAACCTGAGGGTCATCAATTCCCCCAGGAACCACAGGCAGGTTCCATGAGCTGTGGATGGTTTCACGAGCCGTGAACCTACTCCATGGTTATTAAACCCGCAGCCCAAAATAAGGCCCAAGAAGCATGACAGGGTTCCACAGGCCATGGAAACATCCACAGAACGTGGTTCCCACCCATGGAACTCAGGTCATGAAACATTTTAGCAATTTTCTAATTAAATTCCAGAGGCATTCTGGCATTTTCCCTAGCCTTTTTAACTCCTACACTTAGTCATTTTGGATTTAAATAAAGGGGTTTTAATTATATTTAGACATAACTTCCCCATTATCCCAAAACTAATCGACTCTTAGGAAATAACAGAGAAAAGAAATGCTTATTCCCTCTCAAGAACAAGCAGAGAGTTATTTAAGATTCATGCTTCAATCCAAGAATTCCTCCGTAGATTCTACTTGCAGGTATGTGGGAATTCATCAATGGGTATCCTTTCACCCATTGATTCCCTAAGAAACTCAGTATCTTTAGTTTTCAGTTAAATCTTCAGACTTAGGGTTTCAAAACTTATGAAGATTATATTTAAATTTCCATGGTGATGTATGAATCCCAGTGTATGTTCTCTTTAAAGTCTAGTATGGTAATACATTTAGAATTGGTGAAACCTTAAGCATGTTGTTAAATTCAATCCCTTGAACTATGATTCATGAATTGCATCCTTATTTCAAAATTTCATGATGTAGTCTGATCTATGTTCTTCTCCTTCGTTGTGTTCTTCCCTCAGTCTATGAGTCACTCAATGGCTCATGGTTTGGAACCACGGCCCTTCTTGTGGACTTATGGTTTGAGTTTCAGAGTACCCCCAATGAAGGGTCTTGGAAATGCTGAGTTGGTTGATGACTCATCCTTTTGAACCATGGGTCGTCCTTCAATCCGTAAACCCTAAGGATCAGAGGATCCTCATGCTCTTAAGTCAGAACCATGAGTCAATAGGATGGTCCATCATTCTGAATCATAGGCCGTAGTGTGACTCATGGAGTTGAGTTCCATCAAGCTCCCAGAAGTGTCACCTGAAACCACAGATTAGTTGACGATTCGTCATTTCAGTTGACGGTGTGTAGACAGACTCGTGGTCTCTAAAGCCGAGTCTTTTTAATAGCTTTTCTCTATTTAAATCCCAAGGGTATTTCTATAATTACCCACCCTTTTAACTCTTAAGTGAGGTCATTTTGGCCACTTTTAGTAGGGTTTCTACTCTTATTAGCCTAGGTCTTTCATTATTCCTCATTCATCTACCAAAAGAGGAAAAGAACTCCTTCAAGATCCATGTCTCAAACTCTAAGTTCAAGTCTCCATTTCATTTCACCTTAAGATCAAGAAAGCTTTAATAAGGTATGTGAGTATTCAATAAGGGATTCTCTTCACTCTTATGCCCCAAACCCATGATTTTTACTTTGATTTATGGATTTGTGAAATTCAGGTTCTTACCCAATTTGGGGGAAAACATATTAGTTCAGTTTTAAAGCATCAATTCATGGTTCCTCATTACTTATCTATGATTTATTTGAGATTCCTTAATTGATTTCAAAAGCCCATGTATTAAAGATGATTTCTAGGATGATTCCATTAAATTGCATGATTTCAAGTTAAAATTGGCATGTTTAGAGAACATGGCCTTATGTATTTATGAAAGTGCATGCCTAATTCTACATGTTATGAACTTAGAAAGAAAAGTATGTTTTGAATTATGACTATGCTAAGTTCAAAGGATTTTGAAGCATGAATTGAACGGCATTAGATATGTCTCCATGTTTTATGAAGAGGTTGGGCATCTAGATATGTCTACCTAAGTTATGTGAATTGCATGGTATCAGATATACCCTTATGCTTTTCAAACAGATTTGACATCGGAAATGTCATCAGTCATGATCAGTTTTGGCATCAGATATGCCCTACTATTATATGAGCTATATGTATATTTTGAGAGTAGTATTTAGCACCGAGTTAGACAGGGTGAGAGTACCCTTAGTCCCAGAACTACGTGCCCCCAAAGATTCATAATTCCCCTCTGTTGGGCATTGTAATTAGTGATCATGCCACAATTATGTCTTTATATGCTGGCAAGGTATATTGGGTCCTCTCGATGGGGCATATACATCAGTTTCCATGTAGCTCACATGGTCTATGTCAGTTAAGAGAACCTCCCACAAAAACAGTTCCATGTTTAAAAAATTTATTTGACTCTTGCTCATATTTCAGACTTTCTACTTATGATTATGTTTTCAGCTTATGATATTGCATTGACTCATTTACATTATAGTTTTATGGTTATAGCATGAAATCAGTTTTATAGCACATCTAGCATGTTTACTTCAGATTTTGCATATCTCACATACTTAGTACATCCTATAGTACTGACGCATATGTTCCGCTTCATCCTCTTGATGATGCAGATTCAAGCTTGGATACTCAAATTTATGGCTAGAGATTAGCTGGTGTACTATGTTCGAGTGGTGAGTCCTCATACTTTGAGGACTAGTATCAGTTATCTATCTTTCTAATTTATGCTTAGTATTTGGAGTTAGCTGAGGTCTTGTCCCAGCAACTCATTATTCAGTTTAGAGGCTTTCAGACATAGTAGAGATTCTATATTTTGGTTTCAGATCTCGTTATGTTATGTTTGAGCTATTGATGACTCAGTCTATTTACCTCTTTAGTTTAATTCTTTCATTAAGTTTATCTATGCTTTTTTAAGTCATGATTTATCCAAGGGTTAACTTGGGGCACTTGTGGTCTCGGGTCCCGTGGTAAGTCTAGGGGGTAGCCTTGGGTCATGAAAAACTTGGTATCAGAGCATCAGGTTTAAGAGTCCTAGGGTGTCTAAAAGCCGCATTGAGTAGAGTCTCTTTCATGGGTATGAAGTATGCCACACTTATGAGAGAGAAGCTATGAGGTGTCTTATGAAAAACTTCACTTCTTTCATAATCAATATCATGCAAAAGAGTTTAACTATATTGACCCTCTAATCCATTCTTTATGCATTTCATATTATGCCTCATCACCGTGCTATGCCTCACTAGGCCAATGCCCAAAATGCTAATCCTCTAATTCTAGACCCCGAGGTCATAAATATAGAGTTCAGAAATGCCATTCATATGCTAGCTCAGACTATGGCCGCTCAGGCCAATCAACAGGCTCCTGTCCTCGTCCACCATCAAGGTGGTGTTGCGGCCCCAGTTTGAGATTTCATTCACATGAACCCACCTAAGTTATGGGGTTCAAAATTTGGTGAGGATCCACTAAATTTCTTGGATGAGGTAAGAAGATCTTTGGGGTAATTCAAGTTGTTGGTATAGAGGGTGTTGAGCTAGCCTCCTATCAACTCAAGGACGTGGCTCATATTTGGTTTACTCAATGGAAAGATACTAGGGATAGGGACGTGGTCCTATGACTTGAGAGTGTTTTGAGAAGGCTTTTCTTGACCGGTTCTTCCCGAGGGAATTGAGGAAAGCTAAGGCCGAAGAATTTGTGAATTTGAGGCAAGGTTTGATGATGGTTCAGGAGTACGGGTTGAAGTTCACCCAACTTTCTAGGTATGTTCCTTCCATGGTGGCTGACTCATGGGATGAGATAAGAAAGTATGTTTACGGAGTATCAAATTTGGTAAAGAAGGAGTGTAGGTCCGCGATGCTTTTGGGTGACATGGATATTTCTTGACTTATAACTCATGCCCAACAGATCAAGGGATACAAGTTGAGGGAGATGTCAAGGGAGAACAAAAAGGTTAGATCAGAGAGTTTAGGTTTTGGCCATCATAGGTCTGGAGGTAGCCATCGCTCCTTGTTTTAGATGAAATCATCAGGGCCCATTAATTCTTTAGCTAGTGTTCCTACCCAGGCCCCTAGGCCCCGTCATGATAAGACTGGTAGAGGATTTAGTTCCTATTTGCAGGGGAGTGTTGCATAAGGGACTCTTTACCCTTCTTGCAACAAATATGGTAAAAGTCACCCTGGTGAGTATTTGGCTAGTAGAGAGGGATGTTTAGGGTGTGGTCAGGTTGGACATAGGATTATGGATTACCCTTCAGCTAAAAAGGGTCAGGGAGGTAGTAAGACTCAGTCTACTCCAGCAGCCCCAAGAGGTCGACCGGCCCAGTAGGGCACTGCTTCTAGTTCTGGTGGTAAGCGCCAGAACAACCTTTATGCCATGTCCTCTCGCCAGGACCAAGAGAGTTCACCAGACGTTCTCACTGGTATGTTGAAAGTCTTCTCTCTCAATGTGTATGCTTTATAGGACCCCGGTGCCTCCTAATCTTTTATGACTTCTTATATTGCTTGCAAGTTTGATATTAGTCCTGATCAGCTCTTAGAACCATTTTGTGTTGCTCCACCTGTTGGTAAGTCAGTCCTAGCCAACAGAATCTACGAAAACTACCCTATCTCAGTCCTTCATAGAGTTACTTTAGCGGATCTAGTAGAGTTGGAGATGACTGATTTTGATGTTATTCTTGGTATGGATTGGTTGTATGCATGTTATGCCTCGGTCGATTATCGTAGTCGAGTTGTCAGTTTCAAGTTCCCGAATGAACCTGTCTTAGAGTGGCAAGGTAGTCCTTCATCTTCAAAGGATCATTTCATATCTTATCTTAAGGCTAGGATGATGATTTTTAAGGGTTATGTTTATCATATAGTTAGGGTTATGGACATGGAGTACAAAAACCCATCACTCCAATCAACTCCTATTGTGAATGAGTTTCCAGAAGTGTTTCCCAAAGATTTACCCGGAGTCCCTCCCGAGCGGGAGATCAACTTTGGAATAGATCTTCTTTTAGATACACATCCTATCTCTATTTCCCCTATAGCATGGCTCCTGTTGAGCTTAAGGAACTGAAAGAGCAGTTGAAGGACCTTCTTGATAAGGGTTTTATCTGACCCAGCATCTCTCCATGGGGTGCTCCAGTCTTATTCGTGTGAAATAAAGACGGTTCTCTCAGAATATGCATCGACTACCATCAGTTGAACAACGTCACAATCAAGAATAACTATCCTATTCCTAGGATTGATGACTTGTTCGATCATATTCAGGGTGCCAACTACTTCTTTAAGATCAACCTTAGATCCAGTTATCATCAGCTTTTTGTTTGAGAGTGTGACATTCCAAAGACAACCTTCAGAACTCGTTATGGTTATTCTGAGTTTGTGGTTATGTATTTTTTACTAACGAATCCTCCTATAGCATTTATGGATTTTATAAACTATGTGTAAAATAAGTATTTCGATATGTCTGTGATTTTGTTCATTAATGATATTCTTATCTATTCCCGTACTAAGAAGGAGCATGCAGACCATTTGATAGTGGTTTTGTAAACTCTCAAAGACCGACAATTATTTGCTAAGTTTAGTAAGTGTGAGTTTCAGATGCAGTCTATTGCTTTTCTATGTCATATTGTGACTAGAGATGGTATTCGAGTTGATTCTTAAAAGATTGAGGCAGTAAAAAACTGGCCTAGACCTACTTCCCCATCTGATATTAGGAGCTTTTTGGGTTTGGCTGGTTACTACAGGAGATTTGTAGAAGGGTTTTTCTTTCATTGCTGCCCCGTTGATCGGTTGACTAAGAAGAAGGTTAAATTCCAGTGGTCTGATCTATCTGAGAAGAACATTCAGAAATTGAAGACTAGGTTGACCACAACTCCTATGTTGACCCTACCAAAGGGTTCAGATGACTTTGTGGTGTATTGTGATGCTTCTAAAATTGGGTTGGGTTGTATGTTGATGCAGCATGGTAAGGTGATGGCTTATGCTTCTAGACAACTTAAGACTCATGAGAAGAACTACCCCACTCATGATGTTGAGTTAGCGGCTGTGATTTTTGCTTTTATGATTTTGAGACATTACTTGTATGGTGTTCACGTGGATGTGTTCACCGATCATAAGAATCTTCAGTATGTGTTCACTCAAAAGTAATTGAATCTTCATCAAAGGAGATGGCTTGAGCTTCTTAAGTATTATGATATGAGTGTGCTTTACCATCTAGGTAAGGCCAATGTCATAGAGGGTGCACTTAGTAGGTTGTACATGGGTAGTGTGTCTTCTGTTGAAGATGGAAAGAAAGAATTGTCCAAGGATGTTCATCGACTTGCTCGACTAGGAGTTCATCTTATGGATTCGATAGAAGGTTGTGTTATTGTCCAAAATGGTTCTGAATCATCTTTGGTAGCTGAAGTGAAAGAAAAGAAAGATAGTGATCCTATTTTGCACCAGTTGAAGGGTGCAGTCCATCAACAAAGGGTAGAGGTTTTCTCCCAAGGGGGAGATGGTGTACTTCGATATCAGGGTCGATTATGTGTTTTTGACATAGATGGGTTGAGGCAATAGATTTTGACAAAGACTCATTGCTCCATGTATTCTATTCACCCCGGTGCCACCAAGATATACAGTGATCCATGGGAAACTATTGGTAGAATGGCATGAATAGGGACGTAGCAGGTTTTGTGGCTAAGTATCCCAACTGTCAACAATTGAAAGTAGAGCATCAGTAACCGAGTAGTATGACTCAGGATATTGATCTTCCTACTTGGAAGTGGGAAGCGATCAATATGGACTTCATTACTGGTTTGCCTCGTACACGAAGGCAACATGATTCTATTTGAGTGATTGTCGACCAAATGACTAAGTCATCCCACTTCTTGGTTGTTAAGACTACGAATTTAGCAGATGATTATGCCAGACTCTACATTCGGGAGATAGTCCAATTGCATGGTGTTCCATTTTCTATCATCTGTGATAGGGGTACTTAGTTTACATCCATGTTTTGGAAGTCATTTTAGAATGGTCTTGGTACCCAAGTTAAGCTCAGCACAACTTTTTACCCTCAAACGGATGGCCAAGTAGAGCATACTATTCAAACTTTGAAGGATATGTTGAGATCTTGTGTGATTTATTTCAAAGGTAGTTAAGATGATCACTTACCTCTTAGCGAGTTTGCCTACAACAATAACTTTAATTCTAGCATCCAGATGGCTCCTTATGAGGCACTTTATGGGCGGAGGTGTAGATCTCTTATTGGTTGGTTTGAGATAGGTGAGGAAGCTTTGATTGGTCCAGATTCGGTTCATCAGACTATGGAGAAAGTTCAGATTATTAGGAAGAGATTGAAGACCGCTCAGAGTCAAAAGAGATCATATACAGATGTGAGGAGAATAGAGTTGGAGTTTTAGGTTGATGACTGGGTATTTCTGAAGGTATCACCCATGAAGGGTGTGATCATATTTGGTAGGAAAGTAAAGCTTATTCCCTTCTATGTAGGTCCTTATCGGATTCTTAGGAGAGTTGGTAGTGTTGCTTAAGAGTTGGATTTGCCATCAGAGTTAGAAGCAGTTCATCCAGTTTTCCATGTTTCTTTATTGAAGAAGTGTGTTGGTGATCCGACCTTGATTGTTCCTTTGGATGATGTGAGTGTGAAGGATAGCCTTACTTATGAGGAAGTTCTCATGGAGATTCTTTATCGTCCGATTTAGAGGTTGAGAAACAAAGAAGTCCATTCGGTGAAGGTCCTTTAGAGGAATCAACTAGTTGAGGGAGCTACTTGGGAAGTAAAAGCAGCCATGAAAGCCAAGTACCCTCATATCTTTCCTTCCGATCCAGTCTCAGCTTGAGGTAATAGCTTTCTCCTTAGTATGTCCCTCTGATTCTATTTCATCAGTTTTATCTCATGATCCTAGCATGCATTCATATTTTTCGTAGATAGTCCAATCATGTTTTAAGTTGAAAAGCCGAGTTTTCATGTTATCCTTGAGTCTCTATATTTTATTGTTTGGTTGGGCTGCTTTCTCTCCAGTTTTCCTTGCTTAACCTTCATTCGAGAATGAATAATCCTAAGGGGGAGATATTGTAATACCTCAGAATTCGATTCAGCTGTTAAACCTGATTTCTGCAAAAAATGTAAAGTTCCTAGAGATCACGGACTAGATCATGGACCGTAGTACTGGACCACGACCCGTAGTCTGATCTATGGTCTGCTCCTTGGTTGTGTTCTTCCCTCAGTCTACAAGTCACTCAATAGCTCATGATTTAGAACAAAGGCCATCCCGTGGACTCATGGTTTGAGTTCCAGAGGACCCTCCTATGATGGGTCATCGTTCCATCTGTAATCCCTGAGGACCAAAGGATCCTCATGCCCTTAAGTCAGAACCACGAGTCAATAGGATAGTCTGTTGTTCTGAATCATGGACCGTAGAGTGACTCGTGGAGTTGAGTTCCAGCAAGCTCCTAGAAGTGGCACTTGAAACCATGGATCAGTTGACAGTTTGTCAGTTTAGTTGACAGTCCATAGACTGACTCGTGGTTTCTGAAGCTGAGTCTTTTTAACAGCTTTTCTCTAATTAAATCCCAAGGGTATTTCTATAATTACCCACCCTGTTAACTATTAAGTGAGGTCATTTTTACCACTTTTAGTAGGGTTTATACTCTTATTAGCCTAAGTCTTTCATTATTTCTCATTCATCTACCAAAAAAGGAAAAGAACTCCTTCAAGCTCCAAGTTCAAATCTCCATTTATTTTCATCTTAAGATCAAGCAAGCTTTAATAAGGTATGTGGGTATTCAATAAGTGATTCCCTTCACCCTTATGCTCAAAACCCATGATTTTTACTTTGATTTATGGATTGTGAAATTAGGGTTACCCAATTTAGGGGAAAACTTATGGGTTCAGTTTTAAATCATCAATTCATGGTTCCTTATTACTTATCTTTGATTTATTTGAGATTCCTTAATTGATTTCAAAATCCCATACATTAAAGATGATTGCTAGCATGATTCCATTAAATTGCATGATTTCAAGTGAAAATTGGCATGTTTAGATAACATGACCGTATGTATTTATGAAAGTGCATGCCTAATTCTACATGTTATGAATTTAGATTAAAAAGTATGTTTTAAATTATGGCTAAGCTAAGTTTTAAGGATTTTGAAGCATGAATTACATAACATTAGATATGTCCCTATATTTTATGAAGAGGTTGGGCATCTAGATATGTCTACCTAAGCTATGTGAATTGCATGGTATCAGATATACCCTTATGCTTTTCAAATAGATTGGACATCCGATATGTCATCAGTTATGATCAGTTTTGGCATCAGACATGCCCCAGTATTATATGAGCTATATGTATGTTTTGGGAGTAGTATTTAGCATCGAGTTGGACAAGGTGAGAGTACCCTTAGTCCTTGAACTACGTGCCTTCATAGGTTCATAAGTCCTCTCTGTTAGGCATTAGAATCAGTGATCACGCCACAGTTATGCCTTTATACCTTTGCAAGGTATATTGGGTCCTCTCGATGGGGCGGATATATTGGATTCCATGTAGCTCACATGGTCTATGTCAGTTAAGAGATCCTCTCACAGAACAGTTCCATGCTTTAAAAATGTATTTGATTCTTGCTCAGATTTGAGACTTACTACTTATGTTATGTTTTCAGCTTAGGATATTGCATTGAATCATTTACATTACAGTTTTATGGTTATAGCATAATATCAGTTTTATAGCACATCTAGCATGTTTACTTCAGATTTTTCTTATCTTACATACTCAATACATCCTATAGTACTGACGCATATATTGTGTTGCATCCTCTTGATGATGCAGATTCAGGTTTGGGTACTCAGATTTGTGGCTAGAGATTGGCCGGTATCCCAGCTTCGAGTGGTGAGTCCTCATACTTTGAGGACTAGTATCAGTTGTCTATCTTTATGGTTTATGCTTAGTATTTTGAGTTAGCTGGGGTCTTGTCCCAGAAACTCATTATTCAGTTTAGAGGATTTTTCACATAGTAAAGATTCTGTATTTGGGTTTCGGATCCTGTTATGTTATGTTTGAGCTGTTGATGACTCAGTCTATTTACCTCTTCAGTTTCATGCTTCCATTAAGTTTATCTATTCTTATTTACGTCATGCTCTAGCCAAGGGTTAACTTGGGGCACTTGTGGTCCCAAGTCCTATGTTACGTCTAGGGGTAGCCTCGAGGCATGACAAACATGGTATCAGAGCATCATGTTCAAGAGTCCTAGGGTGTCTAAAAGCCACATCGAGTAGAGTCTCTTTCATGGGTGTGAAGCGTGCCACACTTATGAGAGAGAAGCTATGAGGTGTCTTAGTAAAATCTTTACTTCTTTCTTGATCAATATCATGCGAAAGAGTTTAACTCTATTAACCATCTAATCTATTGTTTAAGCGTTTCAGATTATGCCTCATCGCTGTGCTATTCCCCACCGGGCCAATGACTGAAATGCTAATCCTCTGATTCCACACCACGAGGCCACAAATGCAAAGTTCAAAAATTCCATTCATATGCTAGATCAGACGATGGCCGCTCCCGCTAATCAGTAGGATTCTATCCCCATCCACCCTCAAGGTGGATCGCGGCCCGATTTCGAGATTTCATTCACATGAACCCACTTGACTTCTGGGGTTCAAAAGTTGGTGAGGATCCATAAAATTTGTTGGATGAGGTAAAGAAGATCTTTGGGGTAATGCAGTTATTGGTGTAGAGGGTGTTGAGCTAGCCTTCTATCAACTCAAGGATGTGGCTCATATTTGGTTTACTCAATGGAAAAATGCTAGGGCTAAGACGTGGTCCCTATGACTTGGGAGTGTTTTGAGAAGGTTTTTCTTAACCGGTTCTTCCCGAGGTAATTGAGGCAAGCTAGGGCCAAAGAATTCGTAAATTTGAGGCAAGGTTCCATGACAGCTTAAGAGTATGGGTTGAAGTTCACCCAACTTTCTAGGTATGTTCCTTCCATTGTGGATGACCCGTGGGATGAGATGAGTAAGTATTTTTATGGAGTATCAGATTTGGTAAAGAAGGAGTGTAGGTCCGTGATGCTTTTGGGTGACATGGATATTTCTCGACCTATGACTCATGCCCAACATATCGAGGAAGACAAGTTGAGGGAGATGGAAAGGGAGAACAAGAGGGTTTGATCAGAGTGTTCAGGTTTTGGCCATCATAGGTCCAGAGGTGGACATTGCTCCTTGTTTCAGAAGAAATCATTAGGGCACGTTCATTCTTCAGCTAGTGTTCCTACCTAGTCCCCCAGGCCCCATCATGATCAGACTGGTAGAGGATCTAGTTCCTATTCGTAGGGGAGTGTTATAAAGGGGACTCCTTACCCTTCTTGCAACAAATGTGGTAAAAGTCACCTCGACGAGTGTTTGGCTGGTAGAGAGTGATGTTTTAGGTGTGTTAGGTTGGATACAAGATTAAGGAATTCCCTTCAGCTAAGAAGTTTTAGGAAAGTAGTAGGACTCTGTCTGCTCTAGCAGCCCCAGAAGGTCGATCGGCCTAGCAGGGCACTGCTTCTAGTTCTAGTGGTCAGCGCCAGATCTACCTTTATGCCATGTCCTCTAGCCAGGACCAGGAGAGTTCACCAGACATTGTTACTGGTATGTTGAAAGTCGTCTCTCTCGATGTGTATGCTTTATTATACCCCAGTGCTTCCTTATCTTTTGTGACCCCTTATGTTGCTTACAAGTTCGAGATTAGTTCTTATCAGCTCTTAGAACCCTTTTGTGTTTCTACTCTTATTGGTGAGTCATTCCTAGACGAAAGAATCTACCTAAACTTCCCTATATCAGTCCTTCATCGAGTCACTTCAGCTGATCTAGTAGAGTTGGAGATGACTGATTTTGATGTTATTCTTGGTATGGATTGGTTGTATACATGTTATTCCTCAGACAATTTTCGTACTCAAGTTGTCAATTTTAAGTTCCTGAATGAACCTATCTTAGAGTGGAAAGGTAGTCATCCATCCTCGAAGGGTCATTTCATATCTTATCTTAAGGCTAGGAAGATGATTTCTAAGGGTTATGTTTATCATATAGTTCGGGTTATGGACACGGAGTCTGAAACCCTATACTTCCAGTTAGTTCCTATTGTGAATGAGTTTCCAAAAGTGTTTCCTTAAGATTTGACCAGAGTCCCTCCCGAGCAGGAGATCCACTTTGGAATAGATTTTCTTCCATATACACATCCTATCTCTATTACCCCCTAAAGAATGGCTCCAGCATAGCTTAAGGACCTGAAAGAGCAGTTGAAGGACCTTCTTGATAAGGGTTTTATCTGTCCAGTCTTATTCTTGCAAAAGAAAAATGGTTCCCTCAGAATGTGTATTGACTACCGTCAGTTGAACAAGGTCACAATAAAGAATAAGTATCCCATTCCTAGGATTGATGACTTGTTCGATCAACTTTAGGGTGCCAGTTGCTTCTCCAAGATCGACCTTAGATCCAGTTATTATCATCTTCATGTAAGAGAGTGTGACATTCCAAATACAGCTTTCAAAACTCGGTATGGTCATTATGAACTTGTGGTTATGTCTTTTGGACTAACGAATGCTCCTGCAGCTTTTATGGATTTGATGAACCATGTGTTCAAGAAGTATTTGGATATGTTTGTGATTATGTTCATTGATTATATTATTATCTATTCTCGGAGTAAGGAGGAGCATGCGGACCATTTGAGAGTGGTGTTGCACACTCTCAAGGATCACAATTATTTGCTAAGTTTAGCAAGTGTGAGTTTAGGATGCAGTATGTTTCTTTTCTGGGTCATATTGTGACTATAGATGGTATTTGAGTTTATTCTCAAAAGATTGAGGCAGTAAAGAACTGGCCTAGACCCACTTCCCTATCTGATATTAGGAGCTTTTTGGGTTTGGCTGGTTACTATAGGAGATTTGTAGAAGGGTTTTCTTCTATTGCTTCCCTGTCGACTCGGTTGACTCATAAGAAGGTTAAATTTTAGTGGTCTGATCTATGTGAGAAGAAATTCAGGAATTCAAGACTAGGTTGACCACAACTCTTGTGTTGACCCTACCCGAGGGTTTGGATGACTTTGTGGTGTATTGTGATACTTCTAGGATTTATTTGGTTTGTGTGTTGATGCAGCGTGGTAAGGTGATTTCTTGTGCTTTTAGATAACTTAGGAGTCATGAGAAGAACTACCCCCTCATGATGTTGAGTTAGCGGCAGTGGTTTTTGCTTTTAACATTTGGAGACATTACTTGTTTGGTGTTCATGTGGATGTGTTCACCGATCATAAGAGTCTTCAGTATGTGTTCAGTCAAAAATAATTGAATCTTCGTCAAAGTAGATGGCTTGAGCTTCTTAAGGATTATGATATGAGTGTGCTTTACTATTTGGGTAAGGCCAATGTCATGGCGGAAGCACTTAGTAGGTTATCCATGGGTAGTGTGTCTTCGGTTGAAGGTGGAAAGAAAGAATTAGCCAAGGATGTTCATCGACTTGATCGACTAGGAGTTTGCCTTATGGATTTGACAGAAGGTGGTGTTATTGTTCAAAATGGTTCCAAATCTTCTTTTGTACCTGAAGTGAAAGAAAAGAAAGATAGTGATCCTATTTTGCACCAGTTGAAGGGTGCAGTCCATCAACAAAGGGTAGAGGTTTTCTCCTAAGGGGGAGATGGTGTGATTTGATATCAGGGTCGATTGTGTGTTCCTGATATAGATGGGTTGAAACAATGTATTTTGATAGAGGCTCATAGCTCCAGGTATTCTATTCACCCCGGTTTCACCAAGATGTACTGTGGTCTACAGGAAGTCTATTGGTGGAATGGTATGAAGAGGGACATAGAAGGTTTTGTGGCTAAGTGTCCCAACTGTCAACAAGTGAAAGTAGAGCATCAGTGATCGGGTGGTATAACTCAGGATATTGATCTTTTTAATTGGAAGTGGGAAGCGATCAATATGGACTTCATTACTGGTTTGCCTCGTACTCGAAGGTAACATGATTCTATTTGGGTGATTGTCCACCGGATGACTAAGTCATCCCACTTCTTGTCTATTAAGACTACAGATTTGGCAGATGATTATGCTAGACTCTACATTCGGGAGATAGTCCGATCGCATGGTGTTCCATTGTATATCATCTCTCATAAGGGTACTCAGTTTACATCCCAGTTTTGAAAGTCATTTCAGAAGGGTCTTAGTACCCAAGTTAAGCTTAGAACAGATTTTCACCCTCAGACGGATGGCCAAGCAGAGAGTACTATTCAGACTTTGGAGGTTATGTTGAGAGCTTGTGTGATTTATTTCAAAGGTTATTGCGATGATCACTTACCTCTTATCGAGTTTTCCTACAACAACAACTTACATTCTAGCATCCAGATGGCTCCTTTTGAGGCACTTTATAAGCAGAGGTGTAGATCTCATATTGGTTGGTTTGAGGTAGGTGAGGCAGCTTTGATTGGTGTAGATTCAGTTCATGAGACTATGGAGAAAGTTAAGATCATTAGTGATAGGTTCAAGACTGCTCAGAGTCGACATAAATTGTATGCAGATGTGAGAAGAATAGAGTTAGAGTTTGAGGTTGATGACTGGGTATTTCTGAAGGTGTCACCCGTGAAGGGTGTGATAAGATTTGGTAAGAAAGGGAAGCTTAGTCCCCTATATATAGGTCCTTATCAGATTCTGAGGAAAGTTGGCAGTGTTGCTTATGAGTTTTATTTGCCATCAGACTTAGAAGCGGTTCATCCAGTTTTTCATGTTTCTTTGTTGAAGAAGTGTGTTGGTTATCCGACCTTAATTGTTCCTTTGGAAGATGTGGGTGTGAAGGATAGCCTTACTTATGAGGAAATTCCCGTGGAGATTCTTTATCGTCTGATTTAGAGGATGAGAAACAAAGAAGTCCATTCGGTGAAGGTCCTTTAGAGGAATCAACTAGTTGAGGGAGCTAATTGGGAAGCAGAAGCAGCCATGAAAGCCAAGTACCCTCATCTCTTTCCTTCCGATCCAGTCTCAACTTGAGGTAATAGCTTCTTCCTTAGTATGTCCCTCTGATTCTATTTCATCAATTTTCTCTCATGATCATAGCATGCATTCATGTTTTCCAAAGTTAGTTCAATCATGTTTTAAGTTGGAAAACTGAGTTTTCATGTTATCCTAGAGTTTCTATGTTTTGTTTTTTGTTTGGGCTGTTTTCGATCCAGTTTTACTTGCTTAACCTTCATTTGAAGATGAATGATCCCAAGGGGGAGATATTGTAACACCCCGGAATTCAATTCAGCTGTTAAACCAGATTTCTGTGAAAATTGTAAATTTCCCAGAGATCACGAACCAGATCACGGACCGTAGTCCTAGACCATGACCTGTTGTCTAATCTATGGTCTTCTCCTTGGTTTTGTTCTTCCCTGAGTCTATGAGTTACTCGACGACTCATGTTTTTGAACCTCATCCCATCCTGTGGACTCGTGGTTTGAGTTCTAGAGGACCTCCAATGAAGGGTATTGGAAATGACGAGTTCATTGATGACCCAACCTTTTGAACCATGGGTCGTACTTCCATCTATAATACCTGAGAATAAGAGGATCCTCATGCCTTTAAGTCAGAACCACGAGTCAACAGGATGGTCCATCGTTCTGAATCACAAATCATAGAGTAACTCATGGAGTTAAGTTCCAGTAAGCTCCCAAAAGTGGCACCTGAAACCACAGATCAGTTGACGGTTCATCATTTCAGTTGACGGTCCATATACTTACTTGTGATCTCTGAAGCCGAGTCTTTTTAACAACTTTTCTCTAAATAAATCTCAAGGGTATTTCTATAATTACCCACCCTTTTAACTCTTAAGTGAGATCATTTTGTCCACTTTTAGTAGGGTTTCCACTCTTATTAGCCTAAGTCTTTCATTATTCCTCATTCATCTACCAAAAGAGGAAAAGAACTCCTTCAAGCTCCAAGTCTCAAGCTCCAAGTTCAAGTGTCCATTTCTTTTCATCTTAAGATCAAGCAAGCTTCAATAATGTATGTGGATATTCAATAAGGGATTCCCTTCACCCTTATGCCCAAAACCCATGATTTTTACTTTGATTTATGGATTTGTAAAATTGGGGTTCTTACCCAATTTGGGGGGAAACTTATGGGTTCAGTTTTAAAGCATCAATTCATGGTTCCTCATTACTTATCTAAGATTTATTTAAGATTCCTTAATTGATTTCAAAAGCCTATGCATTAAAGATGATTTCTAACATGATTCCATTAAATTGCATGATTTCAAGTGAAAATTGGCATGTTTAGATAACATGGCCTTATGTATTTATGAAAGTGCATGCCTAATTCTACAAGTTATGAATTTAGAAATAAAAGTATGTTTTGAATTATTGCTATGCTAAGTTTTAAGGATTTTGAATCATGAATTGCACGACATTAGATATGTCCCTATGTTTTATGAAGAGATTGGGCATCTAGATATGATACCTATGCTATATGAATTGCATGGTATCAAATATAACCTTATGCTTTTCAAATAAATTTGACATCAGATATGTCATCAGTCATGATCAGTTTTGGCATCAGATATGCCCGGTATTATATGAGCTATATGTATGTTTTATAAGTAGTATTTATCAGCGAGTTGGACGGTGTTAGAGTAGCCTTAGTCCCAGAACTACGTGCCCCTAAAGTTTAATAAGTCCCCTCTGTTTGGCATTAGAATTAGTGATCACTCCACAATTATGCGTTTATACCCTGGCAAGGTATATTGGGTCCTCTCGATGGGGCAGATACATCATATTCAATGTAGCTCACATTGTCTATGTCAGTTAAGAGAACCTCCCAACAAAATAGTTCCATGTTTTTAAAAATGTATTTGACTCTAGCTGAGATTTCATACTTACTACTTATGATTATATTTTCAGCTTATGATATTGCATTGAGTCATTTACATTACATTTTTATGGTTATAGCATGAAATTAGTTTTATAGCACATATAGCATGTTTACTTATGATTTTGCATATCTCACATACTCAGTACATCCTATAGTACTGATGCATATCTTGTGTTGTATCCTCTTGATGATGCAGTTTCAGGTTTGGGTACTCAGATTCGTGGCTAGAGATTAGCCGGTGTCCCAACTTCGAGTGGTGAGTCCTCATACTCTGAGGACTAGTATCAGTTGTCTATCTTTATGGCTTATGCTTAGTATTTTGAGTTAGGTGGGGTATTTTCCTAGTAACTCATTATTCAGTTTAGAGGCTTTCAGACATATTGAAGATTTTGTATTTGGGATTCAGATCCCGTTATGTTATGTTTGAGTTGTTGATGACTCAGTCTATTTACCTCTTCAGTTTAATACTTCTGTTAAGTTTATCTATGCTTCTTTAAGTCATGCTTTAGATAAGGGTTAACTTGGGGCACTTGTGGTCCCGGGTTCCATGTTACGTCTAGGGGGGTAACCTCAGGGCGTGATAACATTCTAAGTACTGATGCATAATTTTGTGCTATATCCTATTATGACGTAGGTTCAGGCGCTAAGCATCCAAACCGTATTTAGTGCGATTCTCTAGTCCTTTTCAGCAGCCTAGTGGTGAGTCCTCCTAGTTTGAGGATTAGATTTATGCTCTTTATATTCAGTATTCATTTACAGTTTCAGACTTTTAGAGTTAGCTGGGGGCTTGTCCTAGCAACTCACTTCAGATAGAGGCTTTCAAACATATTGTTAGATTCAACTTTTGCAGTCAGTGTTTATCTCAGAATTATTAGATTTTATATATTCAGAGATGCTTGGATTATTTTTCCAAACTTATTTTATCAAACCAGTTTAGCTTCCGCATAGATATGATTATATTCAGACTTGCATAGTATATAGCATACCATGGGTTAGCTTAGGGTCACTTGAGACTCAGAGCACCATATTGCATCTAGAGGGTATCTTTGGGGTATGACAAACTTGGAATCAGAGCATCAGTTTCAAATGTCTTAGGGTGCCTAAAAGTCGCGTCAAGTAGAGTCTCTTTCATGGGTGTGAAGCGCACCATACTTATGAGGGAGAAGGTATAAAATGTTTTAGGAAAAACTTTCCTTCTTTCTTTTCCATATCTTGCTATAGAGTTTGAACTCTATTTAATCTCCTTCTAACTCATACTTTACGCATTAAAGAAAATGCCTCCCAAAAGAGCAAATGAAAGGGGAAATAAAAACAGGAATGGAAACAAGTAAGCACCACCAGCTCCAGCAGACCCTTTGAATGAACAAGTCAGTCATGCTGAGTTCAGGGCTTCTTTTCAAGTATTAGCTAAGTCCATGAAAACTCAAGTGAATCAGCAGGCTGTGGAACCATTCCTACCATAGAATAAGTCCATATCTGCTAGAGTTTGAGATTGCACTCGGATAAATCCTCTAGAGTTCCGTGGTTCCAAGGCTGAGAAGGATCCACAGGAATTCATGGATGATATCTAGAAGGTCACTGAGATTATGGGTGTCACGCCGATTGAGACTACAGACTTAACCGCTTATCAATTGAAAGAAGTGGCTAATATCTGGTACAAGCAATAAAAGGAGGATCGAGGCACATATATAGGCCCACTTGATTGGAATGAATTTATGAATGCTTTTCTGGTCAAGTTCTTCAAACTTGAGCTCAAGGAAGACAAGGTTCATAAGATCATCAACTTGAAGCAGAATGTCATAAGTGTGAGAGAGTGAACCCTCAGATATCAAAGTATGCTCCAGCGATGGTGGATGACTCTAAAGCCCGTATGAGTAAGTTTGTGTCAGGTGTCTCTGAAGATGTAGTTAAGAAGTATAGGACTACTGTGGTGGTGAAGGAGATGGATATCTCCATGTTGATGACTCATGCCTAGCATATTGAGGAGAAAAGGATTAAAGAGAGAGGGAGAGATAGTAAAAGGGACAGAACAGGTGACTTTACTTATTCTCAGTAGAGGTCAGATGGTGGTAACCGCTCACAATCCCCCCAGAAATCTTCAGCTCCAGCCCCATCTTCTGCTAGTGCCTAGTGCCCAAGTTCAGACAAGATCAATGGGATAGGGCACCAGGCTTTAAGTCCCAAGATAGTGTCACTAGTGGGTGCACTCATCAAATTTGTAAGAAGTATGGTAGGGACCACCAAGGTGAGTGTATGACAGGTAGTGGGAACTGTTTTGTGTTTGGCAAGCTAGTCCACAAAATGAAAGAGTGCCTAATGGTTTCGTACAAGGGCAGGGATACTCGCCTGCAAATTCAGGCTAACAATGCAACAGCTCTATTAGGTCACCCAACTCAGTAGGGTGCCTCATCTCGTGCAGGTGGCGATCAACACCAAAACAGGCTTTATGCTCTTCAAACTCAACAGGACCAGGAAGATTCCCCCGTTGTGGTCAAGGGTACGTTGCAAGTCTTTCACACTGATGTTTATGCATTGTTAGATCATGGAGCTACACTTTCTTTTGTGACTCCTTATATAGCAGTAGACATCGATGTCAATTTACAAATCCTCCCAGAATCTTTCTCAATCTCTACGCATATTGGTGATTCTGTTATAGTTAGACGGGTATACATAAATTGCTCGGTCACAGTTTCCCAAAAAGTCACCTCAACCGATCTTGTAGAGTTAGAAATGATTGACTTTGATATTATCCTAGGCATGGAGTTATTACATTCTATTTATGCCTCAGTCGATTGTAGAACCAGGATAGTTTGATTCCAGTTTCAAAATAAACCAATCTTAGAATGGAAGGGTAATACCTCAGTTCCTGTAGGTCAGTTCATCTCTTACTTTAAGGCCAAAAAATGATTTCCAAAGGGTATATCTATCATCTTGTTTGGGTCAAGGATTCAGATTTTGAGACCCAACTCTTCAGTTAGTCCCTGTGGTTAGTGAGTTTCTAGGAGTATTTCCAAAAGATCTTCCAGGAGTTCCTCCCGAAAGAGAAATTAACTTCAAAATAGATCTCCTCTCAAATACCCAGCCTATCTCAATTCCACCTTACATAATGTCTCCAGCTAAGCTTATGGAGTTGAAGGAATAATTGAAAGACCTTCTATATAAGAGCTTTATCAGACCCAATATCTCTCTATGGGGTGCTCTAGTTATTTTCGTGCTCAAGAAAGACGGTTTTATCAGGATGTGCATTGACTATCATCAGTTGAACGAATTCACAATCAAGAATAAGTATCCCATTCCCAAGATTGATGACTTGTTCAACCAACTTTAGGGTGCTAGTTGCTTTTCTAAGATAAACCTCAGATTTAGCTATCATCAGCTCAGAGTCAGAGATTGTGACATTCTAAAGACAACCTTCAAAACTCGTTGTGGACACTATGAATTTATAGTTATATCTTTTGGACTAATGAATGCCCATGCAACTTTTATGGATTTGATGAATAGAGTGTTCAAGTAGTACTTGGACATGTTCGTCATCATCTTCATTGATGACATTCTTGTTTATTCCCAGAGTGAAGAGAAACATGCAGACCATTTAAGATTTGTGCTACAGACTCACAAGAATCGCCAGTTATTGGACAAATTCAGTAAGTGTGATTTTTTGTTGATGTCATTTACTTTCCTTGGTAATGTGGTGTCTAGTGAGGGCATCCAAGTTGATTTGCAAAAGATAGAGGCAGTAAAGAACTGGCCCAGACCCACTTATCCGACAGCCATCAGGAGCTTTTTGGGTTTGGTTGGTTACTATAGGAGATTTGTTGAAGGATTTTCATCTATAGCTGCCTCACTGACCAGATTGACCCAGAAAAAGGTTAAGTTCCAGTAGTCGAGTGAATATGAAAAGAACTTCCTAGTAGAAGGTTTAGATGATTTTGTTATGTATTGTGATGCATCTAGGGTCATCTTGGGTTGCGTCTTGATGTAACATGGTAAGGTTACGCTTATGCCTCTGGAAAACTTTAGACTCATGAGAAGAACTACCCTACTCATGACCTTGAACTTGCAGAAGTCGTGTTTGCCTTAAAGATTTGGAGACACTAGTTGTATGGTATCTATGTGGATGTGTTTATAGACCATAAGAGCCTGCAATATGTGTACACCCAGAAAGAGTTGAATCTTCGTCAGAGAAGATGGATTGAGTTTCCCAAAAATTATGATATGAATGTGCTCTACCATCGGGGTAAGGCCAATGTAGTGGTTGATGCACTTAGCAGACTATTCATGGGTCGTGTGTCACATATTGAGGAAGAGAGAAAGGAATTAGCTAAGGATGTTCATAGGATAGCTTGCCTAGGAGTTTGCCTTACGAATACAATAGATGACAGTATGATAGTTCAGAATGGGTCAGAATATTCCCTAATAGTGGAGGTGAAAGAGAAGCAAAATAGTGATCCCATCTTACTTCAGTTAAAAAGTGTGGTCCATCAGTAGAGGGTACATGTTTTCTCCTAAGGGGGATATGGTGTGCTTCAGTACTAGGGTCATTTATGTGTTCCTAATGTGGATGAGTTGAGGCAACGAATCCTGATAAAGAACCATAGTTCCAGATATTCTATTCATCCCGGTGCCAGCAAGATATACCGTGATCTACAAGAAGTCTATTGGTGGAAAGGCATAAAGAAGGACATTGAAAATTTTATGGCTAAGTATCCTAACTGTCAGCAAGTCAAGGTAGATCATCAGAGGCTGGAAAGTGTGACTCAGAATATTGACATTCCTACTTGGAAGTGGGAGGTAGTCAATGTGGATTTCATTCAGGGTTTACCTCGTACTCGCCGACAACATAACTCTATCTGGGTGATAGTAGATAGAGTGACTAAGTTTGCTCACTTTTTGGCTGCCAAGACTATAGATTTATCAGAGGATTATGCTAGGATGTATATTCGTGAGATAGTCAGGTTGCATGGGGTTCCCTTGTCTATCATCTCAGATAGGGGTACTCAGTTTACATATCAGTTCTGGAGATCATTTCAGAAAGGTCTTGGTACTCAGGTAAACCTCAGCACATCATTTCATCCGCAGATAGATGGTCAAGCAGAGCATACCATACAGAACTTAAAGGATATGTTGAGAGATTGTGTCATCAATTTGAAAGGTAGTTGGGATGATCACTTACCCCTCATAGAGTTTGCCTACAATAACAACTTCCATTCCTGTATTTAGATGGCCCTATATGAGGCACTTTATGGGCGTAGGTGTATATCACTTGTTGGCTGGTTTGAAGTGGGTGAAGTAGCCTTGATTGGGCAAGATTTGGTTCGAGAGGCTATGGAGAAAGTTCATCTCATTAGGCAAAGATTAAAGACTTCCCAGAGTCGTCAGAAGTCCTATGCAGATGTGAGGAGAAGGGAATTAGAGTTTGAGATTGATGATTGGATTTTCCTGAAGGTTTCACCCATAATGGGTGTGATGCAATTTTCCAAGAAAGGGAAGCTCAGTCCCAAATATGTAGGTCCTTATTAAAACCTAAAGAGGGTTGGCAATGTGGCTTATGAGTTAGAGTAGCCAGCTGAACTAGCAGCTGTTTATCCAGTCTTCCATATTTTTATTATTGAAGAAGTGTGTTGGTGATTCGTCATCGATTGTTCCATTAGAGAGTGTGGGTGTGAAGTATAGTCTCCCCAATGAAGAGGTTCCAGTTGACATTCTTGACCATCAGGATCGTAGGCTAAGAAATAAGAAAGTCATGTTAGTGAAAGTTCTGTGGAGGAATTAGTTAGTTGAGGGAGCTACTTGGGAAACAGAAGCAATTATGGTGACCAAGTACCCTCATCTCTTTCCTTCCAACTTAGCTTCCGCTTGAGGTAATAATTCCTCTCCAGTTTCTCAGTTTAATCATGTGTATTTCAGTCTCAATATAATGTTCACTTAGCTATTCTTGCATTTCAGCCTGCTTTCATGTCCTTAAAACTAAATTCAGTTAAGAATCAACTTTTAGAACTCAGTGGGTAGGGTTTACAGCTCTTTCCCTCTGAACTCAGCTTTTTTGGCCTTCATTCGAGGATGAATGATCCCAGGGGGGAGATATTGTAACACCCCAGAAAATCCTAAGCCTAGAACCAGCTCAGAAAAATCAGAAAGTGAAGTTATCTAAGTTAGAACTGATACCACAAATGGTTTCCATGGACAGTGGAAGTGTCCACAAGCCGTGGAAGGCCTCCATGGAATCATACCTGCAGACCCCTCCTCTGGGTATAAAACCACGACAAGATTTCATGGTTCGTGGATCAGACCACAGTCCATGATAGCCCCTCATGGAAATCATATTTGAGGGTCATCAATTCCCCCATGAACCACGGGCAGGTTCCACAAGCCGTGAACCCCGTCCATTATTATCACACCCACATCCTGACATAAGGCCCAAGAATCACTACAGGGTTCCATAAGCTATGGAAGCATCCACGAACCATGGTTTCCACCCGTGGAACTCAGGTCGTGAAACTTTTTAGCAATTTTCTAATTTAATTCCAGAGGCATTCTGGTCTTTTCCCTTACCCTTTTAACTCCTACATTTAGTTGTTTTGGGTGTAAATAAAGGGGTTCTAATTAGATTTAGCCTTAACTTCCCCATTCTCCCAAAACCAATTAACTCTTAGCAAATAACAGAGAAAAGAAACGCTCCTTCCCTCTAAAGAGAAAGCAAAGGGTTCTTCAAGGTTCAGGCTTCAATCCAACAATTCCTCCATAGATTATACTTTCAAGTATGTGGGAATTTATCAATGGGTATCCTTTCACCCATTGAGTCCCTAAGAAACTCAGTATCTTCAGTTTTCAGTTAAATCTTCAGACCTAGGGTTTCTAAACTCATGAATAGATTATATTTCAATTTCTATGGTGATGTAAAAATCCCAGTGTATGTTATATATATATATATATATATATATATATTTTTTTTTAAAGTCTAGTATGGTTATACATTCAAAATCTGTAAAACCCTAAGCATGTTGTTAAATTCACTACCTTGAACTATGATTCATGAATTGCATCCTTATTTCAGAGTTTCATAATATGAATGCTTTAGTTTCACTATTTTATTGCATTCTCAGAATAGTAAGTCATTTGAGCTATCCAGTTATAATTTCATTACATATTCAGTTGGGAGTAGACTTAACACCGAGTGGAGGAAGGGATGAAGGCTCATCCATCAGTTTAGGCTAAGACATTTAGTAGAAGTCCCTATGTCCTTGAACTATGGCGCCATCATAGTTCTAAAGTGTTCACCCGCCAGATCAGGCTTGACACCCTAGTCCCTTGTTGAAAATCAGATTAGTGGATCCACGCCAGTATATGATTGTACCCTTGGCATGGTATGAATACCCTCCCATCTAGGGTTATAGGTTAGCCTCATAGTTAGCTCAGCTTGGGCTATATCGGTTAATAGTAGCTCCCACAACTCAGATTCAATATTGCATTAACCTTGTATTCAGTTATTTAGTTAAGTTCAGCATTATACAGTTACATTTTTAATACTTTGTTATTGCATCAGTTTATCTTTCAGTTTCAAATTTCAGATTATCTTCTATGTCCAGTATTTATGTTTATAGAATTGCATATATCCCACATGCTCAGTACATTCCAAGTATTGATGCATACTTTTATACTACATCCTATTATGATGTTGGTTCAGGCGCTCAGCATCCCGACCGCGTTTAGTGCCATTCTCCAGTCCCTTTTAAGTAGCTCAATAGTGAGTCCTCCTAGTTTTAGGACGAGATTTTTGCTCTCTTTATTCAATATCCATTTACAGTTTTATACTTCTATAGTTAGCTAGGGGATTGTCCCAGTAACTCATTTCAGATAGAGGCTTTCAGACATAGTGTTAGATTTAGCTTTTGCAGTCACTATTTATCTCAGATTTATTACATTTTATATATTCAGAGATGTTTAGATTATTTTTCAAAACTTATTTTCTCAAAGCAATTTATCTTCTGCATAGATATGATTATATTTACACTTGCATAGTATATGCTAGACCATAGGTTAGCTTGGGGTCACTTGTGACTCTGAGCACTATGTTGCATCTAGGGGGTAGCTTAGGGGCGTGACAACTTTACAACTCTTTTTGACCATAGATAGCATGCTAGTTTCTGGGCTAGTCATTCCTAGCCATTTTGGATCATACAAACGCTATTGAGGGTGTATCACGAGGCCCAAAGGGTTAATAATAAGAGACCCCGCCATCAGGGTAGTTTTAGTTGTTCATCATCCCGAGGTAGAGGATTCTTTGGCAGAGGTCAGCATTAGTAGCATTTTCAGGTGAGCCTTCTTGTTCAGGTAACATTAAAGATTACTATGGGATAGGTTAGAAAAGGTGTGGTTCAGGATTCATGAGGTGCTTGTTCTAGGTTCACATGTTGTGGTAGTCATTCCAATTCAGCTAGGTCATTGTAGCAAGGTATCATTTGTTTGGGTTGTTATGAGTGTGTTGAGTTAGGCCATTTTGCTAGGGAGTGTCCCTTTGGACAATATCATAGGCGACATGATCAGCCGGTTCAGGCCCCCAGGGCTCTAGCACCACCAGCCAAAGATGGTGTACAGGGTAGTAAGGGTAGTCCCCAGGTACTTGAAGTGGTCCTCAGTTTGGTAGATCGGGTCGTCCTGGCAGTCAGAGCCATATGTATGCAGTTGCGATCTGGACAAAGTCCAAGGCTTTGGATGTTATCATCATAGGTACAATCTCAGTTTGTCATTAGTCAACTTCTGCTTATTATGCTACCCGTTTAGAATCTGTTTGTGAGTTATTGCTTGTGCCTTTTTATGTAGCTACCACAGTAGAAGATTCTTTAGTAGTGGATCATGTATACAAGATTGTGTGGTGACTATTCTAGGGTATGACATATAGGTAGACCTGGTTGATTTTGATGTGATTTTATGCATGGATTGGTTGTCTCTCAACCATATGGTCTTAAATTGTTTTTCTAAGACTGTTACTCTACGGATTCCTGGTATCCCTCCTATAGTATGGAAGGGTGTTGATAGTCATATGCCAAGGGGAGTTATATCTTTCATGAGCGCCCAATGGTTGGTTGGGAAGGGGTTCTTAGCTTATCTTGCTTACGTCCATGATACTAGAGCCACTACACCTTCACTTGAGTCAATTCCCATAGTTTGCGAGTACGCTAATATGTTTTATTCTGATCTACTAGGTCTTCTTCCTGATTGTGATATCGACTTTGGAATTGATGTTGAGCCTGACACTCAACCTATTTCTATTCTGCCATATCGGATTGCACCAGCTAAGTTAAGAGAGTTTTAGGATCAACTCCAAGATTTGTTGAGTAAAGGGTTCATCTAGCCTAGTATGTCTTTGTGGGGTGCTCCGATTATGTTTGTGAAGAAGAAGGGTAGGTCCATGCATATGTGTATTGATTACAGACAGCTGAATAAGATGACTATTAAGAATAGGTATTTGATGCCTCGTATTGATGATCTCTTTGACTAGCTATAGGGTTTACCGGTGTTCTCTAAGATTAACTTGAGGTCCAGTTATCATCAGCTGAGGATCAGGGAAGCAAATATCATAAAGACTGCATTTAGGACTCAATACAACCATTATGAGTTCCTATTCATGTCTATTGGGTTGACCAATGCTCCATCAACATTTATGGAGTTGATAAATCGTGTGTTTAGAGCCTTCTTGGATTTCTTTGTTATTGTGTTCATCGATTATATTCTGGTGTATTCGAAGAGTAAAGATGAGCATGAGCAGCATCTAAGAGTTGTACTTCAGACCCTGCAAAACCATTAGTTGTATGCCAAATTCACTAAGTGTGAGTTTTGGCTTGAGTTTGTGGCATTCTTGGGGCACGTGGTGTCCAAGGATGGGATTATGACGGATCTGATGAAGATTGCGGCAGTTTGTTATTAGTCTAGGACTACTTCTCCTAATGAGGTTCACAGTTTCATCGGGTTGGCAGGTTACTATAGATGGTTTGTAGAGGGGTTTTCTTCTATAGCGGCTCCATTGACTAGATTGACTAAGAAAAATGTCCATTTCCAGTGGTCTGACGAGTGTGATGCAAGCTTTATGAAGCTCAAGGCCTTATTGACTTTAGCTCTGATTCTTGCTCTTTCGATCAAGGGTCAGGGGTTTACTGTGTATTGTTATTCTTCTAGTGTTGGTTTGCAATATGTGTTGATGCAGCGAGGTTTTATTATTGATTATGCTTCTAGGCAGTTGAAGGTTCACGAGAGGAACTACCCCAATCATGACTTAGAGTTAGTAGCAATAGTCTTTGCATTAAAGATTTGGAGGCATTATCTATATGGCATGCATTTTAAGATCATCACTGGCCACCATAGTCATCAGTACATTTTCAGCCAGAAGGACCTAGATTTGAAACAACACAGGTGGTTAGAGTTACTAAAGAACTATGACCTATTGATCCTTTATCATCCGAGCTAGGCAAACATAGTAGCAGATGCCTTGAGTCATAACTTTAGCTTTGGAGGATATCTGGAGGATATGTTGCGGGCTTGTGTTATTGATTTTGGAGGTTAGTGGGACCAGTTCCTAGCTTTGGCAGAGTTTGCATATAATAATAGTTACCATTATATTATTCAGATGGCTCCGTTCAAGGATTTGTATGGTAGGCGGTGCAGATCTCTAGTGGGTTAGTTTGAATCTTTTGAGGTTAGGCCGTGGGGTACTAACTTGCTTTGTAATACCATGTATAGAGTTTGGGTTATTCAGGTGAGGCTTCACACTGCCCAGAGTAGGCAGAAGAGTTATGCTAACAGAAGGGTTTGAGAGCTAGAGTTCATTGTTGGTGACCGAGTGTTCTTGTGAGTATCTCCCATGAAGGGCGTGATGAGGTTCAGGAGGATGGGTAAGCTCAGTTCTAGATTCATTCGGTCATTTGAGATCCTTCATTGCATTGGGGAGGTAGCATATGAGCTAGACTTGCCTCCTGTTCTTTCGGGTGTTCATCACATTTTTCATGTTTCTATGCTATGGAGGTATATTCTGGATGAGTCGCATGTGTTGCAGTGTGATTCAGTTTAGCTGGATGAGTCTCTATCCTTTGAGGACGAGCCAGTTGCTATTTTCGATAGGCATGTTAGGAAGTTGAGGTCCAATGATATTCTGTCAGTGAAGGTTTAGTGGCGGCATCATCCTATCAAGGAGGCCACTTGGGAGATGATAACACTCAAGTAACACTCTCTATACGGAGGTGAAAGCAATCGTTAAGCAAAACAAAATTTATAATTCTCGACGGGAGTCAGGGTCGATCCCTTAGAGAAATGGTAGAGTAGCCTAAAGGATTGTCATATGTCAATCATCAATAGAGTCAATGTTCAATCAACAAGAAAAGTAAAAAGGGGGGAAATCAGGAAATTGGGAAATCTGTCACAATTCGCAATTCAAGCAAAAACGTAAAGTAAACAAGAGTTTGTATCAAGAGAGAGGACGACTAGGGGCATGCTTCTTATGGGACTCTAGCACGGGTCAAGGTACTTGCTTAATTATATCAATTTTCTCTAAGTGACATGGGTAGCATTGGTTTTAAGCATGAATCTTAATCTTTCAATCTCACAAACATAAATCTAATGGTCTTGGATCAGGTACCATGGTTTTATCATTAACCAACCAATATTAGCTTGGAAAAGTCACACTATCTCTAGCTTAGACTCTTAAATGGGGGTTTCTGGTAAATTGAGCTATTTCTAGCCTCAATCCAAATGGAATCCCAAGTACCCACAAGTGAATTCTCATCCAAAACTATGAACCTCTTCTCAAGCAAGAACACAATCAAGTAATTTCAATCAATGTTTGCAACCATTAATTTTACAATTAAAACATGGAGAATTCACTAGACCCATATCAGTTCAGCAATTATAAATACAAATAAGCAAGACCCTTACCCTTCAATCAAGTACCCATCATACACATACCCCTAGACAAGGAGACTTAGCCACTCATGCTAAAGGAGTAAGAAGCAATACCAATTGGGTAATTCATATTCCATTTCATTTATGGTAAAATTTCGAATATCTAAGATCAATTTACAAATCCAAGGTTCAAGACGGAGAGAATTGAGTGAAACCCTCTATCTTGCCTTGGGAGAGAAAACTTGTTCAACAATACAAAACTATTCAAAAACTATCAAGAACTCACAAAAACTATGCCCAAATTGGATTTTAGAAGGTTCTCAAATTGTCACTTAAAAGTGGATAAAAATGCACCTCGAGATATGTGCACTGCGATGTGCATTTTGCACGTCTCATTGTGTGCATCGCATATATCCTTCTTAGCATGCTTCATCTTCGGGTCTTATTCAAAGTGGGGTGCGGACCGCACCAGGTAGAGTGTGCATCGCACGTGGCTGCACCCCTTAACAAATTCTCCTTCTTCTTTTGAGCTTCATGCGAAGGGAGGTGCAAACCGCACCAGGCATTGTGCATGTCGCACGACGGCCTCACCTCTCGGCATAATCTTCATCTCTCTTGATCACTTCACACTTCAACTCTTTTTGAGCTCTTTTGTGTCCAATTCCCTGTTTTCTACTTTCGACCAAGAGTTTCTGTATTTGCATCAATAAAGGTCATAAGAACCTCTAAATCTTATCAAAAAATAGCAATAATTCATGATTAAAGGCTCAATAAGTTGGTAGATTACCGACTTATCAAACCCCCAAACTTGAACTATTGTTTGTCCTCAAGCACGATACTCACAAGGTAAGGAATGAATTATGATCTAAACCTCAATCAAGGCACAAAAGGTTAATCTATCCTAAAAACTAAGAAAAATAATAAATAAAAGACTCAAACAAAAGACTCAACTACCATGCTTATCTCAATTTGGACCACAACAGTCATCAAGGCAAATGATCATTTCAAAGCATTCATCAAAGGGACTTCATTTCTCATTCAAAAATAGGGGAATTTTCCATTCAAAACAAGATTAAGCTTCTCAAGTCATTGGTATGGACCACCAATGTTTGCCTCAAGATTCACCGTATAACTCGTCTCATTCATTCCTCTAATTGAAATAGAGACTTTATGTTTCAATCCAAGTGCATGATGCCACTCACCACAAGAGAGAATCCCACTCACAATCATGCAATTTACAATACAAGGGATTATAAGAGAACCACAAAGACTCTCACTCTCTCAAGGAAGTTCAAGTTCACACATGTCAAACCATAGTCTTGCCCATCATGTAAATCGCCACTAATGTGGAGTGACCAAACTCGAAATCACAAAGGACTTGCGAGTTATGATGATGGTTAGGGTAGGGTAAGGATTGCATTTGGCTCAAGTAACTAAACCTCCCTAACGCTCTTTGTTATAATTTTGAACACCGCTCACATTTTTGAATTTTGACTACACCTTATTTCTCCCTCAAATAACCCACAATTTTCCCTTCAACTTGATCATTTAACCTCCTTGTATCACCTTCACTTGGTAGCACCAATTCTTTTCTTTTCATTTTTCTCATTGTATTTGATCTATTGGAGAAATTTTCAATTCACATAATGTGCTACCTTGTACTTGAAGTACATTTCTTTTCTTCTCCACATTGAGTACATACACCTCCAAACTTAGGCTTTTACCTATGTTACCATTTCAATTCCCCCCCCCCAAACATAGGCTTTTAACCTATGTTTCACTTTTGAGCCACTAGGGAGGATGAGTTTGAGAATTGAGGTTCCAAAAAGGTGTCAAGGAATAGTCACAAGCTCGAAGGGGTTCACTAGAGACAATGTCAAGGGAAGTCATTTGGGTGAAGTGGCTATTGAAAAAGGGCCTAAGATCATCTTCCATGCTCGGTTACATCTAGTATTTCACTTTGAATCACATTCGGGGAAAGTTCTAGATGACACGCATGCATAAGAATTAAAGTATAACCTCATAACACAACGCATCACATCACAAGAACCATCCACATTAGTCTCAAAATCAATTGGGACAAATGACTTTTGACAAGCTATTTCGAGTTCATTACACACTCGTTTATGAATCGATCAAGCCAAACCAAGAGTGTGCAAGTTATGATACGAGAATGCTTTTCTCAAAATTCAATTTCTCTCTTTCTTTTGATTTTCAAAAATTTCTTTAAAGAAAATATTTTGTTGGGTCCATTTGTGTAACACCCTAGAAATTCTAAGCCAAATCTGAATCGTTCTTCATGTGTTGTTAGTCAAACTAGATAAATTTTCTATGTATCTAAGTATTAAAACTTATTCTGAAGTTTTAAAGGTGCATTATATATGAATAAGGGTCATAAAGATCCTCAAGCTCAAAGTTGAGTTGAAAGCTTCCTTACCGATTGAGTTTTAGTGTAAGATTTTCAACGGTCAACTTGAAACGATCATAACTCCTACAATATTAAGAGTTAGGTGACCTAGTAACTCCAAATTAAAGGTATTTGAATATTATTTCCAACTCTGCCAACCACACATTAATCCAAGTCCGGAGTAAAAAGTTATCAGTGTTTTACTAAAGGGTGTCTATCTGTCAAAATGACAAATATCAACCACGAGAAGGTTCCACGGGTCGTGAAACCAACTCGTGGAAATCAGTTTTTAACCTGAAAATCACGAGAAGGTTCCACGGGCCATGGAAGTTTCCATGGGTCATGGAAGTTTCCATGGGTCATGAAACCAACTCGTGGAAATCAGTCCAGAGCCCTGAAAAGTCCCTGGGAACCACGACTTCCATTCCACGGACCGTGATTCATTCCACGGGCCGTGATTTATGTCCGTGGAAGCCTTTGACAAATTTTTCTGAAGTTTTTAAATTCTTTTCCCAGGGGTATTTTGGTAATTTTTCACTCTTTTAACTCCTAAGTTAAGTCATTTTGGGCACTTAGAAGGAGTTTTATTCCCACTTAGCCTAGGTTCTCTTCCATTCTCTCAATGAAGTTCCAAGAGAAGAAAATGGTCTCCATTCTCCAAGATTCAAGCTAAGGACTCCATTTTCAAGTCTCCATCCTCAATTCCCAAATTAGGAAAGCTTCCATCAAGGTATGTGGGTATTCAATAAGGGAATTCCTTCATACTCATGCCCAAAACCCCAATCTCTTAAATTGATATTATGAATTTCTAAATTAGGGTTCTTACCCAATTCTCATGTGTTCTTCTATAAATTATTTTCTCATGATTCTTCTATGGATTCTAACACTAAATTGCATGATTTTTTTATGGGTTTTTATAAGAGGTTTCCTATTCACGATTTTAAGCCTAATCCTTATCCAATTTATGAAACTTGGGTTCTTACCCAAATTGGGGAAAACTTATGAAATCAGTTTCTATATTTAAATTTATGGTTTCTTATTGATTTTACATGATTTGTTCATGATTCCTTCATTGGTTTTAAAAGCCCAAGCATGAAAGTTGAATCCTAGCATGATTTCATGAAATTACATGCCTAATTCTTCAAGTATGAATTTAGAAAGAAAAACATGTTTTGAATTATGGCTATGCTAAGTTTTAAGGATTTTGAAGTATGAACAATATGACATATGATATGTCTCTATTTTTATGAAAGGTTTGGTATCTAGATGTGCCTACCTAAGCTATGAAAGTTGTATGATGCCCGATGTGTTTTCATGTTTTATGAGTAAGATTTGGCATAAGAGTATGCCCTTATTATATGATGAGCTATATGTGCATGTTTTGGGAGTAGTACTTAGAATCGAGTGGACGGGGTGAGAGTACCCTTAGTCCCAGAAACTACGTTTCTAACATAGGTTATGAAATGTTCCTTAAAGGCTTATGAGAGTGGATCCACGTGTTTATGTATGCTGTCTTTGCCTTAGCGGGGCATAGGACAGCTTTGCTAACTAGGGTTATATAGTTAGGTATGGTGACTTGTTCCTTTGCAAGGTTCACAGTCAGCTTTGCTAACTAGGGTTATATAGTTAGATTCCATGTAAGCTCACATGGTCTCATGTCGGTAATAAGAAACTCCCGTAAGAAAGTTTTGATGCATCAAGTTATCTTTTTCATGACTTAAGCTTTACTTATGGTATTTTCCCATTGAAGTTAGTTTTCAGGAAAAGATTGACTCATTGCCTTCAGATTTTAGACTTACAACTTATGGTTTATGACTTTGACTTTGTTTTCAGCTTATGTTATTGCTTTGAGTCATTATATTATAGATCTTACAATTATCATATGATTTCAGCTTCAAAGATATTTTATGCATTGTTTTATCATAAGTTATGCATGATGTCACTTTTAAGCATGCTTCCAAGTATATTTTATCATATCACATGCATGTCTCACATACTCGGTAAATCCTATAGTACTGACGCATAATTTTCACTGCATCCTCTTGATGATGCAGACTCAGGTTCCCTCTATCAGGCACATCTTTAGAGACCGTAGGCAATTCTAGTCAGTGTTGGTGAGTCCTCATTATTCGAGGGCTAGTTATGATCTTAGTATTATTTATGGCTGTTTACTTTCATACTTTGAGTTAGCTAAGGTCTTGTCCTAGCAACTCCTTATGTCATGTAGAGGCTTTTCAGACATAGACAGTATTCGAGTCTCCCTTTTTGGATTACGTTTCTTATTGACTTCATCATTTATGAATTGGGTTGCCTGGCTTTCTATTTATGCTTTCGCTATGCTTCCTCGTGTATGCCTATGTTATGCTATGACCAAGGGTTAACTTGGGGCTCTTGTGGTATCGAGTCCCATGTTACATCTAGGGGGGTAGCCTCGGGGAGTGACAAACCTTGTTTCAGAGCATCAGGTTCAAGAGTCCTAGGGTGTCTGAAAGCCGCATCAAGTAGAGTCTCTTTCATGGGTGTGAAGCGCGCCACACTTATGAGTAAGAGGCTATGAGGTGTCTTAGGAAAACTTTGCTTCTTTTATGTTCAATATTGTGCAATAGAGTTTAACTCTATTTATTCTCCAAATTTATGCATTGTCCTAATTCCACCTGCTTTACCTCATATTTGCGGTGCCAGAAGTAGTAAATCTCAGATTATCACTTAGCGAAGTGCTCTTAGATCCTCTTTCAGAACCTTAATACTAATTATTCCGTAAGAGGGGAAGATGGGTACCTAGATCCTTGGGTAGTGTTGCCACCCAACAGATGTTGTATTGTAAGCCATTAGTAGTAGAATGAACCTAGAGCCCGAAATATGAAGTCAGAAGGATGGTAGCCTAGACGGGGGAATGATAGTTGATTGGAGTATATAAGAGTTGTGTTTTACTAGATGGGTAATGGGATGATACATCCCTTTGTGTGGATTAAAGAGTGGTAATTTCTTATGCTAGTATAGGCTAGGTATATGATGTGAACAAAAGAATGATAGTATGAGAGTGAGAATGACAGTTTTGTGGTATTTTCTGGTAGGCTTGGTATAATGTATGCAAGAGTTTAAGCGAAGAGGTGCAGCAAGTGTGAATATGTAGGAATGATATATATGTATGTGAGTTAGAGAAGGATAGGCAATTTTGAGCTTCTCGGTATAGGCTTTAACGCATTTTATTTGGTAGGTAGTATAAAGAGAGAGCTTTGGGACTTAGAACCATGTAAGATTGACATGTCTTTGTAAGGGATAGGTTGGAAGTTATTGAGTGTGATATGTTCAACCCATATTTGAGATATAAAGGTAGAGGCAAAGATTTTTAGGTAAGGGTAATCCTTAGACTATAGAAGGAAGTGTATATTCAGATTAACTCCTAGAGTAATGTTTTCTCTGTTAGAGTAAAGTGATCATATTTCCATTTAGAGGTTAGTGAGATGTCTATAGACTTAGAATGTAGCATGAATCTAAGGGGGAGATAGTGGGATATAGAATCAGTTAGATTTTGAGGGTCATGTAGTGATGCTAATGGGTGTCCGAATGAAGTTAGGAGAGGTGCAAAGACCTATTTCTATCCTAGCACCTTAAGTATACTTCCCTCATTACAACACCCCATTCATGTCTTGTATTCCAGTTCCATGTTATTAATTCAAATTCAAGGACTTTATGCAGATTCACGTCCATACTCAACTCCCAGAACAAACAGAAATTGCTCCAGATAGAATTCCAATCATACTCTATGATTCTATGAATTTCAGCTTTACACCATAATACTTGCCATCTATGAAAGCTCATGTCTCACACTATGCTCAATCTACATACTCAGTTCTCCAGATATGCCTTAATGGCTAATGAAATCATGCTACATCATGTATATGCTCATACAAGATTTCTCAAATAATTCATGCTTGTGATATCCTTACTCTAACCATGCTTTGTATGTCCAGGATGTGAGACACTCATGCCCTTTTCACTTGACTTCTCAAAAACCCCACTTTGAGTGGCTAGATCAAACTAAGTATAAGTCAAGACCGATCAGTATTTCTTCATTCGTGATGCTCATGCTCCCACTCTATTCTCTCAGTAATCTTGGCTTGTGTTGTCATAGTTGTTAGTAGAGGAATCTAAGTAGTAGCCTAGATGGGAATTAGTAGGTTATAAGCGTGGAAGAAAAGTTAGGTGAGTATTATTCAGGTGAAATAGTTAGATGAGGAATTTTGGAATGTCCCTTTGTAAAAGTTCTTCAAGTTACAGCTCTTAGATATGCTAGGAAGAGAGGAATAGTCTTGGATAGTATGAGCTACGGACCATAGGGTGATCATAGTGATAGGCTTAAAAGTTGTGATGAAATACATGTGGGCTTTTGCTTTGTATGACTAGTGACCCATTAATTAGAGCTCAAGCTTAGTTGATTTTCATGATCAGAAGGAATACCATTCTTGGGAGGTAACTCTAGATGTAAGAGATTTAGTCAAGATAGGCTTGAACATGGTAAAGGCAGGTAGTAAGTTCAGTTTAAAAGAGAATGGTTGTCTCATATAGTTACCCCTCTCAGTTTGACATCCTTTTTAGTTATCTATGATTTCTAAGAATGATATCATTCCTTATGAGTTTCAGCTGAGACACTACTCTTAATCCAGATCAGTTATCATGTTAGCCATTCAGTTTCATTCACCATCAGTTGTTCTCATGACCTCAGTATGCTTACATGCCTCATGAATTCAGCTCAATTTATAATTCAGCCAGAGATCAGTTATCATGTAAATACTCCAGCTTTTAAAACTCAGTTGATAGAATTGCAACCCTTTCCCCCTCCACTCTCAACTTAGAAGTCTTCATTCGAAGACTAATGATCCCAAGGGGGAGATATTGCAATACCTCATAAATTCTAAGCCAAATCTGAATCATTCTTCGTGTGGTATTAGACTCAAAGTAGATAAATTTTCTATGTATCTAAGTATTAAGACTTATTCTGAATTTTTGAAGGTGCATTAGATATTAATAAGGGTCATAAAGAACCTCTAGCTCAAAGTTGAGTAGAAAGCTTTCTTACCGATTGAGTTTTAGTGTAAGATTTTTCAAGGGTCAACTTCAAATGATCATAACTCCTAGAATGTTAAGTGTTAGATGACCTAGTACCCACCAAATTAAAGGTATTTGAATGTTCTTTCCAACTCTGCCAACTGCGCATTAATCCATGTCTGGAGAAAAAAGTTATCATTTTTTTACTAAAGGGTGTTTGTCTGTCAAAATGACAGACAACAACCACGAGAAGGTTCCACGGGTCGTGGAAGTTTCCACAGGTCATGAAACCAACTCGTGGAAATCATATTTTTACCTGAAAATTACGAGAAGGTTCCACGGGTCGTGGAAGTTTCCACGGGTCATGTGACCAACTCGTGGAAATTAGTCCAAAGCCCTAAAAAGTCTCTTGGAACCACGACTTCCATTCCACGGACCGTGATTCATTCCACGGACCGTGATTCATCCCACGGGCCGTGATTTGTGTCCATGGAAGCCTTTGATAAAATTTTCTGATGTTTTTAAATTCTTTTCCCAGGGGTATTTTGGTAATTTTCCACTCTTTTAACTCCTAAGTTAAGTCATTTTGGGAAAATTAGAAGGGGTTTTATTCCCGCTTAGCCTAGGTTCTCTTCCATTCTCTTAATCAAGTTCCATGAAAAGAAAAGGGTCTCCATTCTCCAAGCTTCAAGCTAAGGACTCCATCCTCAAGTCCCAAGTTAGGAAAGCTTCAATCATGGTATGTGGGTATTCAATAAGGGAATTCCTTCACCCTTATGCCCAAAACCCCAATCTTCTAAATTGATATTATGAATTTCTAAATTAGGGTTCTTACCCAATTCTCATGTGTTCTTCTGTAAATTATTTTCTCATGATTCTTCTATTGATTCTAACACTAAATTGCATGATTTTTTTATGGGTTTTTATAAGGGGTTTCCTATTCATGATTTTAAGGCTAATCCTTATCCAATTTATGAAACTTGGGTTCTTATCCAAATTGGGGAAAACTTATGAAATCATTTTCTATATTTAAATTTATGGTTTCTTATTGATTTTACATGATTTGTTCATGATTCCTTCATTGTTTTTAAAAGCCCAAGCATGAAAGTTGAATCCTAGCATGATTTCATGAAATTGTATGTCTAATTCTTCAAGTATGAATTTAGAAAGAAAAGAATGTTTTGAATTATGGCTATGCTAAGTTTTAAGTATTTTGAAGTATGAACAATATGACATATGATATGTCTCTATGTTTTACGAAAGGTTTGGTATCTAGATGTGCCTACCTAATCTATTAAAGTTTCATGATGCCCTATGTGTTTTCATGCTTTATGAGTAAGATTTGGCATGAGAGAATGCCCTTATGATATGATGAGCTATATGTGCATGTTTTGGGAGTAGTACTTAGCACCGAGTAGATGGGGTGGGAGTAACCTTAGTCCCAGAAACTACGTTGCCAGTGTAGGTTATGCTATGATATGATATGTGCCTTAAAGGCTTATGAGAGTGGATCCACATCTTTATGTATGGTGTCCTTGCCTTAGTGGGACATAGTACAGCTTTGCCAACTAGGTTTCTATAGTTTGGTATGGTGACTTATTCCTTGGCAAGGTTGACAGTCAGCTTTGCTAACTAGGGTTATATAGTTAGATTCCATGTAAGATCACTTGGTCTCATGTCGGTTATAAGAAACTCCCGTAAGAAAGTTTGAATGCATCAAGTTATCTATTTTATGACTTAAGCTTTACTTATGGTATTTTCCCATAGAAGTTAGTGTTCAGGAAAAGATTGTATTGACTCATTGCCTTCAGATTTCAGACTTACTACTTATGGTTTATGACTTTGACTTTATTTTCAGCTTATGTTATTGCTTTGAGTCATTAAATTACAGATTTTACTATTTTCATATGATTTTAGCTTGAAAGATATTTTAAGCATTGTTTTATCATAAGTTTTGCATAATCTCAGTTTTAAGCATGATTCCAAGTATATTTCATCATATCACATACATATTTCACATAGTCGGTACATCCTATAGTACTGATGCATATTTTGCGATGCTTCCTCTTGATGATGCAGACTCAGGTTCCCTCTCTCAGGCACGTGGTTAGAGACCACAGGCCATTCCTGTCAGTGTTGGTTAGTCCTCATTATTCGAGGGCTAGTTATGATATTAGTATTCTTTATGGCTATTTACTTTCGTACTTTGAGTTAGCTAGGGTCTTGTCCTAGCAACTCCTTATGTCATGTAAAAGCTTTTCAGACATAAACAATATTCGAATCTCCCTTTTTGGATTCGTTACTTATTGACTTCATCATTTATGAATTGGGTTGCCTAGCTTTCTATTTATGCTTCCGCTATGTTTCCTCGTGTATGCCTATGTTATGCTATGACCAAGGATTAACTTGGGGCACTTGTGGTCCCGAGTCTCGTGTTACATCTAGGGGGTAACCTCAGAGCGTGACAATTTCCGGACAAGACAAAGCACATACTCAAATTAAAGCTAAAACTTAGAATTTTCCCTTAGGAAAGTCGCCTCTCAATCTATTATAGGAAAATACCAACCTGATTTGACACAAAAATAAAAGAAAAAGAAAAAGAAAGAAAATATTTTGCTCCTTGGGAAAGAACTGTGGTATTAAGAAAACCCTCGGAGTTTATTGCTACTCTACTATTAACAAGGCAATTAGAAACTCAAGTGCTCATGAATCATTTGAAAATAAGCCTCGGCATAGGCCTTTAGCGCATTTGCAAGGCATGGGTAGTAAAATAGTAGAATCGTGTTGGTCTAACCTAACAACACAACCAAAATTAAAAATATCAAGCCTCATGAGGGAACAATTAAGCACTAATCAACAAAATTAAATAAAGGAGAAGGCCCAGCAAGGGCAAAGTATCAAGCACAAGGTGAGTGATCAATTAATTATTGACCCTCAAACTTAAAGTACGCATAGCCCTCGATGCAAAACTAAGATTATACAAACAAGAATGAGTGCAAAAACTCCCTGGTGATACTAATGGTGAAGACGTCGCCTCCTTGAGTAAAATCGTTGTGGTAGCCTAGGAGGCTGAGGTGCCGATGATGTCGGTGGAGAAATGTAGGCATGCACTGGGTCTATCTGAAATCCCTCCACCGATGGGTTTGATGGGTCCCAGACGGTTCCACAATCTCCTAATTATCCTCACAAGTCATCAACTCATGGTAAGAAAACCTCAGTTGTGGACCCCATTCTCTCTCATAAGACATAGGAGGCTTCGGGTAAGTCTGGATAGCAGATGTTGAAGCAACGGGGGCCTTCCTGAATAGGTCAATCTCTTCATGAATCTCGGATGTTCCTTCTTCATCATTCGTATCCCAACATATGCAGCAATCATTGGGAGGGCTAGCATTCCTTGGAGAGGACATGGAATTGGGGGCCGGTAGATTAAGATCCTATTTGGAGATCTTTGGCTCCACATGTGGTATCACTAGCCTAAACTCATTAACATCCACTTCCATAGTATCCACCCTAGCACAAAGTTTACTTATGCTCAATACTACTGGCTTCAATGTTGATTTGATGGCAGATTGAATCAAGCTTGGACTGTCCTCAGCTACCTTGTACAAGCACTCCTCATTGTAGTGAGCAAGGTGAGCAAGTTTAAACAAGTTATCTAAAGTAGATGTGGCTTGAGAAGCCATATGGGTGGTGTTTGACGCGTCTTGAAATGGGGATGTTAAGTCCACATGATTATGAGCAACGGTCTCAGCATCGGTATCACCTCACATGGCACCTGTAGTGTTACCCAGGTCTCTTTTCTTGTTATGTGGAGTATCTTTGTCTCTCCTTGAGTCCAATTGAACCATTCCAGTAGATTGGCTAATTTTATCCAATAAACAAAGTTGACGGCAATTTGCTTGGAAACACATAAGGCTAATGAGAACAGGAAAAGATATGGATGTGGTCTCGTATCTAGCTTTCCACTTGATTTGTTCGGCGATGATCTCCCCTTCATTTAACTGGAGGCTAGACATGATATAAGCAATAAGAGTGGTCACCTCTATAGTAACCTTAGTTTTGTGACCAGTTGGGATGAGTCATGTGCACAAAAAATCTAACTATATTCGAGCTTCAAACTTAAGATCTGATCGATAGATGGGTCCTTTTGAGATAGCCGAAAGAGGAGTTTTTTCAGTAAGGATACCCACAACCCACTTGTATTCGTCCTCTTTTGTAGCCACACATTCTAAATAGTTTGACTTTGGAATTCCTTCATCATGCCATATGGCAAAATCGATGGCCACTAGTGTAATATCAATTTCCTTGCCCCTACCCAAATGGAATCAAGGCACGGGAGATTGCTTGTTGGGCCTTTATGCTTTCAAATGTCTTGCCAGGAGCAATATGAGGCATAGAACTCCCGTACCAACTCAGGGCAATATGGACTGGGAGTCTTAGCAAGGAAGTCCTAAGCCCTTATCTGAAACTGTTTGGGGATGTTTGGGAAATCAGTTTCAAAGGCTTCCACATCAAACCCTTTCTCTTCCAAGAATGGTCGTTTCTCCCAAGACATAAGATAGTATGCTTCCATTCCCTCGAGGCCAAACCAGATTTATAATTCAAAAGGCCCCTCCTCTTGCACAAGGACACCAAGATTGTCAGATGTTGAAGCTTTATTCATAGCATGGCTGTTCCGATGATGCTTGTTAGGAGATATAATCCTGCAAATGTATGTTAGTGGTATGCAAAGTGCGTGTACTCACCATTTGCTTGTATGCTTGTATCAACTTAAAGACAAAAATACTACAAGAAGTTATTGAAGTAAAAGGAAATAGAATGCAATGAAGAAGAAAACAAAACATGTGATTGGTGGCTCATGCGAACCACGTATGATCTGCACTTGGCATTGTGTGCATCGCACGTGCCTTCGCATGAGCTACCAGAGGCCTAAATTTGTTTCTGCTCTACGGTGCGAAGACTGGTGTGATTCGGACAAGCTAAACTGTGTGTTGCACTAGTCTCCACCCCATAAATCAGTGAACTAGCAGCCATTTTCAATCAAGGTGCAAACCCTTGTGCGTTTCGCACTTAAAGGTGTTCGCACCGCATTTGAAATGCACAAGGAAACAAATGGAATTGTTAAATTCCTTATCTTCTTATGTGTTTTATATGTGATTCGCACAACCATACCTGTGGAATGCTCTTAGAAACAAGCACCACACCAACAATCCAACATCTCAACAATAGTCTAAGCATATATAGACCAACACCATAGCATCCGGGTACTTAGACTTCCCCGAAATCAATTAACATAATTTAAAACCAAAAGAAGAACTTAGCGACTTCCCTTAAGAAGGGTGTTACCCTGTCTATCATTAGGACATCAAGCCTTCAACTACAGATAAGTTTTCAGATTCATCCAACAACAATATCATATCCCCCACCAAGAACATCAACCCAAATAGCAAAATTAATTTAATCGACAAAGGGCATAATGGTAGTGAAAATTTTATCCCCACACATAAAATTCTCATACAATCCTCATGAAGATGACAATTTTCCCTTAAGAATGACATCACTCAACCTATCATAGGGCCAAATCATGCACCAACACAAGTGGGTTACTCAAACTTTACCAAAACCAAGAATTTTAATGGCTAAAAACCACCACAAACAACATGCATCCCCATAAGTTCAAGTTCTACCAAGTTAATCCTAAGCAAAATCATCAATATAAATCAAAATTGGGGACCCAAAATTTTTTTGGATCTCACCCAAAATCAACATGGAAGAATAAAAGAGCATGCTTCACAATATGAGTTCCCAATCATAATAAAAACACGTATATAACATCGGGGAACTTACTACAGGTGAAGATTAGGATTAGGAGAGAAAAAAATAAACTTTTTGAAGGGCAACAATGGACATTCCAAAAGCCTCAACCAGAAAATAACGATGGTGACCGATGGTGATCAGCGGCAGATAAATTTGGGGTGAGGGAAAAGAAGATTTGGGAGAGTTTGAGGGATTTGTGGGAGATTTTGAAGAGAATTACGAGACTTTTTGTAGAAAGTAGAAGTAAAAGAAGGAGGTGGCAGTTTTAATAGAGGAAAAAAAGAAGAAATGTCACCGGATTAGTCTTCGGGTCGGGTCAATCGATGGGTAGGTCAAACAAAAATTTAAATTTTACCTTGGTGCATAACGATGTGTGATTCACATAAGCCCATGTGTGTATAGCATGTCGGTTCGCACCAGTCGTTTCCATGCCCAAACTTGGCTCAGTTGTCTGTTGTGTAATGCGTTGGAGGTGCAATGGCACAGTGGCCCATGCAGAATGCATAATCCAGCGCACATCACCTCCAATTTAACATTTTTCTTCTAGCTCTTTTGTTTTGGGGTGCGTCACCCTGTGCAACATGCACAATGTCCTGTGTAAACTGCACGAGCTTCTGGACATCCCTTCTTTGCCTTGTTTTTCCACTTAATTATCTTTCCTTATCATGTATTCCTACAAACACACCAAAAACAACAGAAGGTAACAAAAAAAAAGTAAAACACTTGGGTTGCCTCTCAAGAATCACTTGATTTAATATTGCGGCTCGACAATTTTACCTCATACTTCAATCTTTACCACTCACTCTTCCACTCCTAGTAGCAATAGCCATGACATGTCCATCATTTTTTGAATTTGCAGTGGTGTCACTAGGGAGTGTCCCCTTTATTCGAGGATTAATTTGGGTGGAGAAATTGTTTATTTGCACCTCCAGATGTTTGATTGATGGCGAGTGTGAGCTTACCATTTGGTGAAGCATTTACACCTCACTCTTAAGCTCATTTACACCACTATTAGTCCTATCCACCTTCTTAAAGACCAATGACAACATATATTCCATCTTTGATTGACCGGGGTTGCTCACGGTGGGTTGATATAAGGTATTTGCCCTATTTAGAGGTATATATGGGTTAGAACTTTGGTGATTGTACCTATCATCATCTTTTTCTTGATCCCTCCAATTGCCTTCTCTTTGTTTATCCTATATCCAACATTGATTATCGTACCTCGGGCGATAGTTCCCGGGCCAAGAACTAGCCGATAAGTAGAAAATCTTCCCATCCACAATGGTGAACACATCATCATCACTAGCCTTAAGCTTGGGCATGCTCACTGCATTCACGCTCTTGGCATTTCCATCCTCCATTACGTGCTTATCAAATAAATCGACATCCATCATCATCTTAGCCATAGTTTCATCTCGTTCCTCATCCTTGAGATGCATCTCATTTGTCAATATAGTTGAGGTTACCCCTGTAGTAGGTAGATCACCCTTCCTCATGTGCCAAGCACGATTTGTCTTGGTCATTCTCTCTAGAAGGGCAGACGCAATGCCATATGGCTAATCCATGAAGGTTCCACCAGTAAGGTTGTTGGCCACAGACTTATTCATTGGAGCTTTAGAGAAGGACATTTTCCGGTAATCCGTGATTGGAGCACAACAATAGTTTCTTTTTAAATCTCAGTCATGCCTCATGTAATGGTTCATCTAGGAGTTGATGAAAGTTAGTGATTTCATCCGTCAATTGTATCATTCTTGAAGGAGGGAATAATCTCACTACAAATGATTTGACAAGACCATTACATGTGGTGATTGAACCTTCAGGAAGATCCTCTAACCATGATGTGGCTTCCCCTGTGAGACAGAAAGAGAATAGGTGAAACCGAATAGATTCTTGGGGGATATTGTGGAAGATGAAAGACTGGTAATTTCTATGAAATTTTTGATGTTCCTATTGGCATATTTATGTGCAGCCCATCCAAATAACCTCTTCATTTGTATGAGATAAATCATGGTGCTAGTGACATGGAACAGCGCATTCCCAACTGTGGGAGGTAGGCGGATTGCACCTACTCTCTTTGAATTTTGGGCTCAAGAGCCGCGTCCATGAATCCTTCAACACTTTCATTATCTCCCACCTTGATCATGGGATATCTTCTCAAAAATCAGAAACAACATACAAAGTAAAAAGCAAACAAAAACTCACAAAGTGATTTCAATAGTCAATCAAAAAGGCTACTCAAAACAAAGTCCCCGACAATAGTGCCATTTTTATAATGCTCAAGTAACACTTTCCATATGGAGGTGAAAGTGATTGTTAAGCAAAACAAAATTTATAATTCCCGATGAGAGTCAGGATCGATCCCACAGAGAAATAGTAAAGTAGCCTAAAGGATTGTCGTATGAAAATCACCAATAGAGTCAATGTTCAATCAACAAGAAAAGTAAAAAGGGGGGAAATTGGGGAATTGGGAAATCTGTCACAATTCAAAATTCAAGCAAAAACGTAAAGTAAACAAGAGTTTGAATTAAGAAAGAGGACGACTAGGGGTATGCTTCCGATGGGACTCGATCACGGGTCGAGGTACTTGCTCAATGATATCAATTTTTGCTAAGTGACATGGGTAGCATTGGTTTTAAGCATGAATGTTAATCTTTCGATCTAACAAACATTTATCCAATGGTCATTGTTAAAGAACCATGTTTTTATCATTAACCAACCAATATTAGCTTGGGGAAGTTACACTATCTCTAGCTTAGACTCTTAAATGGGGGTTTCCAGCGAATTGAGCCATTTCTAGCCTCAATCTAAATGGAATCCCAAGTACCCACTAGTGAATTCTCATCCGAAATTATGAACCTCTTTCTCAAGCAAGAACACAATCAAGTAATTTCAATCAATGTTTGCAACCATTAATTTTATAGTTAAAACATAGAGAATTCACTAGACCCATATCAATTTAACAATTATAAATACAAATAAGCAAGACCCATACCCTTTAATCAAGTACTCATCATACACATACATCTAGACACAGAGACTTATCCAATCATGCTAAAGGAATAAGAAGCAATACCAAGTGGGTAATTTAAATTTCCTTTCATTTATGGAAAAAGTTTCCAATATCCAAGCTCAATTTACAAATCCAAGGTTAAAGATGGAGAGAATTGAGTGAAACCCTCTATATTGCCTTAGGAGAGAAAACTTGTTCAACACTACAAAAATACTCCAAAACTATCAAGAACTCACAAAAACTATGCCCAAATTGGGTTTTAGAAGGTTTCCAAATTGTCATATAAAAGTGGATAAAAGTGTCCCTCGGGAGTTATACGTTGTGATGTGTATTTTTCTTGTGACATTGTGCTTATTTCACAGCTCATTCTCAGTAAACCAATGACTAGGCTTCATCTTTGAGTCTTGTGCAAAGTGGGGTGCGAACTATACTAGGCAGAATGTGCGTAGCACGACAGCCACATCCCTTAACAGATTCTCCTTATTTTGAGCTTCATGTGGAGGGAGGTATGGACCGCACCAGGCATTGTGCATATCGCACGATGGCTGCACCTCTCAGCATAATCTTTATCTCTCTTTATCACTTCACACTTCAACTCATTTTGAGCTCTTTTGGGTCCAATTCCTTGTTTTCTACTTTCGACTAAGAGTTCCTATATTTGCATCAATAAAGGTCATAAGAACCTCCAAATCTTATTAAAACATAGCAAATAATTCATGATTAAAGTCTCAATAAGTTGGTAGATTACTGACTTATCAGGAGACCGAGACTGACATACGGACCTGCTATCCTCTTCTTTCATTAACTTTTGAGGATGAAAGTTCTTTTAGTAGTGAATATTGTAATGACCCTCTAGCTCATTTTCTTAATTTTCATGCTCTTTCTACATTTTGAGCTTCCTCACAGTGGCTACAAGTCATTTATAACTTACCAGGACTTACGGTTCAGTTTTTGGGCAGTTTGTTTGTTTTACGCACATTCTCTGTTTTAAAACTCTTAAAGGTTGTAAAGTTAACTTTGGTCAATATATAGGTAAGATGGCCTCAGATGGAAATTTTTTCAGCGCTGTTAGCTCCAGAACATTGACTTTGGGCTGGTAGGACATTTGGTTTGGGTCCCAAGGCTTTCAGACTCATTTTCAACGATCAGGTTCTATTTTGGTAAAAGTTGGTTTTTTGGTATGGGGCTGACTTTTCATCAAAATGATATCTATTGGGAATTTTATCAATTCTATTGAGTTTAGAATGCCATTTTTGGTAGGGTAGCATAGTTTGTTTGCATCATTGGGACCCTGGAAGAATACCAAGGGTCCATCCGAGGCATTTCGAGGTGGAGAAAATATGTTGGTTTGCTGAAAATTCTACAGAAGTACCCAATTCTTCGCCTATGTGAGGGTTTGGTTGCCTACATAGTGTCCAACCCGCATGCACGCCAGGCCTCGCCTCCCTTTGCCCTTCGATCACCCGTGGCCTTAGCTGCCTACACCTGCCCGCGTGCATGGTGGCTAGCCCACGTGCACGCTGAAGAGGCACCAAGCCTGCCTCCCCTTGCCCTTCGCATGCGCGGTGTCCTTCTTGCGCATGTGAAAGCCTAGCCGACAGCTATATATATGTTTTCAACTTTGTTTTCTTCTTTCATTATCCAAAAACATCCATTGTTATAGAGCTTGAGAGTTGGTTCAAGGCTTGTTTTCCACCCATTGTAATTCTAGAAGTATCCTAATTCCCTTCTCCTTTTCCGTTATTTAATTCACGTTACCATCCATTTAAATTTCGTTAATTCCTTGTTTAAAAATCTCTTGATCATGCAAACTTTCGAGGCTATTTTGGGCTCTAAAACAAGTCATGTTCGTGCTCAATTTTTTAGCATGGGTTTAGAAACCCACTGCAAACATAATTGTAAATTTTGTTTTCTATTTTATCGCACTGGGCCTGAGGGTTATTTCCCAACCTAATTTCTAGCCTGAATTTTCATATAGAAATATGGGTGTCATTCTTCTTGTCTTGACACCTAATTTTTGTTTTTGATAGTGTGGCAACATTCCGAGGCTATTCGAAAGGGGAAGGAACACGATTGATGATTCGTGGTTGCAGTTTGGCCCCGAGGTAGGGTACTATTTTTTTACATTACATCTGGAGTAGCTAGATTTTATATATTATGAGTTTCATTAATGTTAGGCTAGGTTTTAGGCTAGAATTAGGCTTAAATTATTTTTTTTGCTTATGTTGGCCATTTTTGGGATTGTAGAATAGTGATACTATGTTTATCCTTAATTTAGGAGCTTGTAGATTTGTTGTGGCTAGTCTAGAAACCTTAGAATAATTTAAGGAGGTTTTAGAGGCAGAGTAGGTGCTTTTACTCATTTTCATGCTTTAGATCCATTCTCGCTTGTTTATTACCATTATTGTGTAACTTTGGGCCCGAGTCCATAGCAGGGATCGGACGGAGTTCTTGGTCAGTTGTCTTGTTTGGAGGGTGTTTTATCCTATTTTCTTGTAATCATATTATATTGTCTGAACTTGGAATCATATATCATACTGCACTTACATGGCAAATGGTTTGGAAATGAAGGAAATATGGGATTTTTTGTTCAAACTTGAGATTTTCTACTTACCACTAGTTTTCGAAGGAAAAGGAAAGTATGACTTTTTATGTCAGTTCGAGGGACGTTCTTGGCCTTTTCTCCATTTACTTTTCTATTGATGAGTCTGATGCATGATTTTGGGGTGCATATATTGATGAGTTCGAGGTTAAATTCCGGGCACCCAAGGTACTAAATATCGAGTTTTGATTTTTTTCTTCATTGGCCATATTTTGCATCATATCATCCTATGATGCATTGCATTTTCTTATGTGTACTTGGAGTACCTTTGCATTCATTATCGTTATTATCTTCACTGTTAGCTTAGAGTATTTCTTTCTCCGTTAATAACTAGATTTAGGTGGAGCCTTGTAAATAGTTTACTTTCTTATATCTTATAATGTATATTATCTTTTTGAGCTTAGTCGGCCTATAATGCCTACTGAGTACCCATTATTTTGGTACCCATACTACACTCTGCATCTTCATATGATGCAACACCTAATACGAGCCACCCTCGGTGATCATCCTCTAGTTCGTGGCCAGCTGTTGCTCGGATTGTGGTGAGCTTTTAGCATTTAGAGGCTTTTACTGCTTTCCATCTACACTCTTGTCTATATATTTATATTTTGTATAGACAACACTTGTTTTATAGCTTTATCCCATACTTTAGATGCTCTTGTATCGTTGACACCAGGCCTGGTGTTGATTCTTCTATATATTCGTATTCTTGGTCACTTTAGAGACATTTTTGTATATTTAGTACTGTTGGTATATATCTATAATGTTGGTCCCTATTTGTTTATTTATTTATTTCTTCTCTTTCACTTCCTTTAAGTTAACTGTTTAGTGTAGCACCCTATTCTTGGGTTGGCTTGCTTACTTGGGGGGCATTAGAAGGTGCCATTATGGCATAATTTTGGGTCGTGACAGAAAAGCAACTACTTGGCTTCAGGAAAATTTTGAAGGTTCCATTAGTTCTTGGAATGATATTGTCGAAGCTTTTCTTGATCAATTCTTCCCTCCATCCCGTATGCTTCAATTATGGGAGAAATCACAAATTTTAGAAAATTTCTGGGCTAACCTGTTCACGAGGTGTGGCTAAGATTCAAAAAGAAAGTACTACAATGTCCAACCCATGGCCTCCCCGATGAAGTTTTCTAGCAACATTTCTGTTGGTCCTTGGACTTGATGAATAAATTAGTTGCAAACAATTTAGATGGTGGTTCTTTGATGGATCAAACCTTTGGGATTGCTAAAGATTTGCTTGGTAGAATGACAAAGACAAACCATGCATGGCATACTAAGGAAGCAAAGGTGCCAATGTGTGTCACTTCTGCAATTGTTTCCAAAGAGATGAGGCAAAGAGATGAACAAAGGGAAGAAGTGATAGCTAAATGATGATGCAACTTGATTTGATCATCAAGCATGTGATACGTGCCTAAATGAAAAGTGTATATTCTATTGGAGCCCAAGGTAGTAGAGCCCATAATGAGGAGGATATGTATTTTTTGTATAATGAGGAGGCTCATTTTATCTCAACTCAAGCGGTGGGTTCCCGCCCTGAGTTACCAAGGTGACAACCAAGGCTCTTGGAGACAAGGGAATGGGAACTAATGTTGGAATAAAGATTGTGATGGGACTTGGAGAGACCGTGAAAGAGATAGAGATCGGGAAGCTATTTGGAGGGACAAAGATAAGGAAAGAGATAGGTACAACCATCAGGGTTCTAACCTCTATGTTCCACCTTCCAAAGCCGATGTCAACCAACTTCAAATTGGAGTGAGTGATCTTGAGAGTTCAAAGATTAAAGATATGCTTGCTCAAGTATTAAATAAAGTTGAATCAACTGATATACATGTTTGTGAATTTAAGAGTGATGTGTCTACCCTCACTCAAACTGCAAGATCCTATTCGGCTTCTATAAAACATCTTGAAGCCCAAATAATCCAGATGTTGGGTCAAATGAACATGTGACTTATGGGCACACTCCCTAGTGATTGGAATCCAAATGTAAATAATGATGCACAATGTATGGAGATAGTCACTAGGAGTGGAAAAATTCTCAAGGGTGTGGTAAATGACACTGAGGTTGTTGTGGTTGGAGAAAAGGTGAACAATAATTTGGAAGTGAAAGAAAAGCCTAGTGAACCCTTGTCGGAAAATGATGTTAGTTCTAAGCATAATGTTGTGATCTATGAGTCTCAAAAAGTTGATGAAGTTGTCCAAAAGTAAAAGGTAGACTCTAATCCTCAAGTAGTGATTGAAGTTAAGGAGGAAAAGGGAGACAAAACCTCAAAAACTACATTTCAATTCCCAAAGTGTCTCACTTTTTTACCCCAAAGATTGAAGAAAATGAAAGAGGAGGCCCAATTTAGTAAGTTTATTGATATGTTGAAACAACTTTTGGTGAATATCTCATTGGTATAGGTTTTGTTCCAAATGTCAGGCTATGCAAAATTAAGCTGATTAGATAGCGGTTGTTGACAGCTCATAGCAACCAGAAATCATATTCAGATGTTAGGCCTTGGGACTTAGAGTTCAACATTGATGATTGGGTCTTTTTGAATGTTTTACCAATGAAAGGCGTTATGCTATTTGGCAGGAAGGGCAAGATAAGCCCTCGATATATTGAGTCGTATCATATTATATGAAAAATAGGCAGAGTTTCTTACCAGCTAGAGTCACCTCCAGAATTAAAGGTAGTGCGCCTAGTTTTTCATGTTTATATGTTACAAAAGTGTATCGGGGACCTAACATATATAGTACCGACAACAGATGTTAAAATTTCAGAGGAACTGTCTTATGAAGAAATCTATATAGAAATAGTAGACTGCAAGATTAGGAGACTATGGAATAAGGATATAGCTTACGTGAACGTACTATGGCTGAACCGTCAAATTAAGGAGATGACGTGGGAAGTTGAAGAGGATATGAAGTTGAGATATCCCTACTTTTTCACTTCTTCGGACGATGTTCAGAACAATTATATAGTAGAGACACATTTGAGTACTTGAAGCATAAATTGTATTATATGTGTTCTTGCATTGTTTCCTGTGATGCCACGCACATTATCATCATTTGAGGAGGAATATCCCTAAGGGGGGAGGATGTAACACACGACCCATTTGAACGTTGGATTAATTCATACTTTTGAGATAATACTAAGAGCTTAATATGTTAGGGGGGATTTTTGTGAGGTATTTTAATTGCACAATAGTTGTATCTTAAGTTTTGAAGTCAAGCAAGTTGCAAAATAAAAGTCAGGGAAAGTTATTGTAAATTCTGTTAAGAAATTCTCTAAAAATTTGGGTCAAATGTCTCGAAAATTTTCTCCCAATTTGTAAAGATTTAGAAGTCCCCGACCTACAAAATCAAAGTTCTATGTGTCTAGTTTTCAATGCACTAAATCATTCATTCATACAACTTTAGAATAGAGAGATATTTGTGTTTTTGTAAGACTACACAAGCAAGCACGTCAAGGTAGGCCCTCTAGCCCCAAGTCATTTTAGCTTTACATAAGCTGATTTCCCTTCATTTAAATTCAAAAATTTCACCAGAAAATCATAGAAAATAAGAGAATAAAGCCCCTAAATTCTCCATTAGTGTTGATGCTTTCATCTCGGAAGTTTAAGGTAAGTTGCTCTACATTATGAGCTAATCATTTTGGTATAGTTTGCCCCATCGATTTCATGATGTATCTCTATGGGTGTTGTCGAAGTGAGCTCGCAGCTGTTTATTGAGTATTTGGCAGTAGCTATGGAGTTATATTATCAAGGTAAGGATCTTTTTCACTTATCAATTTGTTAAATCAAGGTTCTATGCTTCTAGTTATGAAAAGTTGTAGTTGCCGATAACTTGCGGTAGTTTCTTGTTAATTTTGGCTCTATTTGTTGTTACTACAAGGGGGAAGATTTTTTATCTTGGGATCTCAAAGCTTTATGTCATGGTAATATTCCTCCTATGACCCTGCTTTGTAATTTCATGTTCTAGTATCATTTTATAGCTTTTCGAGCCACGAAGTGGTGTTTTAGATACCGTGGCTCCAGGCAAACCCTTTGTCTTATTGAGTTAGGTTATTCTTATTGTATATTGAGGTTTTTAAGGTGTTGGAGGGACTGGGGGTTGTTGTGGTTCTTATTTTCATCACGTACGATGGTTGTCAGATTAAAAAGCATGAAATATGTCTTGTTATATTGCCTCAGGAGATCACCGCTCTTGTAAGATATTAATAGCTTCTTATTATGGTTATTAGTTGTTGGTTTGGTAGATATTACAATGTCATTTGTTGATTTAAAGTGGGCTAGTGCATAGTGATGACCTTAACACTTTATCAATCGTCTATGGCTCATTCTTATAGCCTTGTTGATTCTAGCAATTGTTGTGTTATGATAGGTTGGTTGAGCTTCATAGCAACACCTTTAAGGATTCATTTGAAAGATATGTTAAGACTTATTTTTCACTTTTTGGTATGACCCTAAAGTCCCAAGCTTTTTATGGTTTGTATCACATTGATATTCAACTTATGGCCTTATTCTATTCAGTTTGCCACCACAACATGATATACTGACTACCAGCAACACTCTATTCCTTACTTAGTGGACCAGAAAAGCATGTTATGATTGTATTGAGGTCACCATGATTACAAGTTATTTTTGTGTTGTTTTTATCATCTTGTTGAGCTTGTTTTGGCCTCAACAGACGCTGACACTGCTAAATTTTGGAATCTGCATTTTGATTATTATTATTATGCCTTCTATCCAAGTAGACCATACCTACGAGATGGGTAAGCTGTACCTACAAAAAAGCAGTTACTTTATATTACCGTGCCTTCTAGTTGGGCAAACCGTACATATAGGACTGGCAGGAAGTACCTACGGGGCTACAGTTACATTATATTACCGTGCCTTTAGGCTGGGCAGATCGTGTCTATGGGCCAGGAAGATCATACCTATGGTATGAGCAGGTTGTACTGATGGGACAACACTTATATTGTACCAAAGAGCCTCAGAGTTGTATTGATTCATGACACATGTACATTCAGACAGTTCAGATCAGATTATTTTTAGGGTCCAGGTAAGGGGATAGTATGTGTATTTAGCGATTATTTGTACTCCTTAGGACTCATAGTGATTGTGTGCTATTTGTACCTACCGGGCTTATGGGGTCCAATTCGGGTTATTGTTTGCTATAAGCTTTAGATGGTATCTTCTTGCACGAAGGTAAGGTATTGTACTTCTATTTTACTCCTGCCTTTTTGTTCATTCCTTACACTTAAGTTCAGTTTTCAGTTTGCCTTGCATGCTTGGTATATTATTTTATACTGACTCCCTATCGCTTGGGGGTGCTGCATTTATGCCTGAAGGATCTGAGAGACGACCAGACAGACTTGTTGGGAAGCATAGCTGAGCTATCAGCGGGTTAGTTGATTCTTTTCCTTCCAGGGGTCGCCAAAATCTTGAGGTTTGCCTTTTTCTTGTTTATAGCTTTAGGGTAGGTTGGGCCACTGTCCCATAAATTATGATACTCATAGAGGCTTGTAGACTAGTCTTTTGGGTTGTGTAGCTATGATGGTGGCCATTTTGTCCTTGTATATTTATTAGTTGTATCTTGTTAACCAGTTTGGCCTTGTAATTGTTGTGTTGGATGTTTAGTGGCTCATTTGCCTAGTTTACATTATATATACATGCTTTTAGTTTCTATATAGAGATCATGGTGGCCTCGACGTCCCGCATAGAGTTTATGCTTTCCCAGATATCATGGTGGCCTTGACGGCCCAAATAGGACTTATGTGCTACCTGCTTATTGCTTTATATGAACTGTTGGGAGTAGTTATTTTATTTCTAGAGTTGTTCATAATGGCCTTGTCGGCCGAGGTTAATTATTAAGCTGAGATATACTTGTGTTTTTCTCTTTAATTGTATGTGGCTGCTAATGGTCCTTTGGAAAATGGTTCAGCAGGGTCGGCTTTGGCCTAAGTTTTGGCATCGGGTGCTGGTTGTACCCATGTAGTTTGGGGCGTGACATTGGTTCTCCCATCGGAGGTTTAGTGTAGGTGCCACTCACACCCAGTTAGATCATGACAAAAGTTGGTATCCAAGCCCCGGGTTCATTGATCTCGTCATACAAGAATGAGTCTAATAGAGTCTTGTGAAATAGTACGGAGACATCTGTACTTTTCTGCAGGAAGATACAGTACGTTAAGAAACCTCAAACTCTTTTATTCCTCATGCTATGACTTGATTCCAATTGGTATTTAACTCTTTCACTCTATTTCTCGTAGATGGTGAGAACAAATTCTTCGAAGGCTAGAGTGACAGCACCCCGACCAGTGGTAGAGGATGCAATGCATGGTAGAGCAGAGTAAGAGGTATATCCTGAAGAAGGATAAAAGGTGCACCCACCAGGGATGGAGGTTGAGCTACAACTCCAACTTGTGAAAGGTTAACATGCATCTCCTCCTAAGCAAGTGCATATTCCTGAGGTTGTGGTAGAGGAAGAAGTTTAGATTGAGCAAGATGAGGCAGGAGATGCAGTCCAAGAGATCGTCACATCACCAGCTCAAGGTGGTGTAGCACTTGTTCCTATGTCATCTAATATGATTCAGGAAGTTCTGAGCTTCCTTAGTTAATTGGCAGGGAATAGGGACTACTCCTGCAATTCCTATTGTACATCATCTGGTGACCAAGCATATTGCAGTTATAGATCCTTGAATAGATGTTGCTTCTAAGACAGGTATGTTTCCACAGTCGGTGATAGGCCCAATAATGATTGGTGTTGAACATGATCTATTCTGAAAGTTTGTAAAGATGAGGCCTCCAATATTTTATGGGTTGATGTCTGAGGATGTACATGCTTATAATTGACTATCATGAGCGGCTGCATCAGATGGTTATTGTTGACATGCATGCATTAGATTTCATTTCTTTTTAGTTACAAGGGAATTCCAAGATATGGTGGAGGGCATTCGTGTAGTGCAGCCTACTGGAGCACTCCTTATGACTTGGAGTCACTTATATCAGGTATGTTCCCCAAACATTGAGGGATAAGAAGAAAGATGAGTTTGCAAACATTGAGCAAGGTAGTTCTTCTGTGGCTACATATGAGGCACGCTTTTATGCCTTGGCTCGTTATTCTTCTCAGTTGATCATTACAGAGAAAGAATGAATCTGCTATTTTATGAAGGGTCTGAATACAAGGTTACAAATTTCTACACTATAGGTAGCCTCTTTTGGCAAGTCTTTCTAGGAGGTTGTGGAATTTGTGAAGAATATTAAGGGAATGAAGCAAGAGGGTTAGATAAATATGGCTTTGAAGAAGCCCCGGTCTGGGGGCAGTTAAAGTGGGAAGTTTTTGAAGGTGCACGGTTCACGGGGATACTCTGTGCACCTCATTCAGTCATTAGTGCAGGTTTCTACTAGGGGTCCGTCATAGACCAGTCAGCCTTTATAAGATTCCAGTGGGTATCTTACTTCATTGGCTCTCGCACAATGACCTACTTTTGACCGTGCATGTTATGAGTGCGATGAGATTGGGCACTTAAGGAGGAATTATACACGACTTTGATAGGAAGCTCAGAATCAGGCTCCTAGAGCTCAGGGTCCAGTTGGTAGAGGTAATGGTTATGATAGGAATCATATGTAGGGCATAGAGGGTGGTCACACAACTGGCAGAGGTGGCACCCAACCCAATTGAGGCAGTGGAAATCATAGAGGAGGTGATCAGCACAACATGGGTGATGCACAGACTGGTGGTAAGACCATTTTTATGCTTTTCTAGGTAGACCAAAGGCGTAGGCATCAGACGTGGTGATTATAAGTACTATCCTTGTCTGTGACTATATTGCTATAGTTTTACTTAACCCTGGTTCTATTTTTTCTTATGTTTCTGCTGGATATGCTCAGAGTTTTTATATGCTATGTGAATCTCTTGACTTTTTTATTATTGTATCTACTCTAGTGGGGGATTCTATAGTTGTGGATAGGGTCTTCCAGGCTTGCCCTATTATATTTGTGAGGAGAGAGATCTTGGTTGTTTCCGCACTATGTTATTTTGGACTGTCATACTAAAACAGTGGCTATGGCTATGCCTGAGTTTGATAGGTTAGAGTTGGAGTGTAATTATAGACCTACTTCAATGAATTTTGTGTCCTTCCTTCGAGCTAAGAGTCTGATAGGGATGGTATGTTTGGCTTTCCTAGATCATCTTTGGGACACTAGTTCAGAGGTCCCAGTTATTGAATCAGTTCCTGTGGTATGTGAATTCCAAGAAGTATTTCCTATTGAATCTCTTGGCATGCCACCTGATCGAGATATCAATTTTTGTATTGACTTAGAGCTAAATATGTATCCTATTTCTATTCCTCTTTATAGGATGGCATCGGCTGAGTTGAGAGAGCTTAAGGCTCAATTACATGAGTTAACAAGTAAGGGATTCATACGTGCGAGTTCCTCACCTTTGGGTACTCCAGTTTTGTTCGTTAAGAAGAAAGATGGTAGTTTACGCATATGCATGGGCTTTAGGTAGCTGAATAAGGTTATTGTCTCCCTCATATTGACAATTTGTTTAATAGATTACAGGGGGCTTCTGTATTCTCTAAGATTGATCTAAGGTCTGGTTACCATTAGTTGAAAATCAGGCCTTTAGATATTCCTAAGACTACATTTTTGACCCAGTACGGGCACTATGAGTTTATTGTGATGTCATTTGGACTGACTAACAGCCCAACCACTTTTATGGGATTGATGAATGGAATATTTAAGCCTTATCTTGACTCATTCGTCATAGTTTTCATTGATGATATCTTTGCATATTCTAAGAGTGATTAAAAGCATGAGAGTCACCTTAGGATTGTGTTGGGGTTGCTGAAAGAAAAGGGGGTTGTATGCTAAAAAATTCAAATGTAAATTTTGGCTGTCTTATGTGTCCTTCTTGGGGCATGTGGTTTCCAAAGAAGGGGTGATGGTAGACCAACAGAAAGAGGTGTTTAATAATTGGGCTAGTCCCACTTCGCTGGTGGAAGTCCATAGTTTTGTAGGGTTTGCTAGCTACTACCATAGGTTCGTTAAAGATTTTGCATCCATTGCTACTCACTTGACTTGCCAGACTCATAAGGGGTCCTGTTACACCCCAAGATATCTAAACTAACATTTGCACATCATTCGATCATTTCGTGATAAAAAGGATTAGTCTCTACTTCACGCTCCCTAAGTTTGAACTTTTGTGACATTTGGAAAGTTGCTTGAATTAAAGTAAGACAGTATTTTAGGAAATTGTATCGGGGTATTTACATAAACTACTATAACTATATTTATCTCCAAAAAAATAGAAAAATACATGATATATTTAGCATTTTTGGCAGTGAACTTTAAATTTGGGCAGCCACCTTTTGAATGATATATATACCCTAGTCTGTGTATTAAAATATATCACCTCCTCCAAAATTTCGGTTTCTTAAGGCTAAGGAAACCCCCTGAACTCTCTATAAATCATATTCCCCCATAAAATCACCTAGAAAATACATGTTCTTTCAGCTAGAACACAAGACAATCACTCCCGTGTGGTAAGTAACCCAAACTCATTTTTGAAACTGTGTAGCTGTTAGTAATTTTAGAATATCTTATTATGTAGAAATATGTTTTTAATGAAAAAATATGTTTTGGATAGAAATTACATAGATATATAACTCTTATGTTTATGTCAAAAGCTGTTTTTATGTTATGGGGTCGAAAAAGGAGACACAACACCGGGAAAGTTCTGACCAGTTTTTCTCATTTAGGAACCTTCTATATACTTCTGTTAGTATTTTGAGCATATCTTTTTGTAAAAAAATATATTTTTTGATTGTTTTTGACTCCTTATGACCCTAGTACATGTACCTATAACTTTTGTTAAGATTATGAAGCCTAGTTGTACCATTTACCTATTCAAAACTGAGTAACAAAACAAGGCAGTCAGGCTGTCCAGATTTACGGTTTTGGGAAATTGGTGCGATTTGCACAAACTAGGATCACTTTTGATATTTATCTTGTTCATTTTCACCTACTGAAATTTTTAAGTATTAAATAGGTATTTGATTGTGTATTCAAGGTGTTTATACTCTTGTACAAGCTAAAGGAATTTATTTGAGGAAGTTAACGCACTTGTTGGTCTACGATTTAAACTCTTCAAGTTGTGGTAGGTCTATTATGTGCTAAAAAGCCAAGGTTTGTGTATAAACTTGAACTTGTACTCTCATTGGTTTTTGGAGTGTTTCGATTATTGTCTTGGAACTTTCATTTGCTTTCTCGTGACCTTATATCGTCATATTGGTATTTTTAAATTATTGTGAGATATTCAATAACTCGCTCACTTGTATCTATTGCTCGATCATTCTTCATTTTTGTTGGAACTTTTTCCTTCTTGTGGCAGTGACTATTCGTTGTATCATCATACCTCTTGATTTGGATCTTTAGCCATCTTGACTTTGGATTTGTGGTTCGTCTTAATTATAGAAAATTATTCATTTAAGTACGAACTAGAAAGTCATTTTAAATATGGTTCTTGATTCTCTTGATTATTGTGTCCCGGCCCTACTTGATACAGTGCTTTGGCCCTTCTTGATATTAGATTATGCTTGGTGTGACGGCATGAAGTACATATTGGGCGAAATTTGTCATTTGACATCTCGTGAAGTAGTTCTTTGAACTTTTTTGACAGTTAAGCTTTGAATGCTGATTTTGATATTCGTAATATATTTGCTTACTTGATTTCTTTTATATGTTATATTAAGCAACCAATAATTTAGAAGGGAATTAGAGAAATCTATGGCTCCAAGCCTAAACTGTAGACACCACTAAGCTTTATTCTTAGTGATAGTGATTTTCTATTATAGGTGACGGTTGAGAGAATAATTGAAGATGGCTACTTGAAGTAGACATTTTGGATCTCTTAGAAGATCACATTTGCATTTAGGCGTCTATATTTATTAGTAAATTTTGGGACTTGTACATTATCCATATGTTTCACCTGTATATGTAAATCTTGGAGCCTTATTTTGTCATAGTACTATAAATTATAAACTTGAATTTGGTATCGTGATGGCTATTTTGAGGTGTGTAAACCCTGGTCTTGTAATATATTAAAGTTACGTTTTAGTTCATAATTTGCATAATTGAAGAAACCAGTGTATTCTTTAGTATTTTGAGGTTCAAAGATGATTTACAAAATTATCCTGCAGTTGTGTTTAAATAAAAAAAAAGACTTTCCATAAGGTACATGCTTGATTATTTTTGAAAGGTCCGCCATCGTAAATTAAAACTCCTATATGGTCTTTACTTGGAATGCAATAAATTATTAGATGTCAAAATATTATACATTTAACTCTTTTTGAACGGGCCTAATTTTTCTATATAAATATAAATAATTAATATGTTTTAATTGGAGTCCTTTTTAAACACTATAGGTATATATATGTTTTTTTTTAAAAAGGCATCTTCCCAAGAGGGTCGCTACAAGTGTTGGTATCAGATCCTTATGTTTGTGGTTCTAGGACTTTTGTTTGTGACCTATTAGTATATTTGTTCTTTTCAGGACTTCTTAGATAATACTCTTTCTTGCATACCTGAATAATATACTTTGTTGAGTCCATTGTGCATATGCATCATGTACATGTCCCTAATGCAATGTGATCTTCCCTTTTGAAGGAATTAAGTTATTGCCTCTTCTTCTAATGGACATATGGAAGCTGCGCATGAGAGTTCAGGTAACTCTATTTCGTAACCTCACTTACTAGAAGGGGTTGGAGAATGTCATGCTGATCATAATTCCCCTCGTACCAGTGAATGTGTAGTTGGAAACAATCAGGGTGCGAAAGTTGATCCACATCCTCATATGGGTCATAGTGCTACTGTTATGAATCCTCATTTTCAACAGATGGCTGATTTCTTTCATCACTTGGCTAGAACAATGCATGGCCCTAATGAAATGAACTATGATAAGACGAGAAAAATGGGTGGAGTTGAGATCGAAGGCAGTGTTGGTCCGACAAATGTTGAGCAATGGCTTGAGCATATGGAGTGGGTATTTGAGTAATTAGAGTGTTTGGATGCTGTCAAATTTAAGTATGTTGTCTCACGGTTATAAAAAGATGCTTATGTGTGGTGGGTAAGTGTACCAAATGCCAAAGCAAAACCTTCAGTTCTTACTTGGGATGATTTTGTTAAAGAATTCAGAACTAAGTATGTACCACCTGCTTATTGGGTAAAAAGAAAAAGGAGTTTTTGAACTTAAGAAAATGGAGCATGTCTATTGCTGAGTATCAATAGAAAATTCTCAAGCTTTCTCGTTATGCTTGAGGTAATATTAATAAAGAGAAAGATAAGTGCAGGCGCTTTGAAGACGGTTTGAATGATTCCATCCGAAAGAATGTGGCAATCCAACAACATGAGAAATTTTGCAAGCTAGTTTCAGTTGCCCTTATTTGGGAAGGAGTTAATAAGGAAGAAGTGATTAGAAATGAAAACAAATTCATAAGGCTTAAATCAAATTATGAAGGTCAATTCAAAAGAGGCAGGTTTGATGATTTCAAGGGTGGTAGTGTTAACAGGTCAGCTCAACATAAGCAGAACATATCAGATTTTTTGACAGCTAGAACTCTAAATTATGGCCAAGGCAAGGCTCGTGTATCCACTTGTTCACAATGTGGGAAGAATCACTATGGTACTTGTAGGAGGGCTTCTAATGCATGTTTTAATTGTGGGTCCTTTGATCATAAGGTTAAGGATTGTCCAAATCCTAACCATGCTCCTTCTTTACATATTGAAGGCTCAGTTCAAAAACCTACTACTAATCCTCGTCAAGGCAATAGAGGTGCAAGATCTAGAATCACACAATCACCGGGTCCAAGTGGAGCTAATCAAGCTAGTGGGTCAAGAGAAACGGCATGAGCTTATTCCATGAGACAGAGGGATGACCAAGATAGACCAGACGTGGTTGTCGGTAAATTTCACTTATTTTGCTTATGTGTTGTTACACTATTTGATCATAGTTTTACACACTCCTATATTTTTCTCATCACTTGTTTTTCCTGAAAATGTTAAATCTATGAGACTTAACTATGATGTGCTTGTCGAAAGTCCTTTGGGTCATCAGGTTGATTATAATCAGATTTATCGAGATTGTCCCTTCATGATTCAAAATCTAGTCTTCCCTATTGATTTGGTTGAAATGCCTTTCCAAGACTTTGATGTAATTGTTGGGATAGATTGGCTCTAATAATACCACGTACTAGTGGATTGTAGGTCGAAGCGTGTGTCTTTTAAAGATCCTACATTTTCACACATCATTGTTCAAGGTGAGATATCACTAACATCTAATATTATTTTGGCAGTTTTTGCAAGAAAGATGATTCATCAAGGCTGTGATGTCTATCTTGCTCGTATAGTTGATACACATTTGGGGAGTGCTAGCCTCAAGGAAATACCTACAGTGTGTGATTTTCCTGATATCTTCCCTGAAAATCTTCCTGGGTTGCCTCCTGAAAGAGAAGTAGAACTTTCGATAGAGCTTGTTCCCGGGACTACTCCTATTTCTATAACTCCCTATAGAATGGCCCCAACAGAATTAAGGGAGTTGAAAATTCAATTGCAGGAACTTCTGGGTATTACCTACTGCGGGTAAGAGATAAAGATGTTCCTAAAAACTACCTTTAGAACTCTATACGGTCATTATTAATTTTTGGTGATGCCATTTGGGTTAATGAATCTCCTGCGGTGTTCATGGATCTAATGAATCGAGTATTTAAGCCCTATATTGACAAATTTGTGATAGTCTTTATAGATGATATTCTAATATATTCCAAGAATAGTGAAGATCATGATATACACCTCCGCATTGTTTTACAAATTTTGAGGGAGAAAGAGCTTTATGCTTAGCTTTCTAAATGTGAATTTTGGCTTAGTGAAGTGGCTTTTATAGGACATGTTGTGTCAGCGAAGGTGTGAAGGTGGATCCTAGTAAGATTCAAGCTATTGTTGAATAGAATCCACCCAAAAGTCCCACAGAAGTAAGAAGTTTCTTGGGCTTAGTGGAATACTATAGAAGGTTTGTGAAAGGCTTCTCCATTATAGCTTCTCCTTTGACTAATATTTTGAAGAAAGAAGTCAAGTGTAATTGGGATGAAAAATGCCAAGAGAGCTTTGAAACTGTCAAATGCTTGTTGACACAACCTCCTATACTGACTCAGCCAATTGAAGGGAAAGAGTATGTGATATATAGTGCTACTTCTCATCATGGTCTAAGTTGTGTTGTGATGCAAGAAGGAAAAATTATTTCTTATGCCTATGGAAAATTGAAACCACGTAAATTGAATTATCCTACTCATGATCTTGAAGTTGATGCAATCATGTTTTCTTTGAAAATTTAGAGGCATTACTTGTACGGAGAAAAGTGTCATATATTTACTTATCATAAGAGCTTGAAGTACTTGGGTACACAAAAAGAGCTAAACTTGAGACAACGGAGATAGTTTGAACTCATCAAAGATTATGACTGCACAATTGACTATCATCCGGGAAAAGCCAATATAGTTGCAGATGCCCTAAGCCGTAATTCCATTGCAAGTTTATCTTTAAGTCCCTTACCCTTGCTTCTTGAGTTAAGAGCCATGAATGCTTGTATTGCACTCCATATTGATGGTTCAGTTGTTGCTAATTTGAAAGTAAAGCCAATATTACTTGAACAGGTGAAAGAAGCACAAAAATTAGATGAAAAGCTTGCAAAATTGACCAAAGAAGTCCAAAATAGGGAAAACTTGAATTTACATTGAAGGAGGATGGTGTCCTATTTTATTAGAATAGGTTATGTGTTCCTAATGATTATAATTTGAAGAGAGAAATTTTGAATGAAGCAGATACTTCACCATATACAATACATCCTTGAGGCACGAAAGTGTACCAAACCATCAAAGAGCACTATTGGTGGAATGGTATAAAGAAAGACATTGCAGAGTTTATTTCAAAATGTTTGATTTGTCAACAAATAAATGATGAAGATAAAGTCCCAGATTGTTTGCTACAACCCTGGACGACACCAGAATGGAAATGGGAGAGAATAACTATGGACTTAGTTTCTGGACTTTCTCGCACTCAAAGAAATCATGACGCAATTTGGATTATAGTGGATAGGGTAACAAAGTGTGCGCACTTCTTGACAATCAGGGTGGATTATTCACTTGAGCATTTATCAGAATTGTACATTAATAAGATTGTGAGACTACATGGCATTCTCGCTTCTATTGTATCTGATCGAGACCCGAGGTTTACATCTTGAATCTGGACAAGCTTGCAAGAAGCATTGGGCACTAGGTTGAACTTTAGTACTTCTTTCCATCCCCAGACATACGGCCAGTCTGAAAGCGAAATACAAGTTTTGGAAGATATGCTTCGAGCCTACATTATTTAGTTTGAAGGTAGTTAAGACAAACCCTTGGCTTTGATAGGAATTGCTTACAATAATAGCTACCAATCAAGTATTGGCATGCCTCCTTATGAAGCTCTATATGAAATGAAATGTCGGACTCCTCTTTATTGGAGTGAAGTTGGTGAAAAGAATCTTATTGGTCTTGAGATTGTGAAACAAACAGAAGATAAGGTAAGAATAAACAAGGATTGTCTAAAAATTGCTTCAGATAGACAAAAATCTTATGTTGATCTTAAGAGGCGTGAAATTGAGCACCAAGTTGGCGATAAGGTATTATTAAAGTTTCTCCATGGAAGACGATTATGAGGTTTGGCCAAAAAGGAAAACTTTGCCCTCGATTTATTGGATCATAAGAAGCACTTGAGAAAGTTGGTCCAGTTGCTTATAAGTTAGCTTTGAAACCTGAGTTAGACAAGATCCACAATGTCTTCTATGTTTCTATGCTTAGAAGATATTGCTTAGATCCGTCTCATGTTCTCCTTGTTGAATCCATCGAGGTTAATCCTGACTTAACATATGAAGAAGAAACTATCCTAATCTTGGAGTGTGAAGTAAATCAACTTATAAATAAGAGATTTCCCTTAGTAAAGGTACTTTGGAGAAATCATGCTGGTAAAAAAGCCATATGGGAGCGAGAGGCGGACATGCGAACTCAATATCCGCATTTGTTTCGGGACTACAATCAGATAAATTTTGGGGAAAGAATTTCTTTAAGGGGGAGATAGTTATAACACCGTAAGATATCTAAGCTAAAATTTGCACATCATTCGACCATTTTGTGATAAAAAGGATTAGTCTCTACTTCACACTCCCTAAACTTGAATTTTTGCGACATTTGGAAAGTTGCTTGCCTTAAAGTAAGATGGTATTTTAGAAAATTGTATCGGTGGTATTTACGTAAAATATTACAACTATATTTATCTCCAAAAAACAATAGAAAATACATGAGATATTTAGTATTTTGGGAAGCCAACTTTAAATTTGGGCAGCCACCTTTTGAATGATATATATACCCTAGTTTGTGTATTAAAATATATCACCTCCTCTACAATTTTGGTTCCTTAAGGCTAAGTAAACTCCCTAAACTCTCTCTCAATCATATTCCCCCACATAATCACCTAGAAAAAACTTGTTCTTTTAGCTAGAACACAAGATAATCACTCCCTTGAGGTAAGTAACCCAAACTAATTTTTGAAATTGTGTAGCTGTTAGTAATTTTAGAATATCTTGTTGTGTGGAAATATGTTTTGAGTGAAAAAATATATTTTTGAAAGCTATTACCTAAATATATAACCCTTATGTTTATGTCAAAAGTTGGTTTTTCATGTGTTATGGGGTCGAAAGAAGAGACACAACACAAGGAATATCCGGGCCAGTTTTTCCGATTTAGGAACCTTCATTGTACTACTGTTAGTATTTTGAGCATATTTTTTGTAAGATATATATTTTGTGATGGTTTTTGACTCCTTGATACCCTACGACATATACCCTACAACTCTGGTGAAGATTACAAAGCCTAGTTATACCATTTACCTATTCAAACCTGAGTCACAAAATAAGGTAGTGAGGCTGTCAAGATTTACGGTTTTGGGAATTTGGTGCGATTTGCACAAACTAGGCTCACTTTTAATATCTATCTTGTTCATTTTGACCTGCTGAAATTGCTAAATATTAAATGGGTATTTAATTGTGTATTCAAGGTGTTAATACCCTTGTATAAGCTAAAGAAATTTGTTTGAGGATGTTGACGCACTTGTTGGTCTACGATTTGAACTCGTCAAGTTGTGGTAAGACTATTTATGTGCTAAAAAGCCAAGGTTTGTGAATAAACTTGAACTTGTACTCTCATTTGCTTTTTTGTGACCTTATATCATCATATTGGTATTTTTAAATTTTTGTTAGATATTCCTTAACTCGCCCACTTGTACGGATTGCTCGATCATTCTGCATTCTTGGTGGGACATTGTCCTTCTCTTGGCAGTTACTATGTTGTTGTATCGACATGCCTCTTGATTCGTATCTTTGGCCATTTTGACTTTGGATTTGTGGTTTGTCTTAATTATAGAAAATTATCCATTTAACTATGAACTAGAAAGCCATTTTTAATATGTTTCTTGATTCTCTTGATTATTGAGTTTTGGCCCTACTTGATACAGGGCTTCAGCCCTTCTTGGTATTGGATTATTTTTGGTGTAACGGCAAGACGTACATATTGGGCAAAATTTATCATTTGACATCTCGTGAAGTAGTTCTATGAATTTTCTTGATATTTGATCTTTGAACGCCGATTTTGATACTTGTAATATATTTGTTTGCTTGATTTTTTTGTATGTTATATTAAGCTACCAATAGGTTAGAAGGAAATTACAGAAATAAATGCATCCAAGCCGAAACTTTATACACCAGAGAATAATTGAAGATGGCCACTTGAAGTAGACATTTTTGAGCTCTTACAAGATCACATGTGCATATAGGCATCTATATTTTGTAGTAAATTTTTGGACTTGTATATTATCCATATGTTGCACCTGTATATGTAAATCTTGGAGCCTTATTTTATTGTTGTACTAGCAATTATAAACTTGAATTTGGTATCGTGTTGTCTATTTTGAGGTGTGTAAACCCAGGTCTTGTAATGTATGAAAGTTACATTTTGGTTCGTAATTTGCATAATGGAAAAAACTAGTGTTTTCTTTAGTATTTGGAAGTTCAAAGATGATGTACAAAATGATCGTGCAGTTGTGTTTAAATGAAAAAAATTACTTTCCATAAGGTACATGTTTGATTATTTTTGAAAGGTCCGCCATCGTGAATTGAAACTGTTATATGGTCTTTACTTTGAATTATATGAATTATTAGATATCAAAATATTATACATTTAACTCTTTTTAAACAGGCCTAATTCCGCTATATAAATAAAAATGATTAATATATTTTAAATGGAGTCCATTTTACACACTATAGGGTTTTTTTTGTTTTTGTTTTAAATGTTGCATCCTCCCAAGAGGGTCTCTACAAGTGTTTGTATCAGAGCCTTAGGTTTGTAGTTCTAGGGCTTTTATTTGTGACCTGTTAGTACATTTGTTCTTTTTAGGACTTTTTAGATAATACTTTTTCTTGAATGCCTGGATAATATACTTTGTTGAGTCCATTGTGAATATGCATCATGTATATGTCCCCAATGCAATGTGATCTTCCTTTTTGAAGGAATTAAGTTTTGGCCTCTTCTTCTAATAGACCTATGGAAGCTTCACATGAGAGTTCAGGTAACTCTATTTCCTAACCTCACTTACTAGAAGGGGTTAGAGAATATCATGCTGATCATAATTACCCTCATACCAATGGATCTAAAGTTGGAAACAATCAGGGTGCAAGAGTTGAGCCACATCCACATATGGGTCACAGTGCTCCTGTTATGAATCCTCATTTTTAACAGATGACTGATTTCTTTCATCACTTGGCTGGAACAATGCATGACACTAATGAAACGAACTATGATGAAATGAGAAAAATTGGTAGACTTGAGTTCAAAGCAGTGTTGATCCTACTGATACTAATCAATGGCTTGAGCGTATGGAGAGGGTATTTGAGCAATTAGAGTGTTCAGATGCTCTTAAATTTAAGTATGTTGTCTCACTATTACAAAAAAATGCTTATGACTGGTGGGTAAGTATACCAAATGCCAAAGCAAAACCTCCAGTGCTTACTTGGGATGATTTCGTTAAATAATTCTGAACTAAGTATGTAGTACTTGCTTATTATGATGCAAAGAAAAAGGAATTTTTGAACTTAAGGTAATGGAGCATGTCTATTGCTGAGTATCAACAAAAGTTTCTTAGGCTTTCTCACTATGCTGGAGGTATTTTTAATGAAGAGAAAGATAAGTGCAGGAACTTTGAAGACGGTTTGAATGATTCCATCCGGAAGAATGTGGCGATCCTACAACATGAGAAATTTTGCAAACTAGTGTCAGCTGCCCTTATTTGGGAAGGAGTTAATAAGGAAGAAGCGAGTAGAAATGAAAACAAATTCAGAAGGCCTAAATCAGATTAGGAAGGTCTATCCAAAAGAGGCAGGTTTAATGATTCTAGGGCAGGTAGTGTTAATAGGTCAGCTCAACATAAGCAGAACATATCATATTTTTTAATAGCTAGCACTCCAAATTATGGCCAAGGCATGACTTGCGTACCCATTTGTGCACAATGTGGGAAGAATCACCATGGTACTTGTAGGAGGGCTTCTGGTTCATGTTATAATTATGGGAATTATGGGGACTTTGATCATAAGGTTAAGGATTGTCCAAATCCTAACCCTGCTCCTTCTTTGTGTACTGAAGGCTCAGTTTAGAAACCTACTACTAATCCTCCTCAAGGCAATAGAGGTGCAAGATCTATAAACACACAAGCAACAGTTCCAAGTGGAGCTAATCAAGCTAGTGGTTCAAGAGCAATTGTACGAGCTTATACCATGAGAAAGAGGGATGACCAAGATGGACCAGACGTGGTTGTCGGTCAATTTCACTTATTTGTCTTATGTGTTGTTACAATATTTGATCCTGGTTCTACACACTTCTATATTTGCTCATCATTTGTTTTTCCTGAAAATGTGAAATTTGTAAGACTTAGCTTTGATGTGCTTGTCAAAATTCCTTTGGGTCATCAGGTTGTTTGTATTCAGATTTATCGATATTGTCCCTTCGTGATTCAAAATCTAGTCTTCCCTGATGATTTTTTTAAAATGACTTTCCAAGACTTTGATGTTATTATTGGGATGGATTGGCTCTATAAATACCATGCAGTGGTGGATTGTAGGTCGAAGCGTGTTACTTTTAAAGATCTTACATTTTCACACATCATTGTTCAAGGTGTGAGATCTGTCATCCCTCAAGGATACCGCCTAGATGTAATACGGGACTTGGGACCACAATTGCCCCAAGCTAACCCTTAGTCATAGCATTCTCAAGCATAACAAAGATAAGTGGAAGCATAATAGATAAATCCAGAATTTCATACATGGATATTCAAGTCAAACAGGAATACAAAATCCAGAAGGAGACTCAAAAGCTGTCTTTGTCTGAAAAGCCTCTACTCATGACATAAAGAGTTTCTAGGACAAGACCCTAGCTAACTCAAAGTACAAAAAATAAAATAGCTAACACTATCTGGGAACATAACTAGTCCTTGATCTAAGAGGATCAACAATGGCTGATGGGAAGTGGCCTAAAGCTCTAACCACGAGTCTGAGAAGGGACACCTGAATCTGCATCATCAAAGGATGCAGCACAAGATATGCGTCAGTACTATAGGATGTATGGAGTATGTGAGCGATGCATGAATCATGATAAAAAAATATTTTAAAACATGCTTAAGAATGAACTTGTTACATAAAGAAGGAATCATGAATTAATGTCAAGGTATAAGACATGAAACATGAAGTAAAGCTTTAGTTTCATAGTATAAAATCATATAACTTCGTAGCTTGAAAATAAACATGTGGGAGTTTCTCTTAACCGACATAAACTATGCTGAGCTACATGGAGTCCAGTGTCATGCACCCACACTAAAATAGGTTGTCTTAACTGGACAAAGTTAGAACCATGTCATACCAGGATCCTGTCATAATAAACCAAAGAGGGCAACCTAGGGTGGCAACATAGTTTTGGACTTAGGTTATTTGAATCCTTGTCTCTCGGTACTAAATACTACTCCCAAAACATAAAACATGTGCTCATATACAAGTGGCATATCTAATATCAAACTTGTTCATAACTTGTTCATACCCCGGATCTTCATACTACTCATGAATTTTGGTTTAGAAATCGATTCATGAGAATTGATGGAACATCAGGTGTCTTGTCTTGAATAATACTTCATAACATGGAAAAACTTGCATACTTCATGACTTGTAAAATTTGCATGACTCTGTTCAATTTCATAATACATATATTTTCATAAAACATAGGAACTATGCATGCACATGCTTGGAAATCCATGAAAAATATGCCATCAAATCCAATTTGCTTAAATCAATTTCATGCATGCAGGAATCACCATGATTAAACTTCAACTCATGAAATAAGTGGTCACATGTAAAAACCCATGCAAAATCATGCAATTTAGTAGTAATTTCAGAACCAAATCATGAGAAGACAATATTTAACAAAACCCATAAGAATTAGATAGGAACCCTAATTTGAAGATTCATGAAATCAAAATTTGAATAAGGAGTTTTGGGTACAACGGTGAAAGGAACTCATTATTGATTACCCACATACCTTGATAGAAGATAACCCACTTGAATTTAAAAGACTTAGGAGGCTTGAACTTGGAGCTTGAGACTTGGAGCTTGGAGAAAAACCCTTTTCCTTTTTGGGAGAAGAATGAAGTAATGAGAAGGGACTTAGGCTAATGAGGGTGAAAACCCTACTTGTAATGGTAAAAATGACATAATTTAGGAGTTAAAAGGGTAGGTAATGACTAAAATGCCCCTAGGAATTAAATAAGAAATTGCAGGAAAAAGGGCCACCTCATGGGCTACCCGACGGGCGTCGCGCCCACGACGGCCTGTCGCCCAAAGTGTCTGGCAGGGGTAGCTTGGTTGAGGTCTGTTGTACCATTCTGATGATGATCTCCCATAGCCTATCGTGCCTGTGATGCCCGTGGGGTTGCCCATCAAGGGAACGGCGGACAGGGGGAAGGATCCCTAGATCAATCCAACAGCTTGCTCCCATGGGTCATCGTACCCACGACGCCCGTGGCCTAACCCAAAAGGGACACTGGGGTAATGGGGAAAGAGTGGCAGGAGGATCCCGATGGTGGGTTTCCAGGGGCTGTCGCACCTGCGACGCCCATCGTGATCGCTCATCGGGCTGAGGCAGCTTGGCACAATCTCATTATTTTGTTAAGGAAAAAGATGGTAGTTTACGCATATGCATAGGCTACAGGTAGCTGAATAGGGTTATTGTCTCCCTCACATTGAAAATTTGCTTGATCAATTACAAGGGGCTTCTGTATTCTCAAAGATTGATCTAAGTTATGGTTACCATTATTTGAAAATCAGCCCTTTAGATATTCCTAAGACTACATTTTGGACCCAGTACGGGCACAACAATTTTATTGTGATGTCATTTGGACTGACTAACATCCCAATTACTTTTATTGGTTTGATGAATGTAATATTTAAGACTTATCTTGACTCGTTCATCAAAGTTTTCATTGATGATATCTTGGCATATTCTAAGAGTGATTAAAAGCATGAGAGTCACCTTAGGATTGTGTTGGGGTTGCTGAAAGAGAAGGAGTTGTATGGAAAAAACAATTCAAATGTGAATTTTGGCTGTCTTATGTGTCCTTCTTGAGGCATGTGGTTTTGATAGAAGGGGTGATGGTAGACCAACAGAAAGAGGTGTTTAATAATTGGGCTAGTCCCACTTCACTAATGGAGGTCCATATTTGTTGTGGGTTTCGCTTGCTGCTACCATAGGTTTGTTAAAGATTTTGCATCCATTGTTACTCACTTGACTTTCCAGACTCATAAGGGGTCCTGTAATACCCCAAGATATCTAAGCTAATATTTGCACATCATTCGACCATTTTGTGATAAAAAGGATTAGTCTCTACTTCACGCTCCCTAAATTTGAACGTTTATGACATTTGGAAAGTTGTTTGCCTTAATGTAAGACAATATTTTAGGAAATTGTATCGGGGTATTTACGTAAACTACTACAACTATATTTATATCCAAAAAAAATAGAAAATACATGAGATATTTAGCATATTGGGTAGCCACCTTTTGAATGATATATATACCCTAGTTTGTGTATTAAAATATATCACCTCCTTTACAATTTCAGTTCCTTAAGGCTAACGAAACCCCTGAACTCTCTCTAAATCATATTCCTCCATAAAATAACCTAGAAAAAAGTTATTCTCTCAGCTATAACACAAGACAATCAATCCCTTGTGGTAAGTAACCGAAACACGTTTTTGAAACTGTGTAGCTGTTAGTAATTTTAGAATATCTTGTTGTGTAGAAATATGTTTTTAATGAACAAATATGTTTTTGAAATAAATTACATAGATATATAACTCTTATGTTTATGTCAAAAGGTGTTTTTAATGTTATGGGGTCGAAAAAGGAGACGCAATGCAGGGAAAATTCTGGCCAGTTTTTCCGATTTAGGAACCTTCTATATACTTCTGTTAGTATTTTGAGCATATCTCTTTGTAAAAAAAATATATTTTGTGATTGTTTTTGACTCTTTACGACCCTAAGACATGTACCTAAAACCTTTGTGAAGACTATGAAGCCTAGTTGTACCATTTACCTATTCAAAACTGAGTCAGGCTGTCCAGATTTACGATTGTGGGAAATTGGTGCGATTTGCACAAACTAGGCTCACTTTTGATATCTATCTTGTTTATTTTCACCTTCTGAAATTTCTGAGTATTAAATGGGTATTTAATTGTGTATTCAAGGTGTTTATACTCTTGTACAAGCTAAAGAAATTTATTTGAGGAAGTTAACGTACTTGTTGGTCTACGATTTAAACTCGTCAAGTTGTGGTAGGACTATTTATGTGCTAAAAAGCCAAGGTTTGTGTATAAACTTGAAGTTGTACTCTCATTGGTTTCTAGAGTATTTTGATTATTGTCTTGGAACTTTCATTTTATTTCTCGTGACCTTATATCGTCATATTGGTATTTTTAAATTATTGTGAGATATTCGTTAACTTGCCCACTTGTATCGGTTGCTCGATCATTCTGCATTCTTGTTGGGACGTTTTCCTTTTTATGGCAGTGACTATTCGCTGTATCAGCATGCCTCTTTATTCAGATCTTTAGCCATCTTGACTTTGGATTTCTGGTTCGTCTTAATTATTGAAAATTATTCATTTAAGTACGAACTAGAAAACCATTTTTAATATGGTTCTTGATTCTCTTGATTATTGGGTCTCGGCCATACTTGATACAGGGCTTTGGCCCTTCTTGATATTGGATTATTCTTGGTGTGATGGCATGAAGTACACATTGGGCAAAATTTGTCATTTGACATCTCGTGAAGTAGTTCTATGAACTTTTATATGTTATATTAAGCTACCAATAATTTAGAAGGGAATTGGATAAATCTATGGCTCGAAGCCTAAACTTTATACACCACTAAGCTTTATTTTTAGTGTTAGTTATTTTCTATTATAGGTGACGGTCGGGAGAATAATTGAAGATGGCTACTTGAAGAAGATATTTTGGAGCTCTTAGAAGATCACATTTGCATATAGGCATCTATATTTATTAGTAAATTTTGGGACTTGTACATTATCCATATATTTCACCTGTATATGTAAATCTTGGAGCCTTATTTTGTCGTAGTACTGTAAATTATAAACATGAACTTGGTATCGTGTTGGTTATTTTGAGGTATGTAAACCTAGGTCTTGTAATATATTAAAGTTACATTTTGGTTCATAATTTGCATAATGGAAAAAACTAGTGTATTCTTTAGTATTTGGAAGTTCAAAGATGATGTACAAAATTATCCTGCAGTTGTGTTTAGATGAAAAAAAAAGACTTTCCATAAGGTACATGCGTGATTATTTTTGAAAGGTCCGCCATCGTGAATTAAAACTCCTATATGATCTTTACTTGGAATTATATAAATTATTAGATGTCAAAATATTATACATTTAACTCTTTTTGAACGGGCCTAATTCTGCAATATAAATAAAAATAATTAATATGTTTTAATTGGAGTCCTTTTTCAATACTATAGGTATTTATTTGTTTTTTTTTCAAAAGGCATCCTCCAAAGAGGGTCGCTACAAGTGTTGGTATCAGATCCTTAGGTTTGTGGTTCTAGGACTTTTGTTTGTGACCTATTAGTATATTTGTTCTTTTCAGTACTTCTTAGATAATACTCTTTCTTGCATACCTGGATAATATACTTTGTTGAGTCCATTGTGCATATGCATCATGTACATGTCCCTAATGCAATGTGATATTCCCTTTTGAAGGAATTAAGTTATGGCCTATTCTTCTAATGGACATATGAAATCTGCGCATGAGAGTTCAGGTAACTCTATTTCCCTACCTCACCTACTAGAAGGGTTGAAGAATATCATGTTGATCATAATTACCCTCGTACCAGTGAATATGTAGTTGGAAACAATCAGCGTGTGAGAGTTGAGCCACATCCTCATATAAGTCATAGTGCTCCTGTTATGAATCCTCATTTTCAACAAATGGCTGATTTCTTTCATCACTTGTCTAGAACAATGCATATCCCTAATGAAACGAACTATGATAGGATGAGAAAAATTGGTGGAGTTGAGTTCAAAGACAGTGTTGATCCCACTAATGTTGAGCACTGGCTTGAGCATATGTAGTGGGTGTTTGAGAAATTAGATTATTCGGATGCTGTTAAATTTAAGTATGTTGTCTCATTGTTATAAAAAGATGCTTATGAGTGGTGGGTAAGTGTACCAAATACCAAAGTAAAACCTCCAGTGCTTACTTGGGATGATTTTGTTAAAGAATTAAGAACTAAGTATGTACCACATGCTTATTGTGTACAAAGAAAAAGGAGTTTTTGAACTTAAGAAAATGGAGCATGTTTATTGCTTAGTATCAACAAAAGTTTCTCAGGCTTTCTTTCTATGCTAGAGGTAATATTAATAAAGAGAAAGATAAGTGCAGGCGCTTTGAAGACAGTTTGAATGATTCCATCCAAAAGAATGTGGCGATCCAACAACATGAGAAATTTTGCAAGCTAGTTTCAACTGCCCTTATTTGTGAAGAAGTTAATAAGGAAGAAGTGAGTAGAAATGAAAACAAATTCAGAAGGCCTAAATAAAATTACGAAGGTCCATCCAAAATAGGCAGGTTTGATGATTCCAAGGCTGGTAGGGTTAATAGGTCAGCTAAACATAAGCAGAAGAGATCAGATTTTTTGAGAGCTAGAGCTCCAAATTATGGCCAAGGCAAGGCTCGTGTATCCACTTGGGCACAATGTGGGAAGAATCACTATGGTACTTGTAGGAGGGATTCTAGTGCATGTTTTAATTGTTGGGCCTTTGATCATAAGGTTAAGGATTGTCCAAATCCTAACCCTACTCCTTCTTTGCATATTGAAGGCTCAGTTCAAAAACCTACTACTAATCCTCTTTAAGGCAATAGAGGTGCAAGATCTAGAAACATACAATCAATAGGTCCAAGTGGAGCTAATAAAGCTAGTAGGTCAAGAGAAACTGCACGAGCTTATTCCATGATACAGAGGGATGACCAAGATAGACCAGACGTGGTTGTCGGTTAATTTCACTTATTTGGCTTATGTGTTGTTACACTATTTGATCCTAGTTCTACACACTCCCATAATTTTCTCATCACTTATTTTTCCTAAAAATGTGAAATCTGTGAGACTTAGCTATGATGTGCTTGTCGAAAGTCCTTTAGGTCATCAGGTTGATTATAATCAGATTTATCGAGATTGTCCCTTCATGATTCAAAATCTAGTCTTCCCTATTGATTTGGTTGAAATGCCTTTCCAAGACTTTGATGTTATTATTGGGTGGATTGGCTTTACTAATACCACATACTAGTGGATTGTAGGTCGAAGCGTGTGTCTTTTAAAGATCCTACATTTTCACACATCATTGTTTAAGGTGAGAGATCACTAACATCTAATATTATTTTGGCAGTCTTTGCAAGAAATATGATTCATCAAGGCTGTGATGTCTATCTTTCTCATATAGTTGATACATATTTGGGGAGTCCTAGCCTCAAGGAAATACCTACAGTGTGTGATTTTCCGGATGTCTTCCCTGAAAATCTTCCTGGGTTGCCTCCTGAAAGAGAAGTAGAATTTTTGATAGAGCTTGTTCCCGGGACTACTCCTATTTCTCTGACTCCCTATAGAATGGCCACAACAGAATTAAGGGAGTTGAAAATTCAATTGCAGGAACTTCTTGAGAAGGATTTCATCTATCCTAGTGTTTCTCCTTGGGGAGCGCCTGTCTTATTTATAAAGAAGAAAGATGGCACTCTTAGGCTTTGCATTGACTATAGACAATTGAAAAAGATAACAACCAAGAATAGATATCCACTTCCTAGGATTGACGATTTTTTTGACCAGCTGAAGGGTGCTAACTTATTTTCAAAAATTGATTTGAGGTCTGGGTATTACCAACTGCGGGTAAGAGATCAAGATGTTCCTAAAAACTGCCTTTAGAATGTAATACGGTCATTATGAATTTTTGATGATGCCATTCGGGTTAATGAATGCTCCTGCGGTGTTCATAGATCTAATAAATGGAGTATTTTAGCCCTATATTGATAAATTTGTGATTGTATTTATAGATGATATTCTAATATATTCCCTATATTGATAAATTTGTGATTGTCTTTATAGATGATATTCTAATATATTCCAAGAATAGTGAAGATCATGATAAATATCTCCGAATTATTTTACAAATTTTGAGGGAGAATGAGCTTTATGCAAAGCTTTCTAAATGTGAATTTTGGCTTAGTGAAGTGTCTTTTATAGGACATGTTGTGTCAGTGAAGGTGTGAAGGTGGATCCTAGTAAGATTCAAGCTATTGTTGAATGGAATCCACCCAAAAGTCCCACAGAAGTAAGAAGTTTCTTGGGCTTAGTGGGATACTATAGAAGGTTTGTGAAAGGCTTCTCCATTATAGCTTCTCCTTTGACTAATCTTTTGAAGAAAGAAGTCAAGTTTAATTGGGATGACAAATGCCAAGAGATCTTTGAAACTCTAAAATGCTTGTTGACACAAGATCCTATACTTACTCAACCAACTGAAGGGAAAGAGTATATGATATATAGTGCTGCTTCTTATCATGGTCTCAGTTGTGTTGTGATGCAAGAAGGAAAAATTATTTCTTATGCCTATGGAAAATTGAAACCACATGAATTTAATTACCCTACACATGATCTTGAAGTTGATGCTATCATATTTTCTTTGAAAATTTAGAGGCATTACTTGTACGGAGAAAGTTGTCATATATTTACTTATCATAAGATCTTGAAGTACTTGGGTACATAAAAAGAGCTAAACTTGATACAACAGAGATGGTTTGAACTCATCAAAGATTATGACTGCACAATTGACTATCATCCAGGAAAAGCCAATATGGTTGCAGATGCCCTAAGCCGTAAATTTTTTGCAAGTTTATCTTTAAGTTCCTTACCCTTGCTTCTTGAGTTAAGAGCCATGAATGCTTGTCTTGCACTCAATATTGATGGTTCAGTTGTTGCTTATTTGAAAGTCAAGCCAATATTACTTGAACAGGTGAAAGAAGCACAAAAGTTAAATGAAAAGCTTGCAAAATTGGCCAAAGAAGTCCAAAATAGGGAAAACTTGAATTTACATTGAAGGAGCATGATGTCCTATTTTATTAGAATAGGTTATATGTTCCTAATGATGATAATTTGAAGAGAGAAATTGTGGATGAAGCACATACTTCACCATATACAATACATCCTGGAGGCATGAAAGTGTACCAAACCATCAAAGAGCACTATTGGTGGAATGGTATGAAGAAAGACATTGCAGAGTTTATTAAAAAATGTTTGATTTGTCAACAAATAAAGGTTGAAAATCAAGTTCGAGATGGTTTACTACAACCCTGTACGACACCAGAATAGAAATGGGAGAGAATAACTATGGACTTTGTTTCTAGACTTTCTCGCACTCAAAGAAATCATGACTCAATTTGGATTATAGTGGTTAGGCTAACAAAGAGGGCGCACTTCTTGGCAATCAGGGTGGATTATTCACTTGAGCATTTATTAAAATTATACATTATTAAGATTGTGATACTACATGGCATTCTCACTTCTATTATATCTTATCAAGATCCTAGGTTTACATCTAGATTCTAGACAAGTTCGCAAGAAGAATTAGGCACTAGGTTGAACTTTAGTACTTCTTTCCATCCCCAGACAGATGGCCAGTCTGAAAAGGAAATACAAGTTTTGGAAGATATGCTTCGAGCCTGCATTATTGAGTTTGAAGGTAGTTAAGACAAACAGTTGGCTTTGATAGAATTTGCTTAAAATAATAGCTACCAATCAAGTATTGGCATGCCTCCTTATGAAGCTCAATATGAAATGAAATGCCGGACTCCTCTTTGTTGGAGTGAAGTTGGTTAAAAGAAACTTATTGGTCTTGAGATTGTGAAACAAATGGAAGATAAGGTATGAATAAATAAGCATTGTCAAAAATTGCTTCAGATAGACAAAAGTCTTATGTTGATCTTAAGAGGCGTGAAATTGAGCACCAAGTTGGCGATAATGTATTATTAAAGTTTCCCCATGTAAAAAAAGATTATGAGGTTTGGCGATAAGGTTTGACATATGAAGAAGAACCTATCCAAATCTTGGAGTGTGAAGTAAATCAACTTAGAAATAAGAGATTTCCCTTAGCAAAGGTAGTTTGGAGAAATCATGTTGGTAAAGAAGCCACATGGGAGCGAGAGGCGGACATGCAAACTCAATATCTGCATTTGTTTTGGTACTACAATCAGATAAATTTTGGGGCAAAATTTCTTTAAGGGGGAGATAGTTATAACACCCTAAGATATCTAAAGCTAAAATTTGCACATCATTCGACCATTTTGTGATAAAAAAGATTAGTCTGTACTTCACACTCCCTAAACTTGAATTTTTGTGACATTTGGAAAGTTGTTTGCCTTAAAGTAAGATGGTATTTTAGAAAATTGTATTGGTAGTATTTACTTAAACTACTACAACTATATTTATCTCCAAAAAATAATAGAATATACATGAGATATTTAGTATTTTGGGCATATACCCTAGTTTGTGTATTAAAATATATCACCTCCTCTACAATTTTGGTTCCTTCAAGCTAAGTAGGCCCCCTGAAATCTCTCTCAATCATATTCCCCCACATAATCACCTACAAAAAAAACTTGTTCTTTCAGCTAGAACACAAGACAATCACTTCCTTGTGGTAAGTAACCCAAACTAATTTTCTAAACTGTATAGCTTTTAGTAATTTTAGAATATCGTATTGTGTGGAAATATGTTCTGAGTGAAAAAATATGTTTTGGAAAGCTACTACATAAATATATAACCCTTATGTTTATGTCAAAAGTTGGTTTTGCTGTTATGGGGTAGAAAGAAGAGACGCAACACAAGGTAAGTTCTGGCCAGTTTTTCCGATTTAGGAACTTTCATTGAACTGCTGTTAGTATTTTGAGCATATTTTTTTGTAAGAAATATATTTTGTGATGGTTTTTGACTCCTTGAGACCCTACGACATATACCCTAAAAATTTTGTGAAGATTAGAAAGCCTAGTGGTACCATTTACATATTCAAAACTGAGTCACAAAACAAGGTAGTCAGGCTGTCCAGATTTACGGTTTTGGGAATTTGGTGCGATTTGCACAAACTAGGCTCACTTTTGATATCTATATTGTTCATTTTGACCTGCTGAAATTGCTAGATATTAATGGGTATTTAATTGTGTATTCAAGGTTTTAATACTCTTGTACAAGCTAAAGGAATTTGTTTGAGGAAGTTGACGCACTTGTTGGTCTACGATTTGAACTCGTCAAGTTGTGGTAAGACTATTTATGTGATAAAAATCTAAGGTTTGTGAATAAACTTGAACTTGTACTCTCATTTATCTCTGGAGTATTTTGGTTATTATCTTAAAACTTTCATTTGCTTTTTTGTGACCTTATATCGTCATATTGGCATTTTTTAATTTTTGTTAGATATTCGTTAACTCACCCATTTGTACGGATTGCTCGATCATTCTGCATTCTTGTTGGGACATTGTCCTTCTCTTGGCAGTTACTATGTAGCTGTATCGACATGCCTCCTGATTTGGATCTTTGGCCATCTTGACTTTGAATTTGTGGTTTATCTTAATTATAGAAAATTATCCATTTAACTATGAACTAGAAAGCCATTTTTAATATGGTTCTTGATTCTCTTGATTATTGGATTTTTGCCTTACTTGATACAGGGCTTCGTCCCTTCTTGATATTGTATTATTTTTGGTGTAACGGCATAACGTACATATTGGGCAAAATTTATCATTTGACATCTCGTGAAGTAGTTCTATGAATTTTCTTGATATTTGAGCTTTGAATGCCGATTTTGATACTTGTAATGTATTTGTTTGCTTGATTTTTTTTATATGTTATATTAAGCTACCAATAATTTAGAAGGTAATTGGATAAATATATGGCTCCAAGCCTAAACTTTATACACCACTAAGCTTTGTGCTTAGCGATAGTTATTTTCTATCTTAGGTGATGGTGGAGAGAATAATTGAAGATGGCCACTTGAAGTAGACATTTTGGAGCTCTTAAAAGATTGCATTTGCATATAGGCATCTATATTTTGTAGTAAATTTTTAGACTTGTACATTATACATATGTTGCCCCTGTATATGTAAATCTTGGAGGCTTATTTTATCGTTGTACAGTAAATAATAAACTTGAATTTGGTATCGTTTTGGCTATTTTGAGGTGTGTAAACCCAGGTCTTGTAATGTATGAAAGTTACATTTTGGTTCGTAATTTACATAATGGAAGAAACTAGTATTTTCTATAGTATTTGGAAGTTCAAACATGATGTACAAAATGATCGTGCAGTTATGTTTAAATGAAAAAAAATGACTTTCCATAAGGTACATGCTTGGTTATTTTTGAAACGTCCGTCATCATGAATTGAAACTCCTATATGGTCTTTACTTTGAATTATATGAATTATTAGAAGTCAAAATATTATACATTTAACTCTTTTTATACGAGCCTAATTTCACTATATAAATAAAAATGATTAATATGTTTTAAATGGAGTCCGTTTTAAACGCTATAGGTAAATATTTATTTTTGTTTCAAAAATTGCATCCTCCCAAGAGGGTCTCTACAAGTGTTGGCATCAGAGCCTTAGGTTTGTGGTTCTAGGGCTTTTATTTGTGACCTGGTAGTACATTTGTTCTTTTTAGGACTTCTTAGATAATACTTTTTCTTGCCTACCTGAATAACATAATTTGTTGAGTCCATTGTGAATATGCATCATGTACATATCCCTAATGCAATGTGATCTTCCCTTTTGAAGGAATTAAGTTTTGGCCTCTTCTTCTAATAGACCTATGGAAGCTGCACATGAGAGTTCGGGTAACTCTATTTCCTAAACTCACTTACTAGAAGGGGTTGGAGAATATCATGTTGATCATAATTACCCTCATACCAGTGGATCTAAAGTTGGAAACAATCAGGATGCGAGAGTTGAGCCACATCCTCATTTGGGTCATAGTTCTCCTGTTATGAATCCTTATTTTCAACAGATGGCTTATTTCTTTCATCACTTGGCTGGATTAACGCATGGCACTAATGAAATGAACTATGATGAAATGAGGAAAATGGGTAGATTTGAGTTCAAATCATTGTTGATCCAACTGATACTAATCAATGGCTTGAGCGTATGGAGTGGGTATTTGAGCAATTAGAGTGTTCGGATGCTCCTAAATTTAAGTATGTTGTCTCGCTGTTACAAAAAAATGCTTATGACTGGTGGGTAAGTATACCAAATCCCAAAGCAAAACCTCCAGTGCTTACTTTGGATGATTCCGTTAAATAATTCAGAACTAAGTATGTACCACCTGCTTATTGTGATGCAAAGAAAAAAGAGTTTTTGAACTTAAGGCAATGGAGCATGTCTATTGTTGAGTATCAACAAAACTTTCTTAGGCTTTCTCACTATGCTGGAGGTATTTTTAATGCAGAGAAAGATAAGTGCAGGCACTTTGAAGACGGTTTGAATGATTCCATCCGAAAGAATATGGCGATCCTACAACATGAGAAATTTTGCAAACTAGTTTTAGCGGCCCTTATTTGGGAAGGAGTTAATAAGGAAGAAGCCTGTAGAAATGAAAACAAATTCAGAAGGCCTAAATCAGATTAGGAAGTTCCATCCAAAAGAGGCAGTTTTAATGATTCCAGGGCTGGTAGTGTTAACATGTCAGCTCAATATAAGAAGAACAGATCATATTTTTAATAGCTAGCACTCCAAATTATGGCCAAGGCATGACTCGCGTACCCACTTGTGCAAAATATGGGAAGAAACACTATGGTACTTGTAGGAGGGATTCTGGTGCATGTTTTAACTATGGGGCCTTTGATCATAAGGTTAAGGATTGTCCAAATCCTAACCCTTCTCCTTCTTTGCGTACTGAAGTCTCATTTGAGCAACCTACTACTAATCCTTCTCAAGGCAGTACAGGTGCAAGATCTATAAACACACAAGTAGTAGTTCCAAGTAGAGCTAATCAAGCTAGTGGTTCAAGAGCAATTATATGAGCTTATGCAATGAGAAATAGGGATGACCAATATGGACCAGACGTGGTTGTCGGTCAATTTCACTTATTTGGCTTATGTGTTGTTACACTATTTGATCATGGTTCTACACATTCCTATATTTGCTCATCATTTGTTTGTCCTGAAAATGTGAAATCTGTATGACTTAGCTATGATGTGCTTGTCAAAATTCCTTTAGGTTATCAGGTTGTTTGTATTCAGATTTATCGAGATTGTCCCTTCATGATTCAAAATCTAGTCTTCCCTGCTAGTTTTTTTAAAATGCCTTTCCAACACTTTGATGTTATTAATGGGATGGATTGTCTCTATAAATACGACGCAATGGTGGATTGTAGGTTGAAGCGTGTGACTTTTAAAGATCTTACATTTTCACACATCATTGTTCAAGGTGTGAGATATGTCACGCCCCTTAGGTTACCCCCTAGACATAACACGGGACTTGGGACCGCAAGTGCTCTAAGCTAACCCTTTGTCAGAGCAATCTCAATCATAACAAAGATAAGCGGAACCATAACAGATAAATCCGGAATTTTATACATGGGTATTCAAGTCAAACACGAATACAAAATCTAGAAGGAGACTCAAAAGCTGTTTATCTCTGAAAAGCCTCTACTCATGACATAAAGAGTTGCTAGGACAAGATCCTAACTAACTCAAAGTATGGAAAATAAAATAGCTAACACTATCTGGGAACATAACTAGTCCTCGATCTAAGAGGGCTCACCAACGACTGATGGGAAGTGGCCTGGAAGCTCTAGCCACAAGTCTGAGAAGGGACACCTGAATCTACATGATCAAAGTATACAGCGCATGATATGCGTCAGTATTATAGGATGTACTGAGTATGTGAGCGATACATGAAACATGATAAAAATAGTTTAAAACATACTTAAGAATGAACTTGTTACGTAAAGAAGGAATCATGAATAAATGTCAAGGTATAAGACATGAAACATGAAGTAAAGCTTTACTTTCGTAGTATAAAATCATATAACTTCGTAGCTTGAAAATAAACATGTGGGAGTTTCTCTTAACTGACATAAACCATGCTGAGCTACATGGAGTCCAGTATCATGCACCTACACTGAAAAAGGTTGTCCTAACCATCCAATGTTAGAACCATGTAATAATAGGATCCTGTCATAATAAACCACAGAGGGCAACCTATGGTGGACGTAGTTTTGGGCCTAGGTTATCTGAACCATCGTCTCTCGGTGATAAATACTACTCCCAAAACATATAACATGTGGTCATATACATGTGGCATATCTGATGCAAAAGTTTTTCATAACTTGTTCATAACTTGTTCATACCCCAGACCGTCATACTACTCATCAATTTTTGTTTAGAAATGATTCATGAGCATTGATGGAACATTGGGTGTCTTGTCTTGCATAATACTTTATAACATGGAAAAACTTGCATACTTCATGACTTGTAAAATTTGCATGACACTAGTTCAATTCATAATACGTATATTTTCATAGAACATAAGAACTAGGCATGCACATGCTTGGAAATCCATGAAAAACATGCCATTAAATCCAATTTGCTTAAATCAATTTCATGCATGTAGGAATCACCATGATTAAACTTAAACTCGTGAAATAAGTTTTCACATGTAAAAACCCATGCAAAGTCATGCAATTTAGTATTAATTTCATAATCAAATCACGAGAAGACAATATTTAACAAAACCCATAAGAATTGGATAAGAACCCTAATTTGAAGAATTCATGAAATCAAAATTTGAATTAGGGATTTTGGGCACAAGGGTTAAAGGAACCCATTGTTGATTACCCACATACCTTGATAGAAGATAACCCACTTGAATTGAAAAGACTTAGGAGGCTTGAACTTGGAGCTTGAGACTTGGAGCTTGGAGAAAAACCCTTTTCCGTTTTGGGAGAAGAATGATGTAATGAGAAGGGACTTAGGCTAATTAGGGTGAAAACCCTACTTGAAATGGTCAAAAAGACATCACTTAGGAGTTAAAAGGGTGGGTAATGACTAAAATGCCCCTGGGACTTAAATAAGAAACTGCAGGAAAAAAAAAGGTCCACCTCACAGGCTACCCGACGGGTGTCGCACCCATGACGGACCATCGGCTAAGGCGTCGGGCAGGGGTACCTTGGTTGAGGTTTGCTGGACCATTCCGATGACGAGCTCCCACGGACCGTTGCGCCTACGACTCCCATGGGGTTGCCCATCGAGGGAAAGGCAGATAGGGAGAAGGATCCCTGGATCAATTTGATGGCTTTCTCTCACGGTTAATCGTACCTACGACACCCGTGGCCTAACATGTCAGGGAAACTAGGGTGATGGGGAAAGAGTAGCTGGGGGATCCCGACGGCGGGTTCCCATGAGCCATCGCACCTGCGACTCCCATCGTGACTGCCCATCGGGTTGAGACAATATGAATGATCCCAAGGGGAACCCCACGGGCCGTCTGAGCTACGACACCCGTGGCGCTGCCCGTGGTGACTTATAGTTACAGAAAGAAAATGTAGAAAACTCACTGGATTCATAATTCAATAGCTGGTTTGGATTGTGGGGTGTTACAATATCTCCCTCTTGGGATCATTCATCCTCGAATGAAGACTTAAGTAAGGGAAACCAGAAAGAAACAACCCAACCAAGCAACAAAACATGAAAACTGAAAAATAAGCATAAAAATTAAGCTTGCAACATAAAACATGATAAAACTAACTTAGGAAAACATGGATGCATGCTAGGATCATGAGGGGAACTGATGGAAAAGAATCGGTGGGACATACTAAGGGGAGCAACTAGTACCTCAAGCTGGAACTGAATTGGGAGGATAGAGATGGGGATATTTGGCCTTCATGGCCTCTTCCGCTTCCCAAGTAGCTCCCTCAACAAGCTGATTCCTCCGAAGGACTTTTACCAAAGTGACTTCTTTATTTCTCAACCTCTGAAACTGATGGTCAACAATTTCTATGGGGACCTCCTAATAGGTGAGACTATCCTTCACACCTACATCCTCCAACAAGACAATCAAGGTCAGATCGCCAACACACTTCTTTAACAAGGAAACATGAAAAACTGGATAAACCGCTTTTAACTCTGATGGCAAATTCAACTCATAAGAAACACTACTAACTCTCCTCAAGATTCGATAAGGACCTAAAAAATGGGGACTGAGCTTCCCTTTCTTGCCAAATCTCATCACACCCTTCATGGGTGACACTTTCAGAAAAACCCAATAATCAACTTCAAATTCTAATTCCTTCCTTCTAACATCTGCGTATGATTTTTATCGACTCTGGGTGGTCTTCAACCTCTATCGAATAAGCTAAACCTTCTCCATAGTCTTATGAACCGAATCTGGACCAATCAAGGATACCTCACCTACCTCAAACCAACCAATAGGAGATCTATATCTATAACCATAAAGTGCCTCATAAGAAGCCATCTGGATGCTAGAGTGAAAGTTGTTATTGTAGGCAAACTCGATAAGAGGTAGGTGATCATCCGAATTACCCTTAAAATCAATCACATAGGCCCTCAACATATCCTCCAAAGTCTGAATTATATGCTCTGCCTGGCCATCTGTCTGAGGGTGAAAAGTTGTGCTAAGCTTCACCTGAGTACCAAGACCCTTCTGAAATGATCTCCAAAATTGGGAAGTAAACTGAGGACCTCTATCTGAAATGATAGACAACGGAACACTATGCAATTGGAATATCTCCCGAATGTAGAGTCTGGAATAATCGTCTGCTGAATCTGTAGCCTTAACAGCCAAGAAATGGGATGATTTAGTCATCCGGTCGACAATCACCCAAATAGAATCATGTTGCATTCAAGTATGAATCAAACCTGTAATGAAGTCCATATTGATCGCTTCCAACTTCCAAGTGGGAAGGTCAATATCCTGAATCATGCCACCCGATCGATGGTGCTCTACCTTCACTTGCTGACAGTTGGGACACTTAGCCACAAAACCAGCTATGTCCCTCTTCATGCCACTCCACCAAAAGACTTCCTGTAGATCATGGTACATCTTGGTGGCGCTAAGGTGGATGGAATATCTGGAACTATGAGCCTCAGTCCAAAACTACTGATGCAACCCATCTAATCTGGCACACATAGTCGACCCTGATAACGAAGTACACCATCTCCCCATAAGGAGAACACCTCAACCCGCTGCTGATGAACTGCACCTTTGAGCTGAAGTAGGATGGGGTCCCTGTCTTGCTTTGCCTTCACCTATGCTATAAAGGATGATTCAGCACCATTTTGGACAATAATACCACCTTCTATTGATTCCATAAGGCGAACTCCCGACCGAGCTATCCTATGAACCTCCTTAACCAGTTCCTTCTTTCCTTCTTTGACTAAAGACACACTACCCATCGACAATCTACTAAGTGTGTCCGCCATAACATTGGCCTTACCCGGATAGTAAATGACACTTATATCATAATCCTTAAGAAGCTCAAGCCATCTTCTTTGTTGCAAATTCAATTCCTTCTGAGTGAACACATATTGAAGACTCTTATGATCAGTGAATACATCCACGTGCACCCCATACAAGTAATGTCTCCAAATCTTCAAAGCAAAGACCACGGTTGATAACTCAAGATCATGAGTAGGGTAGTTCTTCTCATGAGTCTTAAGCTTTGTAGAGTCATACGCAATCACCTTACCACGCTGCATCAAGACACAACCCAAACCAATCCTAGAAGAATCACAATACACCACGAAGTCATCTAGGCCCTCAGGTAGAGCTAACACTGGAGCTGTGGTCAATCTAGTCTTTAATTCTTGAAAGTTCTTCTCACATAAATCAGACCACTGAAATTTTACCTTCTTCTGAGTCAATCGGGTCAAAGGGGCAGCAATGGAAGAAAATCCATCCATAAACCTCCTGTAGTAGCCAGTCAAACCCAAAAAGCTTCTAATATCAGATGGGGAAGTGGGTCTAGGCCAGTTCTTTACCGCCTCAAACTTTTGGGAATCAACCCGAATACCATCTTTAGTTATAATATGAACCAGAAAAGCAACAGACTGCATCCAAAACTCACGCTTGCTAAGCTTAGCAAATAAATGTCGGTCCTTGAGAGTTTGTAACACAACTCTCAAATTGTCTGCATGCTCCTCCTCACTCTGAGAGTAGATGAGGATATAGTGAATGAAAACAATCACAAACATATCCAAATACTGCTTGAACACACGGTTCATCAGATCCATTAAAAGCTACAGGAGCATTTGTTAGACCAAAAGACATCACAAAAAATTCATAATGACCATATCGAGTTCTGAAAGCTGTCTTCAGAATATCACACTCTCGAGTACGACAATCAACAAAAGCATAACAAGCATGTAGCCAATCCATACCAAGAATAACATCAAAATCTATCATCTCTAACTCAACTAAATCCGCTGAAGTGACTCTATGAAGGACCGATATAGAGCAATTTTGGTAGATCTTTTTGACTAAGACTGACTCACCAACAAGAGTAGAAACACAAAAGGGTTCTAAAGCAATTCAGGACATACTTCAAATTTGCATGCTATATAAGGGGTCACAAAAGATAAGGAGGCACTGGGGTCCAACAAAGCATACACATCGAAAGAGAAGACTTTCAACATACCAGTGACAACATCTGGGGAACCCTCTTAGTCCTGACGAGAGGACATAGCATAAAGACAGTTCTGGCACTGACCACCAGAAATAGAAGTTGTGCCCTGCTGGGCTAGTCGACCTTCTGGGGCTGCTGGAGCAGACTGAGCTCTACTACCACCCTACCTAATTTTAGCTGAAGGGCAATCTCTAACTATGTGTCCAGCCTGTCCACACCTAAAGCATGCTCCCGAGCCCGCACGACACTCTCCCTGGTGATTCTTCCCACACTTGCTGCAAATGGGATGGGACGGTCCTCTAGTGACACTCCCCTGAGACTATGAATAAGAACCATGCCCTCTACCACTCTGATAATGACGAGGCCTCTGGTTCTCGGTAGGAGCACTAGCAGAAGAATGAACGGGTCCTGATGAATTCTTCTGGAATGAGGATAAATGTCTGCCACCGGACCTATGATGACCAAAACTTGATCCCTAAGATCTAGCCCTCTTGTTCTCCTTAGCCATCTCCCTAAGTCTGTATCCCTAAATATGGTGAGCATGGGTCATGAGTCGGGAAATGTTCATATCACTCAACAGCATAGTAGACCTACACTCCCTTTTCACCAAATCTGAAACCTCATAGATAAACTTGCTCATCTGATCATGCGGAGCTGCTACCATAGAGGGGGGTATACCTAGACAACTGAGTGAAATTCAAACAGTACTCCAGAACGGTCATGGTACCCTGTCTCAAGTTGAGAAACTGCTCAGTCTTCGCTTGCCTCAACTCTTGGGGAAAGAACCGGTCAAGGAAGGCTCTCTCAAAACACTCCCAAGTCATAGGGACCTCATCCCTAGCTCTAGCTTACTTTCATTGTGTAAACTAGATATGAGCCACATCCTTGAGTTGATAGGATGCCAACTCAACACAGTTAATTTCAACTACTTGCATCACCTCAAAGATTTTATTCACTTCATCAATAAAATTTAGCGGATCCTCATTCACCTTCGAACCCTAAAACTCTGGCGAGTTCATATGGACAAAGTCACTAACTTGGGCCGCTACCCCACCTTGAGGGTGGACGAGGGCAAGAGCCTGCTGATTGGCCTGAGCGGCCAAGGTCTGGTCTAGAAAATGGATGGCATTCCTTAATTTCTTATTTGTGACCTCGGGGGCCGGAACTGGAGGAGCAGCATTTTTAGTGGCTTAGTGAGGCATGGCACATCGACGCATGATCTAAAATATACAAGGTAAGGATTAGAGGAATATTAGGTTTACGCTATATCACACAATATGATCATGAAAGAAGTGAAGTTTTCTAAGACATCTCATATCTTCCCTCTCATATGTGTGGCGCGCTTCACACACATGAAAGAGACTCTACTCGATGTGGCTTTCATACATCCTAGGACTCTTGAACCTAAGGCTCTGATACCAAGTTTGTCACATCCCGAGGTTACCCCTTAGATGTAACATGAGACTTGGGACCACAAGTTCCCCAAGCTAACCCTTTGTCCTAGCATTCTCAAGCATAAAAAAGATAAGCAGAAGCATAATAGATAAATCCAGAATTTCATACATGGATATTCAAGTGAAACAGGAACACAAAATCCTGAAGGAGGCTCAAAAGTTGTCTATGTTTGAAAATCCTCTACTCATGACATAAAGAGTTGCTAGAACAAGACCTTAGCTAACTTGAAGTACGGAAAATAAAATAGCTAACACTATCTGGGAACATAACTTGTCCTCAATCTAAGAGGACTCACCAAAGACTGATGGGAAGTGGACTCGAAGCTCTAGCCATGAGTCGGAGAAGGGATACCTGAATCTGAATCATCAAAGGATGTAGCGCAAGATATGCGTCAGTACTATAGGATGTACTGAGTATGTGAGTGATACATGAATCGTGATAAAAATAGTTTAAAACATGCTTAAGAATGAACTTGTTACGTAAAGAAGGAATCATGAATAAATGTCAAGGTATAAGACATGAAACATGAAGTAAACCTTTACTTTCGTAGTATAAAATCATGTAACTTTGTAGCTTGAAAATAAACATGTGGGAGTTTTTCTTAACCGACATAAACCATGCTGAGCTACATGGAGTCCAGTGTCATGCACCTACACTGAAAAAGGCTATCCTAACTGGCCAAAGTTAGAACCATGTCATACCAGGATCCTGTCATAATAAACCATAGAGGGCAACCTACGGTGGCAACATAGTTTTGGACTTAGGTTATTTAAACCCTCGTCTCTCGGTGCTAAATACTACTCCCAAAACATGTAACATGTGCTCATACACATGTGGCATATCTGATGCCAAACTTGTTCATACCCCGGATCGTCATACTACTCATGAATTTTTGTTTAAAAATCGATTCATGAGGATTGATGGAACATCGAGTTTTTTATCTTGCATAATACTTCATAACATGGAAAAACTTGCATACTTCATGACTTGTAAAGTTTGCATGACTCTAGTTCAATTTCATAATACATATATTTTCATAGAACATAGGAACTAGGCATGCACATGCTTGGAAATCCATGAAAAACATCCCATCATATCTAATTTGCTTAAATCAATTTCATGCATGTAGGAATTATCATGATTAAACTTCAACTCATTAAATAAATGTTCATATGTAAAAACCCATGCAAAATCATGCAATTTAGTAGTAATTTCATAATCAAATCATGAGAAGACAATATTTAACAAAACCCATAAGAATTGGATAAGAACCCTAATTTGAATATTCATGAAATCAAAATTTGAATTAGGGGTTTTGGGAACAAGGGTGAAACGAGCCCATTGTTGATTACCCACATACCTTGATAGAAGATAACCCACTTGAATTGAAAAGACATAGGAGGCTTGAACTTGGAGCTTGGAGAAAAACCCTTTTCCTTTTTTGGAGAAGAATGAAGTAATGAGAAGGGACTTAGGCTAATGAGGGTGAAAACCCACTTGAAATGGTCAATACGACATCATTTAGGATTTAAAAGGGTGGGTAATGACTAAAATGCCCTTGAGACTTAAATAAGAAACTACAGGAAAAAGGGCCGCCTCACGGGCTACCCGATGGGCGTCATTCCCATGATGGCCCATCGACTAAGGCTTCGGGCAGGGGTACCTTTGTTGAGGTCTATTGGACCATTCCAACGATGATTTCCCACAGCCCATCGCGCCTGCGACGCTCATGGGGTTTCCCATCGAGGGAAAGGCGGACAGGGGGAAGGATCCCTGGATCAATCTGATGGCTTGCTCCCATGGGTCATCGTACCCACAACGCCTGTGGCCTAACCCATTGAGGAAACTGGGGTGATGGGGAAAGAGTGGCTGGGGGATCTTGACGTTGGGTTCCCATGGGTCGTCGCACCTGCGATGCTCGTTGTGATCGCCCGTTAGGCTGAGGCAGCTTGGCATAATCTCACTGTTTGGTTTCCACGGGCTGTCTGAGCTACGAGGCCCGTGGCTCTGCCCATGGTGACCTACAATTGTAGAAAAAAATGCAGAAAACTCACTGGATTCAGAATTCAATAGCTGGTTCAGATTGCAGGGTGTTACAAGATCACTAACATCTAATATTATTTTTGCGGTCTTTGCAAGAAAGATGATTCATCAAGGCTGTGATGCCTATCTTTCTCATATAGTTGATACACATTTGGGTAGTCCTAGCCTCAAGGAAATACCTCTAGTGTGTGATTTTCCTGATGTCTTTCCTGAAAATCTTCCTGGGTTGCCTCCCGAAAGAGTAGTTGAATTTTTGATAGAGCTTGTTCCCGGGACTACTCTTATTTCTATAACTCCCTATAGAATGGCCCCAGCTTAATTAAAGGAGTTGAAAGTTCAATTGAAGGAACTTCTTGAGAAGGGTTTCATCTGTCCTAGTATTTCTCCTTGGGTAACACATGTATTATTTGTAAAGAAGAAAGATGACACTCTTAGGCTTTGCATTGACTATAGACTATTGAACAAGATCACAATCAAGAAAAGATATCCACTGCCTAGGATTGACGATTTATTTGACCAGGTGAAGGGTGCTAACTTATTTTCAAAAATTTATTTGAGTTCTGGGTATTACCAACTGCGAGTAAGAGATCAAGATGTTCCCGAAACCGCCTTTAGAACTCGATATGGTCAGTATGAATTTTTGGTGATGCCATTCGTGTTAACAATTACTCCTGCGATATTCATAGATCTAATGAATCGAGTATTTAAGCCCTATCTTGATCAATTTTTGATTGTCTTTATAGATGATATTCTAATATATTCCAAGAATAGTGAAGATCATGATAAATACCTCTGCATTGTTTTACAAATTTTGAGGGAGAAAGAGTTTTATGCTAAGCTTTCTAAATGTGCATTTTGGCTTAGTGAAGTGGATTCTCTAGGACATGTTGTGTCAGCTGAAGGTGTGAAGGTGGATCCTAGTAAGATTCAATGTCACGACCCGATTTCTCGATCATGATGGCACCTACAATCCCCCGGTAGGCAAACCAATCCCTGTATCCTGGAACGGTTAGTAATGGGCTACATTCTAACAGTTTAAGCGTAAGAATAATAAATAAGCGGAAGCAAGGGAACAAAAGGAATTAACTGGTAACCGGAGTAATATAAATACAAAAGGGAAGCTAATCCAACCCAAAACCTGATATCATAATGTATAAGAGCTGAACTACAATAGGAGTACAGAAGGTCCAAAAGAAATATATACATAAGCTGTCTCCGAGTAGTAACAGAGTGCAGAATATACAAAAGATAAACTAAGTCAAGCTCTAAACGCCAAGAGCTCACCCTCAGTCTGGATGATCCAAAAATAGTTGCCCGCACGAGTCTTCGATGCTGTAACGGCGATGGCCCACACCATGATCTGCACCAGAAGATGTAGGGGGGTAGGGTGAGCACCAAATGCAAAGCATAAGGTACGTAGTAGGTATCATAGGCCAATTGGGCACACATAAGGTAAAAGAACAGTAGCAGACAGAGTAGAAATAAACAGCCACATAAGTCAACGATAAAGTACACCGGAACTAGCCCAGACGGAAGGCAATGGAAAGCAACAAGAAAGGCTAGCAAATAAAATATATACATGGAAAACACAGGTGAAAATGAGAACAATGCACCTGGGGCCCTCGCAACAACAGTATATATGCACAAGTATAGAAATGGATGGTATACCGGTAACCTCAAGGATAAGGAATAGGGAAGAAAATGCAAAGTAGACATTCTTGGAACAGTAATAGTAACCACCCTAATTATAACAAACAGTCACCAATAGCCCCGCTGTAACCAAGCTCTAACCACGCTAATCATAACAATCTAATCCCAGGAACCAACATCCCCGTTGTAACCAATCTCACACTTAAGACAAAAGTAATGTAATAAGGCTTTACCTAGAGTCCCTCGGCCGCTAATACAACCGAGGAACGCAACAAGTGAAAACAAACCCTCCTGCATCCTATACTACCCGAGCGTACAATCAACAATCAATAGACAAGGGTGGTACCTCATGCAGATGAATGATATGATGCCATGCTAAGTAAAAGTGATCAAAGTATCGCATGTCACCCGCTTTCGGCAACCTATAAGACCCAGAAGATGGGATCCATGGAAGGTCCCACTTGTATACCACTACTACATTGTATACCCTCCCTCCGGCACCCGCAACTCGCAGCTCGCAGCTCGCAGCTTCTTGTCCAGAACGGCGAGGTCCATGGAGGCCCTCGACCAACATACTAGATGCCCCGCATCCTAGAAACAATCCCCAAGTAAAGATGCTTGGAGGGTATACAGGTCTAAAACAGTAAGCCCAAAATCTCTAGTACTCTGCCCCGCCTCATCCAGCAACACCCCGGATGCTGTAGTATAAAAGTAAGGCACCCGACCCCGTCGAGCCCAGAAAAGTGGAACTATAGATAAAAATTCCTTTTAAAACTCTCCTTACCCCAAGAAGATCGAAAAGATAAGTCAAAACCATTTCCAAAACATTTCTGTCGAAGATAGGCCCCCCAGGCAATGCAAAGTTTTGAAAATAATCCTAGAAGGCCCAAAGCCAAACCATAGTACAACGTGGGAAAACCTCTCTATATGCATGAAAATGGCATGATCAAACACACAATAACCGCCCTACAGCTCACAATCAACCTATCGTCCCTGCACAGGCTCCAAAGCTACTCAGCAAGCATAACCAGCCTAGCAGGATAACCCCAAAGGTTCCAAGACGCCATGCTCCAAATTTGAGCACAATTGGCTAAGAGAAAGGGCGCCAAATCAACCCACGAAGATTGGGGTTTAAAGAATGGAATTCTGGAAAATAAAGTGGAAATCGGGCGAGAAATACTTACCACAAAGGCGGAAACCCGAGTCAAAAAGGATAATCTACCACTCCCACGACCATGCACCAACTAGAAAGGCCAAAATTCACAACCAAAACTCAAGCTTAGAGAAGGGCATCAATAGAGGTTTTCAGGAAATTTCAAGGGAAGAGGGAGCTTACCATACAACGAAGGAACACGAAAAATCCACAACCAACCAACTCCCCAAGGCTTAGAATCAAAATAGAACAATTTGTAGGAGAGAAAATAGAGTTTTAGAGTGAGAAATGAGAGAATGAGAGCTGGAAAAATAAAGTTGCAGCTTTAAATAATCGGTGGAAAATGTTCAGCGCCATCAGCGCTAGGCCAGTGCCAATGGCGCTGAAGGGGTGGCAGGTGCCTCAGCGCTATCGCACTGGGAGGGGCGCGATCGCGCTGAAGGGTGGCAGGCGCTAAAGCGCAATTGTGCTGGCCTTGGCGCAATTGCGCTGAAGGCTGGCCTGCAACTGAATTTTCTGCAATTTTCCAAAAACTCCACAGGGTGTTCCGGGCACAATCAGAAATCGATATTCAAAAACCAAATGAGGTCATTTCGGAGAAATGTTGACCGAAGTCAACAATAATGAAAAGGAACCCAAAGTCTCAAATTGAGTTTGGTTCACTTGGAACCCAAAACAACAACCTTCCAAGACCAAACTCAACATTCCGGAGCTGATGGAATTGTTGGATTTCGAATTTGACACTCCGATCATCAAAAGTCACCCAATGTTACACTTTCAAATCCAAATGGCCTGAAAACTAAGAAAACCACACAAAACCCACACCGAATGTTTTCAGGCCTCACTAAAGGTCCAACTAGACCAAACCCATCGCTCCGGAGCTAACGAAACTGTCAGAATTCAATTTTGAGCACGTTAGCTAAGAATGTTGACCAAATTCAAACAAACGGCAAGGGCACTGAATCACTGGTCCCAGCAAGCCATAAATAACTTGGGGCCGCTACAGAAAAGCTCTAACAATGCAATAAATGTGTAAATGCGAAGATAACCGAAAAAGTCCTCACAATATCCACTACTAAAAAAGACTTTCATCCTCGAAAGTCAAGAAGAAGGGAGTACCTAAAGGCTCGAACAACTACGGATACTGAGCATGAAACTCACTCTTTGTTTCCCAAGTAGCCTCCTCGATCGGATGGTACCTCCACCGAACCTTCACAACCGGAAGCTCCCTAGATCTCAACCTCCTAAATTCTCTGGCCAAAATAGCTATTGGATCCTCAATAAATGATAAACTCTCATCCAACTGAACCAAATCCCAATGCAACACATGAGACTCATTTGGTACGTACCGGCGCAATATCAAAACATGGAACACTGGTGAATAGTGGAAAACATTGAAGGCAACGCTAACATATAGGCAACACTACAGACCCTCTGCAGAATCTCAAACGGCCCAATGAACCTAGGGCTAAGCTTGCCCCTTCGATCAAATCTCACAACGCCCTTCACAGGCGATACACGAAGAAAAACCAAGTCACCAACACTGAACTCCAAGGCACAAAGTCTACGATTAGCGTAGCTCTTCTGCCTACTCTGGGCCACTCTAAGTCTATCTTGGATCAAACGTACTCGGTCCAAGGAATCTCTAAGGAAATTCGTAGTCTGCGGTCTGGACTCTAACCCATCAAACCAACTAATGGGCGATCTGCAACACCTACCATACAAAGCCTCGAAAGGTGTCATGCCAATACTCGAATGAATGCTATTATAATATGCAAACTCAACCTATGGCACAAACTGATCCCACAAACCTCCAAAGTTGAGTACACAATCCTGAAGCATGCCCCCCCCGGACCTGCATGGTCCTCTCGGACTGGCCATCTGTCTGAGGGTGGAAAGCAGTACTAAGCTGAACCTCCATACCCAAATCCCTCTGTATAGCTCTCCAGAGCTGAGATGTAAACTTAGTGTCGCGGTCAGAAATGATAGAAGTTAGGACCCCATGCAACCATACAATCTCACGAATGTAGATCTGAGCTAACCTCCCTGCACTGTAGGAGGTCTGAACCGCCAAGAAATGTGTTGACTTAGTCAGCCTATCCACGATCACCCAAATGGAATCAAACCTCTGAGTGGTACGAGGCAAACCAACAACAAAGTCCATGGTAATACCTTCCCACTTCCACTCAGGAATGAGAAGTCACTGCATAAATCCACCTGGTCTTATGTGCTTGAAATTCACCTACTTACAGTTCAAGCATCGAGATACAAACTCTGCCACATCATGCTTCATACCACCCCACCAGTAAAGCTACCTCAGATCTCTATACAGCTTCGCTGCGCTAGGGTGAATGGAGTATCTGGAATAATGTGCTTCACAGAGTATTAACTGTATCAAATCACCCACTCTTGGAACACAAAGTTGACCTTCAAACCTCACAACCCCATCAGAACCCAAGGTAGCCCGGCTGGCCTCACCCCGAACCACCTGATCATGAAGGTCACACAAATTCTAATCCTCAAAATATCGGCTCTGAATCTGATCAACTAGGTTAGAGCGAACCTCAACACTGGAAAGAACTCTGTTGGGTTCCGATAAGTCAAGCCTAACCAAACGGTTAGCCAAGGACTGGATGTCTAAGGCTAACGGTCGCTCAGAAACTGAAAGTGAAGCTAGGCTGCCCATACTCACTGCCTTCTGACTTAAGGCATCCGCTACCACGTTTGCCTTGCCCGGATGGTATAAAATAGTGAAGTCATAGTCCTTCAGCAACTCAATCCATCTCCTCTGCCTCGAGTTTAGCTCGCACTGACTCGTAATGTACTTAAGACAATGATGGCCGATGAAAATCTCACAATAAACTCCATATAGATAGTGCCTCCAGATCTTGGGCGCAAAAACTACCATTGCCAACTCTAAGTCATGAGTGGGATAGTTGCGCTCATGAACCTTCAGATGTCTCGACGCATATGCTGTTACTCAATCTTACTGCATCAACACACAACCAAGATCAACCCTTGAAGCATCATAATACATGGAGAACCCTGACCCTCAACCGACAAAGCCAGAACTGGAGTTGAAGTCAATAAGGCCTTAAGCCTATGAAAGCTATCCTCGCACTTATCATACCACTGGAATGGAACATCCTTCCTAGTCAGCATAGTCAAGGGTGCTTCTATGGAAGAAAATCCCTCAATGAATCTCCTGTAATAACCGGCTAACCCAACAAAACTGCGAACCTCGGTAGGGGTGGTAGGTCTAGGCCAATCACGAACTATAGAAATCGTACTCGGATCCACTCTAATCCCATCCTTAGACACCACGTGTCCTAGGAATGCAAATGACTCAAGACAAAAGTCATACTTTAAGAACTTGGCATAAAGCCGATGGTCTCTCAAAGTCTAAAGTACGATCCTCAAATGTTGCTCATGCTTGTCCCTACTCCTCAAGTATATCAAAATATCATCAATGAAGACTATCATGAACATATCCAGGAACGGGCTAAGCACCCTATGCATCAAATCCATAAAGGCTGCGGGGGCATTAGTCTACCAAAAAGACATCACCAGGAACACATAATGGCCATAACATGTCCTGAATGCTATCTTAGGGATGTCCTCCGCCCTAATCCTCAACTAATGGTAGTCGGAGCTCAAACCAATCTTAGAAAACATGGCAGAACCCTGAAGCTGGTCAAACAGGTCATCAATCCTGGGCATCAGATACCTATTCTTCACTGTCACCTTATTCAACTGTCGATAGTCAATACACATATGCATCTACCCATCCTTCTTCTTCACGAAGAGGACAAGAGCACCTCAAGAAGACACACTCGGTCTAATAAACCCCTTAGCTAACAAATCCTGGCATTGCTCCTTAAGCTCTCTCGACTCTGCAGGAGCCATACGGTAGGGAGGGATAGAAATAGGCCTGGTGCTGGACTCTAATTCAATGGAGAAATTAATATCCCTCTTAGGTGGAAGGCCGGGCAGGTCGTTAGGAAGCACATCTAGGAAGTCTCTATCCACAGGAACAGACTCAGGAGACGTAGGGTTAGCACTAGCATCTCGGGCATATGCTAGATAAGCTAAACACCCATGGGAAATCAACTTCCTAGCTCGAAGATAAGAGATAATCCCAGACGATGCATGGCTAACAAAACCCTGCCACACAACCGGGGCAACATCGGGCACGGCTATGGTAACGGTCTTGGCATAATAATTCAAAACCGCACGGTGAGGGGGTAACCAGTCCATGCCCAGTATCACATCAAAGTCTAACATATCAAGTATCATCAAGTCAGCCCAAGTATCCAAATCACCAACAGATATCACACAGGATATCACAATCCGATCCACAACTAAAAAATCTCCTACTGGGGTCGAAACAGAAACAGGCACAGATAATGGCTCACTAGCCAACCCCATACAAGGCACAAAGTAGACAGTATATAAACAAGTGGATCCAGGATCAAACAACGCATAAGCTGGCTGACGGCAAACAAAAATCGTACTTGTGATCACAGCATCTGAGGCCTCTACCTTCGATCTCCCAAGGACCACATAGAACTGAAGACAACCTCTACTTGCCCGACCGCCATCCCTACCACCTACTCTACCACGTGGAACACTACCTCTACCCTGACCACCATATCTCCAAGCCAATGGTTGAACAGAGCAAAAAGGCTAAACCAAACCCCGCTAGGGGAAATCTCTAGCATAATGGCCACCAACTCCGCACTCATAAAGGGTTGTACCCCACTGGGGGCAATCTCTGGAAAAATGACCACTAACACCACACTCATAGCACGTCCCTGATGGCCCACCTTATCGAGACGTAACCGCTGAACTGGTGTGGCTACCTTGGCCTGACTCCCCAGAAGCAGTACCCCTCGCAGATTGACCATTGTGACCATGCTGACTGCTCTAACCCTGCTCTAACTGAGAACTCGAAGCCTGAAGTGAAGCCTAGAATGGTCTACTAGACTGACCCTAATGCTACTGTGGCTGATAACCTCGGCCCCACTGGTTAGAACCTCTACCACTATGCCTAGAACCACTGTAACCACCCTGATGTTGAGGCCTCTTATCTCTGGCCCCTGTATCATGACGACGCAAATCCTCAACTGTACGGGCATAGTCTGCAATGGCCTGAAATGACTGACCGATAGACACTAGTATCTCTGCAAGCTCTTAGAACTCCCTCCGCAGCCCCCAAATAAATTTATGAATCATGTCGGACTCAATAGGCATAATCATGGCCCAAAATAGAGAAAACTGATGGAAATGGGTCTCGTACTCCGATATAGTCATAAAATCTTGGGAGTCTAGTGAACTCTTCCCTCTGACATTATCTGTCGCTCTGTGGCAAAAACTTGGCCATAAAGGCCTCATAGAACTCAGACCAGGTCAAGAGAGGTGACGTAGAAGGCTTGTAGGCAACTTGTGCTCTCCACCATAACATCGCTGGACCCTCTAGCTGATATGAAGTATAGCCAACCCCGTGAGTCTCTAATAACCTCAAGTGATGCAACATCTCCTCACAGGTGGTGATAAAATCATGGGGGTCCTGACCTTGTGTACCAGCAAATCTTGGTGGTGCCAATCTAAGAAACCTACCCAAGGCCTTCTACTCCCCATCTGTCATGGCGGGGCGAGGAGAAAGAGGCTGGGCAACTGATGGGACTGAAACAACCTCAGCACGGGGAGCCATAGTAACAAGATGTGCTCCTGAACTCTGAACACCCAGGGCTGCCCCCTGAGCGGATGTTTGTGCTGCCTCAGAAGGATGCTCCCCAATCATACCCAGGAGCTGAACAAGTAAACCTCAAACATCTGAAACTGAGCCGGGGCTAAAGCTGGCATAGAAACCGATGCTGGAACTGTCACTAGAGATGGTGGTACTTCGGCCATCCCCCGGTCCATATATTGATGCTCTGGAGCTAACTCTGGATCGTATTCATAGTTTAGCTCTATAACAACTCGGGCGGCCCTAGCAGGCACCGCTACTCTGGGACAACCCCTAGCCTTACCCTTACGACCACCCCGACCCCTAGCTGGAGTCGGAGGTGCAGGGGCAAGAGGCTCTCCTCCACCTGAAGCTGATGATCTCGTATGAACCATCTGCGAAGGAGTGAACCAGAACAAGTGAGATTTTCAAGAACTTCCAAATATACTAAGCACGAAAGAGGAACAAGAAAAGTCCATTTCCATAAGATGTCACTATAGCCTCCCGAAGATTGAGCACTCCACCCTGATCCGCAAGACTCTACTAGACATTGGCTCCTATATCGATGATACCGATGAACCTAGAGCTCTGATACCAAGCTGTCATGACCCAATTTCTCGGTCATGATGGTACTTAAAACCCCCCCGGTAGGCAAACCAATCCCCATAACCCAGAACGGTTAGTAATGGGCTACTTTCTAAAAGTTTAAGAAGAAGAACAATAAATAAGCGGAAGCAAGGGAACAAAAGGAATAAACTGGTTAACCGGAGTAATATAAATACAAAACGTAAGTTAATCCAACACAAAATATGGTATCATAGTGTATAAGAGTCGAACTACAATAGGAATACAAAAGGTCCAAAAAAATATATACATAACCTATCTCCGAGTAGTAACAGAGTGCAGAATAAAAAAGATAAACTAAGTCAAGCTCTGAACGCCAAGAGCTTACCCTCAGTCTGGATGATCCAAAAACAACTGCTCGCACGAGTCTCTGGTGCTCTAATGGCGATGGCCCACACCAGGATCTGTACCATAAGATGCAAGAGGGTAGGGTGAGCACTAAATGCAAAGCATAAGTTACTCAGTAGGTATCATAGGCCGACTGGGCATATATAAGGTAAAAGAACACTAGCAGGCAGAGTAGAAATAAATAGCCACATAAGTCAATGATACAGTACACCGAAACTAGCCCAGAGGGAAGGCAACGGAAAGCAACAAGCAAGGCTAGCAAATAAAATATATACATGGAAAACACATGTGAAAATGAGAATGACTCACATGGGGCCCTCACAACAATAGTATATATGCACAAGTCTAGAAATGGACAGTATACCGGTAACCTCAAGTATAAGAAATAGGGAAGAAAATGTAAAGTAGACATGCTCAGAAATAGTAACAGTAACCACCCTAATCATAACAAACAGTCACCAATAGCCCTGTTGTAACCAAGCTCTAACCATGCTAATCATAACAATCTCATCCCAAGAACCAACAGCCCCGCTGTAACCAATCTCACACTTAAGACAGACGTAATGCAATAAGGCTCTACCTACAGTCCCGCGACCGCCCATACAACCGAGGAATGCAACAAGTGAAAACAAACCCTCTGGCATCCTATACTACTGGAGTGTACAATCAACAATCAACAGACAAGGGTGGTACCTCAGCAGATGAATGATATGATGCCATGCTAAGTAAAAGTTATCAAAGTACCGTATGTCACCCACTTCCAGCGACCTATAAGGCCCAGAAGATGGGATCCATGGAAGGTCCCACCCGTATACCACTACTACACCGTATACCCTCCCTCCGGCACCCGCAACTCATAGCTTCTTGTCCAAAATTGCAAGGTCCATGAAGGGGGTAAAGCTGCCTGGAGGGTATCCACGTCTAAAACAGTATGCCCAAAAGCTCTAGTACTCGGCCTCACCTAGTCCAGCAACACTATGGATGTTGTAGTATAAAAGTAAGGCACCCGACCCCGTTGAGCCCAGAAAAGTGGAACTATAGATAAAAATTCCTTTTAAAACTCTCCTTACCCCAAGAAGATCCACAAGACAAGTCAAAACCATTTCAAAATCATTTATGTCGAAGATGGGCCCCCTAGGCCATGCAAAATTTAAAAAATAGTCCCAGAAAGCCTGAAGCCAAACTATAGTAAAACGTGGGAAAACCTCTCTAAATGCATGGAAATGGCATGATCAAACACACAATAGCCACCCCGCAGCTCATAATCAATCTATCGACCCTGCACGGGCTCCAAAGCTACTCAGCAAGCATAACCAGCCTAGCAGGATAGTTCTATGTTCGGGACTCGGGAAATACCCAATGATCCCATCGTCTATGTTCCAGAGTCAACAAGGCCTCACAAGACCACAAGGGTAATAATATCAATCAACAAGAGTACTACACGCAACGGAGGAAAGAACGGAACAAATCATGGAAAAGAGGTCAAGGTCTGTGGTACCAACCTAGTAACCCAACCCAAGGATGCCAACTAGTACAATTTTACCCGATATATGTGAAGTCTAGGGAGTTAATCCATAACCTACCTGTCGTACGATGACAAGCTGCTCTAACAACCAGGTCTAAGCCCGAAATGATCCGAGAACTCCTGAACGACAATCAAACTATCAAGACCATAATTAAAATGTTAAAATGAGTCTAACGGTACCCATATTGCTACAATTGTAGCCGGGCCAATATCCGAGTCCAAAAAGGGCCTGCGAGGTCCACAACCCAAATCCAAAAACAAAATGAGCCACAACTACCCCAAAGCTGCCAAGAAGCCATGCTCCATATTTGAGCACAATTGGCCAAGAGGAAGGGTGCCAAATCAGCCCGCAAAGATTGGGGTTTAAATAATGGAATTCCAGAAAATAAAGCAGAAATCGGGCGAGAAATACTTACCAAAAAGGCGGAAACCCAAGTCAAGAAGGATAATCTACCACTCCCATGAGCATGCACCAGCTGGAACGGCCAGAATTCACAACCAAAACTCAAGCTTAGAGAAGGGCATCAATGGAGGTTTTTAAGAAATTTCAAGGGAAGAGAGAGCTTACCAAACGACGAAGGAACACGGGAAATCCACAACCAACCAACTCCCCAAGGCTTAGAATCAGAATTAAGCAATTTGTAGGAGAGAAAATAGAGTTTTAGAACTTGAAATGAGAGAATGAGAGCTAGAAAAATGAAGTTGTAGCTTTAAATAATCGCTGGAAAATGTTCAGCGCTATCGTTGCCCAGCGCCAACAACGCTGAAAGGGTGGAAGGCGCCTCAGCGCTATCGCATTGGAAGGGGAGCAATCGCACTGAAGGCTGGCAGGCAGTGAAGCATGATTGCGCTGGCCTTTGCGCGATTGCGCTGAAGGCTGGCCTGCAACTGAATTTTCTGCAATTTTCCAAAAACTCCACGGGGTGTTTCGGGCACAATCGGAAACCTATATTCAAAAACCAATAGTTCTAACAGAGAAACAACATTCTGGACTCAACGAAATTGATAAAACTTCCAAACGAGATTGTTTCGGATAAATGTTGACCCAAGTCAACACTAATGAAAAGGAACCTAAAGGCTCAAAAAGAGTCTGGCTCACCCGGAACCCAAACCAACCACCTTTCTAGCCCAAAATCAACATTCCGGAACTGATGGAATTATCAGATTTTGAATCTGACACTCCGATCATCAAAAGTCACCCAAAGTTACACTTTAAACTCTAAATAGCCAGAAAACTGACAAAACCACACAAAACCTACAACAGAAGTTCTCAGGCCTCAGTAAAGGTCCAACTAGACCAAACTCATCGCTCCAGAGCTAATGGAACTGTCAGAATTCAATTCCAAGTACGTTAGCTAAGAATGTTGACCAAAGTCAATGATATACTAAGTTTAGGCTCTAAAATAGGCAAACACTTAAAATGACCAAATGAACGGCCAGGGCACCAAACCACCAATCCCAGCAAGCCATAAATGACTTGGGGCCGCTACAGGAAAGCTCTAACACTGCAATAAATGCGTAAATGCAAAGATGACCGGAAGGGTCATCACATTCAAGCTATTGTTGAATGAAATCCACCCAAAAGTCCCACAGAAGTAAGAAGTTTCTTGGGCTTAGCAGGATACTATAGATGGTTTGTGAAAGGCTTCTCTATTATAGCTTCTCCTTTGACTAATCTTTTGAAGAAAGAAGTCAAGTTTACTTGGGATGACAAATGCCAAGAGAGCTTTGAAACTCTCAAATGCTTGTTGACACAAGCTCATACACTTACTCAACCAACTAAAGAGAAAGAGTATGTGATATATAGTGATGCTTCTCATCGTGGTCTCAATTATGTTGTGATGCAAGAAGGAAAAGTTACTTCTTATGCCTCTGGAAAATTGAAACCACATGAATTGAATTATCCTACTCATGATCATAAACTTGTTGCTATCGTGTTTGTTTTGTAAATTTTGTGGCATTACTAGTACGGAGAAAAGTGTCATATATTTACTGATCATAAGAGCTTAAATTACTTGGGTACACAAAAAGAGTTGAACTTGAGACAACAGAGATGGCTTGAACTCATCAAAGATTATGACTACACAATAGACTATCATCCGGGAAAAGCCAATGTGGTTGCAGATGCCCTAAGTCATAAATCCTTTGCAAGTTTATCTTTAAGTACCTTACCCTTGCTTCTTGAGTTAAGATCCATGAATTCTTGTCTTTCACTCAATCTTGATGGTTCAGTTGTTGCTAATTTTAAAGTAAAGCCAATATTACTTGAACAGGTGAAAGAAGCACAAAAATTAGATGGAAAGCTTGCAAAATTGGCCAAAGAAGTCAAAAATGGGGAAAAACTTAATTTTACATTGAGGGAGGATGGTGTACTATTTTATCAGAATAGGTTATGTGTTCCTAATGATGATAATTTAAAGAGAGAAATTTTGAATGAAGCACATACTTTACCATATACAATGCATCCTGGAGGCACAAAAGTGTACCAAACCATCAAAGAGAACTATTGGTGGAATGGTATGAAGAAAGACATTGCAGAGTTTATTTCCAAATGTTTGAGTTGTTAACAAATAAAGGCTAAACATCAAGTCCCAGTTGGTTTTCTACAACCCTTGTCGATACCAGAATGAAAATGGGAGCGAATAACTATATACTTTATTTCTGGACTTCATCGCACTCAAAGAAATCATGACGCAATTTGGATTATAGTGGATAGGATAAAAAAGAGTGTGCACTTCGTTGCAATCAAGGTGGATTATTCACTTGAGCATTTACATTAATGATATTGTGAGACTACATGGCATTCACGCTTCTATTGTATTTGATCGAGACCCAAGGTTTACATTTATATTCTGGACAAGCTTGCAAGAAGCATTGGGCACTAGGTTGAACTTTAGTACTTATTTTTATCCCTATAAGAACGGCCACTCTAAGAGGGTAATACAAGTTTTGGAAGATATGCTTCGAGCCTGCATTATTGAGTTTCATGGTAGTTGGGACAAACACTTGGCTTTGATAGAATTTGCTTACAATAATAGCTACCAATCAAGTATTGGCATGCCTCCTATGAAGCTCTATATGGAACAAAATGTCGGACTTCTCTTTGTTGTAGTGAAGTTGGTGAAAAAAAACTTATTGGTCCTGAGATTGTAAGACAAATGGAAGATAAGGTAAGAATAATCAAGGATCGTCAGAAAATTGCTTCAAATAGACAAAAGTCTTATGTTGATCTTAAGAGGCATGAAATTGAGCACCAAGTTGGCAATAAGGTATTATTAAAGGTTCCTTCATGGAAGAAGATTATGAGGTTTAGCCAAAAAGGAAAACATAGCCCTCGATTTATTAGACCGTATGAAGTACTTGAGAAAGTTGGCCCAGTAGCTTATAAGTTAGCTTTACCACCTGAGTTAGACAAGATCCACAACATCTTCCATGTTTCTATGCTTAGAAGATATTGCTCACATCCATCTCATGTTCCCCTTGTTGAATCCGTCGAGGTTAATCCTGACTTGACATATAAAGAAAAACCTATCTAGATCTTGGAGTGTGAAGTAAAGCAACTTAGACATAAGAGAATTCCCTTAGTAAAGGTACTTTGGAGAAATCATGCTGGTAAAGAAGCCACATGGGAGCAAGAGACAGACATGCGAACTCAATATCTGTATTTGTTTTGGGACTAGAATTATGTAAATTTGGCGGTGAAATTTCTTTAAGGGGGAGAGAGTTGTAACACCCCTATATATCTAAGCTAACATTAGCACATCATTCGACCATTTCATGATAAAAAGGACTAGTATCTACTTCACGCTCCCTAAACTTGAATTTTTGTGACATTTGGAAAGTTGCTTGCCTTAAAGTAAGATGGTATTTTAGGAAATTGTATCAGAGTATTTATGTAAACTACTACAACTATATTTATCTCCAAAAAATAATAGAAAATGCATGAGATATTTAGCATTTTGGGCAGCCACCTTTTGAGTGATATATATACCCTAGTTTGTGTATTAAAATATATCACCGCCTCTATGATTTCGGTTCCTTAAGGCTAAGGAAATCCCTTGAACTCTCTCTCAATTATATTCTCCCACAAAATCACCTAGAAAAAACTTGTTCTTCCATCTAGAACACAAGACAATCACTCCCTTGTGGTAACTAACCCAAACTCAATTTTCAAACTGTGTAGCTGTTAGTAAATTTAGAATATCTTATTGTGTAGAAATATGTTTTGAGTGAACAAATATGTTTTGGAAAGACATTACATAGATATGTAACTCTTATGTTTATGTCAAAATCTGGTATTGCTATTATGGGGAATAAAAAAGAGATGAAACACAGGGAAAGTTCTAGCCAGTTTTCCGATTTAGGAACCTTATATGTACTACTGTTAGTATTTTTAGCATATTTTTTGTAAGAAATATATTTTGTGATGTTTTTTGACTCCTTTATACCCTAAGACATGTACCTACAACTTTTGTGAATATTACAAAGACTAGTTGTACCATTTACCTATTCAAAACTGAGTGACAAAACAAGGCAGTCAGGCTGACCAGATTTACGGTTTTGGGAATTTTGTGCGATTTGCACAAACCAGGCTCACATTTGCTATCTATCTTGTTCATTTTCACGTCTGAAATTGCTGAATATTAAATGAGTATTTGATCTTGTATTCAAGGTGTTTATACTCTTGTACAAGCTAAAGGAATTTGTTTGAGGAAGTTGACGCACTTTTTGGTCTATTATTTGAACTCGTCAAGTTGTGGTAGGATTATTTATGTGCTAAAAAGCCAAGGTTTGTGAATAAATTTGAACTTGTACTCTCAATAATTGCTGGAGTATTTTGATTATTGTCTTGAAACTTTTGTTTTCTTTCTCGTGACCTTATATCTCATATTGGTATTTTTGATTTATTGTGAGATATTTTTTAACTCGCCCACTTATACGGATTGCTCAATTATTCTGCATTCTTGTTGGGACTTTTTCCTTCTTGTGGCAGTGACTATGTCACTGTATTAGCATTCCTCTTGATTTGGAACTTTAGCCATCTTGACTTTGTATTTGTGGTTCATCTTAATTATAGAAAATTATCCATTTAAGTACGAACTAGAAAGCCATTTTTAATATGGTTCTTGATTCTCTTGATTATTGGGTCTCGGCCCTACTTGATACCGGGATTCGGCCCTTCTTGATATTGGATTGTACTTTGTGTGCTGGCATGACGTACATATTGGGTAAAATTTGTCATTTGACATCTCGTGTAGTTCTATAAACTTTCTTGATACTTGAGCTTTGAATGCCAATTTTGATACTTGTAATATATTCAATTGCTAGTTTTTTTATATGTTGTATTAAGCTACCAATAATTTAGAAGGAAATTGGAGAAATCTATGGCTCCAAGCCAAAACTTTATACACCACTAAGCTTTGTGCTTAGCAATAGTTACTTTCTATCGTTGGTGACGGTCGAGAGAATAATTGAAGATGTCCACTTGAAGTAGACATTTTGAAGCTCTTACAAGATCACATTTGCATATAGGCATCTATATTTTGTAGTAAATTTTGGGACTTGTACATTATCCATTTGTTGCACATGTATATGTAAATCTTGGCAGCTTATTTTATCATAGTACTATAAATTGTAAACTTGAATTTGGTATCGTGTTAGCTATTTTGAGGTGTGTAAACCGAGGTCTTGTAATGTATTAAAGTTAATTTTAGTTCGTAATTTGCGTAATGGAAGAAACTAGTATTTTCTTTAGTATTTGGAAGTTCAAAGATGATGTACAAAATGATCCTGCAGTTGTGTTTAAATGGAAAAAATATTACTTTCCATAAGGTACATGCTTGATTATTTTTGAAAGGTCCGCCATCGTGAATTGAAACTCCTACATGGTCTTTACATGAAATTATATAAATTATTAGATGTCAAGATATTATACATTTAACTCTTTTTCGAATGGGCCTAATTCCACTATATAAATAAAAATGATTAATATGTTTTAAAAGGAGTTCCTTTTAAATGCTATAGGTATATATTTGTTTTTGTTTCAAAAGTGGCATCCTCACAAGAGGGTCGCTACAGGTCTCATTTGTTTGGTCAAATGAATGTGAGGAGAGCTTCCAAAAGCTCAAGACCTTGTTAACCACAACTCCTATTTTTGCCTTGCCGGTTGAAGGTAAAGACTTTATTGTGTGTTGTGATGTCTCATGGTCTAGTTTAGGTGTTGTGTTTATTAAGGAATGGAATGTCATTGTTTATGCTTTAAGGCAACTTAAGGTACATGATAAGCACTATCCTACTAATGACTTGGAGTTGACTGTTGTGGTGTTTGCCCTCAAGTTTTGGTGATACTATTTGTACAGAGTCTGTTGTGAAGGGCTCACTGACCATCATAGCTTGCGGTATGTATTAACTAAGAAAGACTTGAATTTAAGATAGTGAAGGTGGATGGAGCTACTTAAAGACTATTACATCACCATTTTATATCATCCGGGTAAAGCTAATGTAGTAGCGGATGCTTTAAGCAGGAAAATGGAGAGTATGCATAGCTTGGCCTACTTGAGTGTTGCTAAGCATCCATTGGCTAGAGACGTTCAGGATTTGGCTAACAGTTTCATGAGGTGTCCAAAAAGGGCGGATTAATAGCATGTGTGGGAGGCAAGGTCTTTCTTTCTTGACCAGATCAAAGGCAAGAAGTTTGATGATGTGAAATTGAGAAAGATTTATGACAAGAAACTGCGGGGTGAGGCCAAGTGTCATGCCCCAAACCTATACCCTAGATGCAACACAGTGCTTAGAGTCATAAGTTACCCCAAGCTAATCCATGGAATGGCATAACTAAAACAATTCTAAATAATAAAGACTGAGCAGAAGCTAAACTGATAAAAACTGCAAGTTTCAATAATAACTGAATAATATCTGAATATATATAAAATTTGCAAAACCGAACCAACAAAAAACAAGTTGAGTGTATGCCCTTAACATATCCTCTAAGTTCTAGATGGTACGCTCTACCTAGTTGTCTGTCTGTGGATGAAATGTTGTGTTGAGATTCACTTGAGTACCAAGACCTTTCTATAAAGACTTCCAGAATTGGGATGTAAACTAAGTACCCCTATCTGAGATAGTAGATAAAGGAATCCCATGTGTTGCTCCCAAGCACACACGTAAGTATACGTGGTCGTGCAAGTAATAGAGTGGCTTTTGCGAGCCGAATATCGATCCCACAGGGACTTGGTGTTTAGCAAACAATCCAACTTAATTAATACTATTGAAGTTAACAAATGTGATTCGTAACCAAGAGTTTGAGCTTTGTTTTTATAAACTAAATACTAGAAATAACGATGATATGAAATTCATATTGTGAACAATATATGGAGAGATCCAGGGTTGAGGCATTCACTTCACATTAATGATGATATGAAATTCAGATTGTAAACAATATATGGAGAGATCCAGGGTTGAGGCATTCACTTCACATTCATGCATAACTGTAGTTTCTAGCCGATGTTGGTGTTTAACATGATTGTTGATCTACGAGGTTGATATTACAACTTGGGAATGGTCATTCTCTATGTCATCTACCCAAATTAATCTCACAAGTACATCGTTGAGCGGAGATGCGAGTCTTTAATTTGAACGCATTAAATTATCTTCCTATCTTATTAACCAAGTGGGGCATTTAGGTATATCGCTATCCTAACCGCAAATCATCCTTTACAATTGCTATCTAACAATCAATGACATGATCCACACTCCCTACATTTTTCATTCCATCCCTGCACTCTTATGGTAAATTCATTTCGAGACTTAGATTCATCCTAAAGTTCATAACACTTTAGAATATATAAAACAAGAATGTAAGAACAATCACATGACATGATCAACACATAAACCAACTATAAAACTATAGATTAAGCAATCATGTTGTGGCCTTAACCCTAGAATGAGGGTGTTTAACCACTCATAATCTAATTCGAGATTACAAAATTGATGTAGTTCATACAAGAATTAGGTAATGAAAAAGAAGAGAATAAGAACCCTAAAGCATACTCCTACTTGTGTTTTCTAATCCAAAACCATCCAAGTATTTGTTCAATTGAAGCTAAGTGTCCTATTTATAGTGTAGGAAAACTTGTGTCCGATGAGACCCAACTCCATGGAACCTAAAAATTTCAAAGTCCAAGATCTGTGCCACGGCCTTATCATGATGGCCAAGGTCCATGGCACCCTCTTATCTCGGAGGCACAGTGGCGTGACATGCCCTTATCTAGGAAGCTCACTGGAAATTGCAATCCACCTTCCTTCGTGTTCCTTGGTTAGTAGTTGCCTTTCAACACCTCTTTAAGCTTGTCTTAGGCTTCATTTAGATTCCATAGATCCTCCAATGGTCTCCTACATTAATTCATAACAGACATTAGTCCATACAACACAATAGAGCTCATCAATGAACTCTAGAATACACATAGCTAAAGCTAGCAACATTAGTTTTCTCGTCTAAACTCTATTTGATCATTTTGACTCTTGACTTGTTCCAAATTCACCTTAAACACTATAAACATGTAGTTTAGAAACCAAATACACACATATAACCTACATGCTCTAATATCACATCAAGTTATACTCAAAACTAAGCTAAAATTGCATAGATAATGACACTTAGGTGTAAAAATACACCTAAGATCACCACCCCACACTTAAAGCCTTGTTCGTCCTCGAACAACTCTTTACATTAATCACAATCAAGGAAGGCTCCAACATCCCTATTGAGACTACGACACTCAATCTAGAACTACAATGACTACATGAAGAGCAAGTTCTACCTTAGACATGTCATATTGCAATTTAAACACATGAATACTACTTCAAGACTTCCTAGCCTCAAGAATTGACTCTACCCAGTTGACAAATTCATGCACATTACTCAACTAAGAGATCATATAAGTCACCTATACATCATTAAACATGCGCCATCACCACAAGAGAGTCACCCTTATTCACTCACACATATGCAAATTATCACAAGAAAGAGTGTAAGAATCAAATTTCACTCACTCTAACAAAGAATTCTCATGTCACATAAGATGAACCATAAGCTTTCCCTTAATGTGGTACTCTATTAATATCAGAATGTCAAAGATCAAGATCAAGTAGGACTTTATGAATTGAAATGTAGGCTAAAGGACAGGCAGGAACTATTTGGTCAAGAGTAGTGACTATCTTCTCTAAACGCTTTAATATATCACATTTCATGTTAAACTCATCTCCAACCAACCTATTTTACACTTCTATTATCTTCCCAACTGTCTTTTGTTTTGCCTCATCTTGTTAGCTAGCTTACGCATCTTTAGCAAGGATTATTTGCTATCAACTCATGATTCACTTCTTTTTGATCATTTTTTTCTTTCTTTTCATTACATTACTCCCTACCAATAACACATAAATCTTTTTCAACACACCAAAAGCAATTTCTTTGGGCTTCAACTTCACTTTTTTCTTTCTTAAATTTTACACTCCTTAATATCTTAATTTCTCAACTAAAGCGCTTGGGAATTTTGGATCAAATTGTGGGCAATTGAAAGAAAAGGAATAATCTATAAATGAGGCTATTAAAGAATAGGTTAAAGGCTCAATGGGGCTAGATAAGTTCATGCACAAGGGATAGATAAAGGGGGTGTAAAATATGGCTATCAAAGAAATGCTTATATCATCTCCTAAACTCAACATTCTTTATTTTTCTTTGTATACACACGGAGCAAGTTCTAGCCACCAAAATACAACATGAAATATAACAAAAACCTCACTCACACATGGAACATGTTCAAATAAACAAGGCTACCTATAGACTCTCAACCAAGCAATTACAAAAATTCAAATTTAAGCCAACAAGAGTCAGATAAAAGAGCCTAGGTGTCTCATAGTAGTCATTTAATTTTCCCAACCATGCCATAGAATTAAACACCAACTTGCAACTAGTAATCATGTCTAGCACCTACGAAGAGTATCTCTATATATTCCTAATGAATTTTTTTTAATTTACTCCTAAAAATCAAAAAGGATACTGGATTAAAAGGGCTCCCCCTCAAAAAGAATCGAAAAGAAAAATTGAAAGGTGGGTGAAGTGTGCTTCTACCAAACAGACCAAACACAAAAATAAAAAACAAACAAAGATAAAAAAAAATTGTACTTTTTTTCAATTTAATCAAAAACTTGCAAATAAACAAAAATAGAAATCTTATAGCGCACTTCACCCTAAACAAATCAGAAGATTCCCACCCCCACACTCAAAACCATACGTTATCCCCAAAGAATACATTATAAGTGAAGATAGAAATACTCTTTGAGGCCTCTAGGCCTAGCTAGTAGCATCATGTATATCAAAGGGGTCTGGAGGACTCCACACTTAGTGTTTTCCGTGCTCCTTAACTAAGATTTCAGGTACTCAAACCTCCGTTAAATCATAATACAAAAACAAAAACAAAGGTGATACTAAAAAAACAAACTAAAAATAACAAAAATGCTACCTTAACTTGGGTTGCCTCCCAAGCAGCACCTGATTTATTATCGCGGCATGACTCACATCAAAACTCTAATTCCTATTCTCTCATTTTATTCCTCCTACTTGGGGCCCATCTTTTCCTTCTTTTCTAACCCATGTGTGCTCACACTTGAGGTCTGTGGCCTTTCTTACACCTACCTTCTCAGGATTCCATTCAAGTCTTGAAGGTTCAGGCTTATTTGTCAACTTGGGAAACTCCACGAGAGAGTCCAAAGAGGTAATTAGTGGTTTTCTCTTCTCCACCCCACACTCATCCACATCCATCGTTGTGATCATGCATAGATCTATATAGTGTGAGGCTGTGTTGAGTGCTTTGTACACTCTGAAGATCACCTCTTCATCATTCAATCTCACTTTTAGTGTGCCCTCTCTAACATCTATTAATGCTCTACTAGTAGCCAAGAATGGACATCATAATATGATTGGTACCCTGTCATCTGCATCATAGTCAAGAACAATAAAGTCAGCAGGAATAATGAACTTACCAACCTTGATGAGAACATCCTCAATAATTCCTTCAGGGACTACTCTAGTTCTGTCCGCCATTTGTAGAAGAGATGATGTAGGCCTTGGCTTTCCCTACTCAAAAGTATTAAATACTAAAAAGGGCATCAAGTTGATACTTTCCCCCAAATCACTAAAGGCTTGGACAGCATCACTTTCACCAATTTTTATGGGGAGGGTAAAACTCCCAGGGTCCTTGAGCTTTTTGGGCATCTTGCTCATCACCACCAAACTGCACTCTTCAGTAAGTGCTACAGTCTCAATATTTTCAACTCTTTTTTTGTTCACTGACATATCCTTCAAGTACTCAGCGTACTTAGGCATTCCCTGCAAAACATCTATAAAAGGAAGGTTAATGTGAAGTTCTCTGAATGTGTCAAAGAACTTCTTGAAATAGGCATCCTCTTTGGCTTTTACAAGCTTTTGAGAGAATAGTGGTAGTGGTCTGTCTTGAGTTTGCTCAATTGGATTTTTATTTGGGTACTCAGACTTTCCCTTTTTGTCAGCTTCTTTAGACTCAGCCTGCTTTTCTGTTTTCTTGGAAGTGATCAACTCCTCTTGCACCTCATGATTTTTCTTTGGAGGTGCGTCAATCAAATCTCTCCCACTCCTCAAGGTATTTGCCAACTCTTGCTTTGACTTTTTTGTATCACTAGGCAAACCCCCTTAAGGGTCTTGTGTTTTGTATATGAGCTAACTGACCCATCTGCATCTCTAAATTCTTTTGAGCCAATTGCTGATTTTTGATCTCCGCATCCATTTGTTATTGGTTAGCCAGAATATTTTTCAAGGTCTCTTCTATATTGCTGACCTGAGTGTTGTTCTGAATACATTTCTGCTATTAAAGGTGCTGAAGTTGAGCCTAATTATTGCACTAAGAGTAGTTGGAATGACTCTTCCAGTTGCGATTATAGGCATTACCAAAGTTTTATTACTTTTATGTGCATTGCCCATAAAATTTACCGACTTTAGATTCCCTCCGCACAAGTCTACTGAATGACCACTAATACCATAAGCTTCACACCAAGTCTGAACCTGCTTCAATATATTAACCTGAGGTTGAGGTTTAGCCATACTCAGTTTGTTGAACTGAGTCATCACCTGATTCTGAAAAGTGGCCAATTGTGCAGCCAATGCTGTGACACTATCTACCTCAATCATAACTGCAGGCTGCTTCACCATATTTTTGGATATATCACCATTCCACTCTGGATTAGCTTGAGCAATATGGTTGAGAAGAGTATATAGCTCATCATAAGTTTTATCCAAAGCTTGACCACCTGCCGCTGAATTTAGCTAAATTTTTGTGTTATGGTCAAGGCTTTCTACAAAAGTGAGAGATAATACCTTATTATTATGCTGGTGATGTGGGCATTACCTAAAAACAGACTTGAATCTCTCCCACGTATGATAGAGATTCTCATCTGGCTTTTGCTTGAAACTTGGGATTTCACTCCTCAACTTTGTAGTTTTATCTGAAAGAAAGAATTGAATAAGGAACTTCTTTGCAAGGTCATCCCAAGTTATGATTGAATTTGAAGGTTCTTCCCTCAGCCATATCTTTGCTTCTCCCAAAAGTGAGAATGGGAAATGTGTGAGCCTCATATAGTCTTTGGGGACTCTTGCGGGAATGAATGTGTCACTTATCTCCAGAAAGTTTTGTAGATGAACCTGTGGATCCTCATGTGCTAAGCCTGTAAATTGTCCACTTGTGTGCAACAGTTGGACCATGTTCTATTTCAGTTCAAATCTTCCTCCTTCGACTAGATTTTGAATACATGAGGTCACATTAGTTGCGAGTGAGATTGCCACTTCGTGCACTGTCCTAGGGGATGGTGGTTGTTCACCAGCCATGAGTGCAAGAATAGTCTCAGCCTGTTGTACTTGTGAGATTGGGTAGAGAAGTTCTGATTCTCTTCTTAATTGGTGCAAGCTTTGCCCATGTTCGGGATGTGGTTCAACTAATTCCCTATCCCTTACCAGCTTGCTCGAGTTTTAGATCTGTACCTGCAAATTCAGTGGCGAAGACCAAGTTATTAGCACTTATCAAACAAAATAGTAAAACTAAAAGTTAGAAGGTTGCTAATGTTTAAGTCCCCGGCAACTGCGCTAAAAACTTGTTGCTCCCAAGCACACACGCAAGTTTACGTGGTCGTGATAGTAGTAAAGTGGCTCTTGTGAGCCGAATATCGATCCCATAGTGACTTGGTGTTCAGCAAACAATCCAACTTAATTAATACTATTGAAGTTAACAAATGTGATTTGTAACCAAGAGTTTGAGCTTTGTTTTTATAAACTAAATACTATAAATAATGACGATATGAAATTCGGATTGTAAACAATATATGGAGTGATCCAGGATTGAGGCATTCACTTCACATTCATGCATAACTATATTTTCTAGAAGATGTTAGTGTTTATCATGATTGTTGATCTACGGGATTGATATTATGACTCAAGAATGCTCATCATCTAAGTCATCTATCCAAATTAATCTCAGAACTACATCGTTGAGCAGGGATGTGAGTCATTAATTTGAACGCATTAAATTATTTTCCCATTTCATTAACCAAGTAGGGCATTTAGGTATATAACTATCCTAACCGCAAATCAACCCTTACAATTGCTATATAACAATCAAAGACATGATCCACACTCTCTATGTTCTTCATTCCATCCCTCCACTCATATGGTCAATTCATTTTGTGACTTAGATTAAGAAAAATCACATAACATGATAAACATATAAACCAACGATAAAACCATACTTAAGCAATCATGTTATGGCCTTAACTCTAGAATGAGGGTGTTTAGCCACTCATAATCTAATTCACAATTACAAAATTGATTTAGTTCATACAAGAATTAAGTAATGAAAAACAAGAGAATAAGAACCCTAAGGCAGCCTCCTCCTTGTGTTTTCCAATACAAAACCATCCAAGTATGTGTTCAATTGAAGCTAAGTGTCCTATTTATAGTGTAGGAAAACTTGTGCCCGACGAGACCCAACTCTGTGGCACCTCAATATTGCGGAGACCAAGCTACATTTTATGGACTTATCATGGTGACCAAGATCTGTGACACCCTCTTATCTCAAAGGCATATTGGCGTGACACGCCCTTATCTGAGAGGCTCAATGGAAATTGCAATCCCCCTTCCTTCATGTTCCTTGGTTAGTAGTTTCCTTTCAACACCTCTTTAAGCTTGTCTTAGGCTTCATTTAGCTTCCATAGATCCTACAATGGTCTCCTACATCAATACATAACACACATTAGTCCATATAACACAATAGATCTCATCAAAGAACACTAGAATACACATAGCACAAGCTAGCAACACTAGTTTTCTCGTCTAAACTCTATTTGATCATTTTGACTCTTGACTTGTTACAAATGCACCTTAAACACTATAAGTATGTACTTTAGCAACCAAATACACACATACAACCTATATGCCCTAATATCACATCATTTTATCCTCAAAACAATGCTAAATGTGCATAGATAATGACACTTAGGTGTATAAATATGCCTAAGATCACCATGCAATCTTACTAGCTCACGGATGTAGAGTCTGGCATGATACTCTACTGAATCATTAGTCCTGAAAGCCAAAAAGTGGGCTTATTTTGTTATCGTGTCTACTATCACCCAAATAGAATCATGCTATCACCGGGTGCATGGTAAACCTGTAATGAAGTCCATATTGATCACTTCCCACTTTCAAGTAGGAATGTCAATATTCAGAGTCATACCTCTCGGTCTCTAATGTTCTATCTTTACCTGCTGGCATTTTGGACAGTTAGCCACAAAATCTGTAATGTCTCTCTTCATGCCATTCTATCAATAGGCTTCCCGTAGGTCATGGTACATCTTTGTGGCACCGGGATAGATAGAATGTATGGAACAATGAGCTTTTGCTAAAATCCATTGTCTCAACCCATCTACATCTGAAACACATAACCGACCCTGATAATGAAGCACACTACTGACCCTAATAATGAAGCACACTATCTCCTACTTGGGAGAAAACCTCTACTCTCTGCTGATGGATAGCACCCTTTAACTGATGCAAGATAAGATCACTGTCTTATTTCTCTTTCATCTCTACTACCCATGAAGGCTCTGAGCCATTCTGAACTATAGCACCACCATCCACTGAATCTATAAGGCAAACCCCTAGAGAGCAAGCCTATGAACATCCTTATCCAACTCCTTCTTTTCTCCTTCAACATGCGATACACTACCCATGGACAATCTACTAAGTGCATCAGCCACTACATTAGCCTTACCCAAATGGTAAATAACACTCATGTGATAATCCTGAATGAGTTCCGGCCACCTTCTATGGAGAAGATTTAACTCCTTTTGAGTGAACACATATTAGAGGCTCTTATGGTCGGTAAGCACCTACACATGGACACCATACAAGTAGTGTTTCCAAATATTTAATGTAAAAATGAATGTTGTAAGCTTAAGATCATGAGTTAGATAGTTCTTCTCATAAACTTTAAGCTATCTAGAAGCATAAGCGACGACCCTACCATGCTGCATCAAAACACAACCCTAGCCTACTCTAGATGCATCACAATAAATAACAAAGCCCTATGAACCCTCTAGTAGAGTCAAAACTGGGGCTTTGGTCAACCTAATCTTCAATTCGTGAAACTTCTTTTCACACTCCTAATGTTTGTCAGAGAAGTGGGTCTAGGCCAGTTCTTTACTTCCTCCATTTTCTGCAAATCTACTCGAATGCCCTTCTTAGACACCACATGACCTATAAATACAACTTACTTTAACCATAACTCACACTTACTAAACTTGGCTAATAACTAAAAATCCTTGAGAGTTTGTAGTACAACCATCAAATCGTTTGCGTGATCTTCCTTACTTTGATAATAAATAAGGATGTCATCTATAGGATAATGAAGAACATATCTAAGTACTGCTTGAATACCCTGTTCATCAAGTCCATAAAATCTATAAGAGCATTTGTTATTCCAAAAGACATAACAAAACAATCATAGTGACCATACCGAGTCCTGAAGGTAGTTTTTGGAATGTCACTTTCTCTAACTCTGAGCTGATAATAACCAAATTAGAGGTCAATATTAGAGAAATAACTTGGACCCTAAAGTCGGTCGAACAAGTCATCAATCCTAGGGATGGGGTACTTATTTTTTATTGTGATCTTATTCAACTAACGATAATCTATGCACATTTTGAGCGAACCATCTTTCTTACGCATGAAGAGAACTGGAGCACCCCATAGAGAGATGTTGTGTATGATGAAACCTTTATCTAGGAGGTTTTTTAGTTGATCATTCAAATCCTTAAGCTCAGATTGTGCCATTATATAAGAAGGGATAGATATAGGTTGCGTATTTAGAAGAAGGTCTATCCCAAAGTCAATCTCTCACTCAGGAGGGACTCCGGGAAGATCCTCAGGAAACACTTCTGGGAACTCATTGTCTACTGGAGCTTACTGGAGAGATGGGGTCTTGGAGTTTGAATCCTTAACCCAAATTATATGATAGATATACCTTTTTGAGATTATCTTCCTAGCTTTGACATAAGATATGAAAAAACCTTTTGACCTTCGAGGACTACCCCACCATTCTAATACAGGCTCATCTGGAAACTAAAATCTTATGACCCTGGTTCTGCACTTAACTGAGGCATAACAGGCATGTAGACAATCCATGCAAAGAATGATGTTAAAATTAGTCATGTCTAATTCTACTAAGTCAGCTGAGGTGACTCTATGAAGGACTGAGACACGGGAAATTTTTGTATACCCTCTTAGTTAAGACTGACTCACCGATTTGGGTGGAGACTCTAAAGGGTTCTAGAAGTTGTTCAAGACTAACTCTAAATTTACATGCAATATAAAGGGTCATAAAAGATAATTAAGCCCAGGGCCTAGTAAAGAATACACATCAAGAGAGAAAACTTACAACATACCAGTGAATACATTTGGGGAACTCTCCTAGTCCTGAAGAGATAACATGGCATAGAGGCAGTTTTGACACTGACGTGGCCTGTACCAGAATCATTACCTTGCTGAGATGTGCGACCTGTTTGAGCTACTGAAGTAGTGGAATAAGCTCAATTACCTCCCTATCCCTACTTGGAAAAGGAGCACTTCTCAACCTATGGCCAATCTGACCATACCCAAAACACCCCTCTCTGTCAGTAACACAATCATCTGGATGATTCTTGCCATACTTAGGATATGCTATAAAAGTGCGGTTACTTAAAACACTTCCCCGAGACTTAGAGCCTGATGCCTTATTTTTCTAGTCCTTTCAAGGTCTGGGATAAAGAGCAGTAGCTGATGAAGGTGCTAGAGCTGAAGACATCTGCTAAAATTGAGAGCGATTTCCACTGCCCAACCTTTGCTGAGAGTAGTCAAAATTACTTTTCCTAACCCTCTTACTTTCCCTTACTCTCTCATTCAGTTTATCCCCTTCTATCTTCTAAGCATAAGTCATATATCTAGAGATGTACATATCCCTAACCAACATGGAAGTTTTACATTCCTTCTTTACAAAATGAAAAATGCTCAGTCACCATTGCTGGAGCATACCTGGAGAGTTGAGTAAACTTCAACTCATAATCCTGAATAGACATGGATCCCTACCTAAGATTCATGAACTCCTCAATCTTTGCCTCTCTCAACTCTTTTGGGAAGAACCTGTCCAGAAAAGCCCTAATAAAGCAGTCCCAATTCATTGGAGCTACGTTTTTACCTCTACCATCTTTCCACTGAGTGTACCAGATGTGAACTACATCCTTTAGTTGATAGGTCGCTAGCTGAACGCTCTCAACCCCTATAACCTGCATCACTTTGAGAACCTTTTTTACCTCATCAATGAAGTTCTATGGCTCTTTATCTATGCTTGACCCAAAGAACTTTGGCGGATTCATGTGAATGAAATCCCCAACTCTGGTAGCTGCTGAGCCACCATTTGGGTTAGTAGGAACAGGTGCCTGCTGATTCACTTGAGAAGTCATAGCTTCTGCCAACATCTGGATGGGATTTCTAAATTCAACGTTTGTGACCTCGTGGTCTGGAACTGGAAAATTATCATTGCAAGCATTGTTTCTGCGAGGATGCATGATCTAAAATGCATAATGAATGAACTATAAGGGAGAAATAGAGTTAAACCCTATCTCACGATATTGAAAATGAAAGAGTGGAGTTTCTTAAAACCATCTGGTGGCTTCCCTCTCATAAGTATGGAACATTTCACACCCATAAAAAGGACTCTACTTAGTACAGCTTTCAAACACCCTAGGATACTTTAAACATGTTTTCTGATACCAAGTTTGTCACGCCTTGAGCCTATACCCTAGATGCAACATGCTGCTTAGAGTCTTAAGTGACCCCAAGATAACCCATGGCATGTCATAACTAAAATAGTTCTGAATAATAAAGACTGAGAAGAAGCTAAACTGATAAAAACTGCAAGTTTCAATAATAACTAACGAATATCTGAATGTATATATAGTTTGCAATACCAAACCAACTAAAATAAGCTTAGTGTCTGACTCTATATCTGAAAGCCTCTACTATTGATGATTTGCTGGAACAAACCCCAAGATAACTCCAAATACTAAAAACTGAAATAACTAGAAGAAAAGCATCATAAAAGTCCATCCTCGAATGATAAGGATTCACCACTGATAGTCGCTGAAGTGGCACTAGAGCATCCTGATTGTGATGCTAAGATAGAGTGTTTGAACCTGTATCATGATAGGATGCAGCATAAAGAGTATGTAATCAGTACTTTAAATGTACTGAGCATGTGAGATATCCAAACTAAAAGATACTAAATATGCTAAAATACTAATAAGTTATTTAAAAACTGTAAACTGAATCTATAATACAAAGGCCTAAACATAATCATGCATAAAAATCTGGAATGCAAAAATATTCTGAAAAAGGCATACTAAAAATAGTAAAGCTGATCTTAGGGCCAAGTACATATCTCCTGAGTCTAATTAAGTGGGAGAGTCTATTAACCGACATAAACCACGTGAGCTGAACATGGATTCCAATGTATACGCCTTATCCAGAGGACCCAATATACCTTGCCAAGGTATAGAGGCATAACAGCTAAGATCACTAATTTTCAAGCCCAACTGAGGGGCTAAGTAGACCTACAACGGGACGTAGTTTTGGGACTTTTGGGTGTAATTGGGGCCCAAGTCCAACTCGATGATAAATACTACTCCCAAACTGAAAACGGATAGCTCATTTTAAAACTGGAGTTCTGAAAGTTGGGTCAGAACTTAACTGGTCTAAATATATTTTTCTGAAAAAAAAAAGTTTTAGACTGAAAACTGATTAATTTCTTGCTTAAAACTGAATGCTAGTAGTGTAGGCTAAATTTTGAAGAAAACTAGTTCATGTGAAAAATATTACAACTTCAGGCTAAGTTCTTGATTTCTTATATACTTGTAAAAGTTCATGCAAATCATTGAAAATATGATATAAATCTTCTAAAATAGGATATATATCATATAGAATTCGTAAGGACTAAAATATTGTAAACGTTTACATAACATAGTATAAACCCTAGTTTCATAAAAGCCATAAAATTAATTTAGAAGTCTGAGGTTTCGGAAAACTAAAACCCTTAATGTATACCTACATACCTGGTAGTAGAAGAAGCTTGAACTAAAAATGGAGTTTGAAGCTTTGGAGAAGAAAACCCTAGGTCTTGAATCTTGAGAGAAGAGTTCCTTTCTTTCCTTTTTTGGAGTTTTAATCGTGAGAATAAGGGGAAATTTGACTAAGTGTGAATCAAAACCGCTCTAATGGGAAAAGATAAAATTACCCATGGAGGATGAAATTAAAAATTGTTAGAAGTTTTGAAATGGAGGACCCATAGACACAAACCATGATCTGTGGATGGGACCACAACTCGTGATTTAGGGTCGTGGAACTTACGATGTGTGTTAGACTACAGGTCAAATTTCCACGGTTGAAGTCCATGGTCTATGGACTATTCCATGGTATGTGGAACCCATTCGTGGATCTCAGACCTTTTTACAAGGCTGTAGGTCAGGTTCCACAGGTGGCATCCACAATCTGTGGAACCTGTCTATGGTTCCTGTCTATCAATTTGATAGATTCATAATTAGATTTATGGTCTGGTTCTTAGCTTAGAATTTTTGGCGTGTTACAACAAGGAGGCCATCGTTGATGATGAAGGTATTTTGCATATTAAAAGGCAAGTTTATGTGCCCTGTATTAAAGAATTGGTTCCAACCATCTTAGCAGAGGCTCATAGTTCTAAGTATTCCATACATCCTGGTATGACAAAGATGTACCGAGATTTGAAATAGCTTTATTGGTGGGGTAGAATGAAAAATGATATAGTATACTTGATGGCTAAGTGCCAAAACTTCCAGCAAGTAAAATATGAACATAAAAAGCCTGGTGGTACACTTCAGAGGATGCCCATTCCTGAGTAGAAGTGGGAGAGAATAGTCATGAAGTTCGTGGTTGGCCTTCGTAAGACTTTTGGAAAATATGATTTGATATGGTTCATTGTTGATAGATTGATGAAGTCTGCAAACTCTCCATGTGCAGGTGACTTATAATGCGTCTAAGTCTGCCAAGATCTGTTTGAATGGGGTTGATTGATTGCATAGGATGCCTATCTCTATTATTTCTTATAGGGGCACCCAGTTCACTTCTAATTTCTTGCAGTAGTTGCACGAATAGTTAGGAACAAGGTTGGACCTGAGTACATCTTTTCACCCTCAGACTGATAGGAAATTTGAGTGTACAGTTCAGGTGTTGGAAGACTTGTTTCGCATGTGTGATGGATTTTAGGGGTCATCAAGATTAGTATCTAGCACTGAGTGTGTTTGTATATAAAAATAGTTATCACTCAAGCATAGATATGGCCCTGTTTGAAGCCTTGTATGGGAGGAGATGTAGATCACCTATTGTCTGGTTAGACTAATTTGAAGCAAAACCTTTGGGTACTGACCTTGTAAGAGACTCCATTGAAAAGGTGAAATTCATTTAAGGAAAACTTCTAGCTTCTCAAAACATACATAAAGAGTATGCCGACAGAAAGGTTAGAGACATGCACCTTATGGAAGGTAGCAAGTTCTACTCAAGGTTTCACCCATAAAGGGTGTTATTCAATTTAGGAAGCGTTTCAAGCTGAGTCTGAGGTATATTGGGCCCTTTAAAATCCTTCAGAAAGTGGGGCCAGTGGCTTATAAGTTGGCTTTGCCTCTGAGTTTGTCTAGAGTTTATCTGGTATTTCATGTTTTGGTGCTTAAGAAGTACCATGGAGATGGTGACTACATAATTCGCTGGGATTTTGTCTTGTTGGATGAAAATCTCTTTTATGAAGAAGAGGCTATTGCTATTCTTGATTGGGATGTCTAAAAGTTATGAACTAAAGATATATGCGTTTGTAATGGTCATGTGGAAGAACCATCCTACTAGGAGGCTACTTAGGATATTGAGGCAGATATGAGAGACAAGTATCCTCACTTGTTCACCAGTTCAAGTATTTCTTGTTCACCCCCCCCCCCCCTCTATTTCTATTTGTTATCATTTAGGGTTGAATGATTATTTAATTGGTATCTAATGTAATGATATATTCCATCATTATAGTAAAGTAAGGCATAAGCACCCGGTTAGGAAAGTCCCTAAGATGAGAGTTTGGAAATCTCAGGCTAGTGTAATCATAGATGAAAATATAGTGTAATGTACCTTAGATATGATTCATATTTCATGATATGTTGTATGGTAGTATGGTATCCATATTTGGCTAGTCAACTGCTGTAGGGTCCTGTAGGGAGTTTTGCGACTGAATTCATGTTCATAAAACTCCAGATATGATAGTTGCCGCGTCCAGGATAAGTCATGTGGTCCATAAAATAAAGTGTGTTATGAAATGAGGGCCTGGGGTGAGAAAGCCGTGTTCTAAAAATTGACACTCGCCATGATGAGAGGATGCCTCATCATGATAATTCATCACGATGAACGATCTTCATCAGGATAACAATAACAGATCCAAAATCACCAAGAAACTACTACAAGTCATCGAAAATACAACATTTCATAACTAGAAGCTTAGAATCTCGATTCAACAAATAGATAATTGTATGAGATCCTTACCTTGCCAATATAAATCCATAGCTACTACCAAATACTTAATAAACACCTGCTACTTTTCTGCCACAACACCTATAGTTATATGCCATGAAATAGACGGGGCAAACTATACCAAAATGACAAGCTCGCAATGTAGAGCAACTTCCATTAAACTTCCGTATTCAAAGAATAAACATCTATGGAGAATTTAGGGGCTTTCATTATAATTTTCTATGATTTTTAGTGCATTTTTTGAGTTAAAACAAAGGCAAAGCACCTTATATAAAGCTACACCGACTTGGGGCTAGGGGGCCCACCACGATGTGCCTTCTTGTGCGGTCTTACAAAAATGTAAATTTCTCTCTATTCTGAAGTTGTATGGATAAACGGTTTAGTGAGTTGGAAACAAAGCTCCTAGCCCTTGGGTTTGGTAGGTCGGGGGCCTTCTAACTTTTTATATATTAGGAGAAAACTGTCGAGACATTTCACCCAAATTTTCAGAGAATTGCTTAACGGAATTTACAGTAATTTTCCCCAACTTTTATTTTGTAACTTGCTTGGCTTCAAAACCTAACATACGACCACTGTAAAATTAAAATACTTCATAAGATATCCTTCCTACATATTAAGAACTCTTAGTCTTACCCTAAAAGTATGAGTTAATTCAACGTTCGAACGGGCAGGGTGTTACATCCTCCCCTCTTAAGAATATTCATCTCCGAATGAAGATAATGTACATGGAATGTGGGTCTACTATCTATCTGTTCTGGACATTATCTAAAGGACTAAATAAGTGGGGATATCTGGACTTCATGTTCTCTTTAGCTTCCCACGCCATCTCCTCGATATTATGGTTCCTCCACAACACTTTCTTTAAAGCTATATCCTTGTTCCATAATCTCCTAATCTAGAGGTCTACTATGACAGCTGGGACTTCTTTGTAAGATAATTCCTCTAAAATCTGAACATTTGTTGTTAGTAGTATATATGTTAGATCTCCAATACACTTCCATAACATAGAAACATGAAAGATTGGGTGCACTGCCTCTAACTCTAAAGGAAATTCTAGCTGGTAAGCAACTTTGCCTATCCATCGCACAATGTGATAAGGTCCGATATATTGAGGTTCAAATTTCCCTTCCTGCCAAATTTTATAACTACTTTTATCGGTGAAACCTTCAAAAATTCCCAATCGTCGACATTGAACTCTATGTCCAATCGCCTAACATCTGAATATAATTTCTGGTGGATCTGAGCTGTCAACAACTGGTCTCTGATCACCTTAACCTTTTCCATGGCCTACTTCACTATTTCAAGTCCAAGAAATCCTAACTCACGTACCTCAAACCAACTAATAAGGTATCGTCATTTTTTCCCACATAAAGCCTTGTACAGTGCCATACTAATGCTTGATTGACTGTTGTTATAATAAGCAAACTCAATAAGTGATAAGTGATCGTCCCAGTTCCCTCTGAAATCTAGCACACATGCCTGTAACATATCTTCAAGCATCTAGATTGTTCATTTGGCTTGGCCATCGGTCTAAGATTGAAAAGTTGAACTAAGCTTAAACTGATTCCTCAAACCCTTCAGGAAAGATCTCAAGAAATGTTATAAATTGTGCCCCTCTATCTGAAATAACCAATACTAGGACACCATAAAGCCTGACTATTTCTCTAATGTACAAGCCAATATAATCTTCAGCTGAGAATGTGGCCCTAACTTGGAAGAATTGGGAAAAAAAATTCAACCTATCAACAATCACCCAAAAAGAATCAAACTTCCGTCGCGAATGAGGCAACCATGGGAAAAAATTCATATTTATCTCCTCCCACTTTCTAAGTGGGTAGCTATCTCATGATTTAGCCCACTAGGCTTCTGATGCTCTACCATTACTTGCTAGCGATTTTGGCACTGGTCTACAAACTCAGTTATATCCCTCTTCATTCTCAGCCACTAATAAAACTATTAAATATCAACATACATTTTCATGGATCCTGGGTGGATAGAGTAATGGGAATGGTGTTCCTCTTTCACAACCTACTGTCAGTGCGTTGCAATATCCGAAACATGTAATCTATCTTTGAATTTGAAGACTCCATCTTCTACTATGTCAAAGGCTAAAGACTCCCACTATTGAGCCTCACTTCTGAGCTTCTCTAAACTGGGATCCTTGTATTGTTGTGACTTCACCTCCACAACTAAAGGTAATACTATTGTGTCCTGAACTGTGACCCCATTATCATCAGAGTCTAATAATCTAACCCCCAAACTAGCTAGTTGATGGAGATCCAGAGCCATTGCTTGCTTCTCTGCTCCCAAATATAAGAGACTGCCAATAGACTTATGACTAAGAGCATCTGCATCTATATTAGCTTTCCCCAAATGATATAAGATATCCACGTCATAATCTTTCATTAATTTGAGCTATTAGTGCTATAGTAGGCTCAACTCTTTCAGTCTAAATATAAATTGGGAGATGTAATGCGTCTAAATCAATAGAGCATGAATAAATGCGACAAACTCTAAATCATTGGTTGAGTAGTTCTTCTCATTCTTCTTTAACTGTCTAGAAGCATAAGCAATTAACTTTCCTTGTTGCATCAAAACACAAATTAACCTAATGCTTAAAGTGTCACAATATGTTGCATAGCCCTCTGGATGCTCTGGTAAGGCCAAAACTTGTGCTACAGTCAATATATCTTTCAGCTCTTGGAAACTTCGCTCGCTGGTTGTATTACACTAAAACTTAGCTACTTTCTGAGTCAATTTTGTCAAGGGTGCTGAAAGTGAAGAAAATGTTTCCATAAACCTTCTGCAATACCTTGCTAACCCCAGAAAGCTATGAACTTCTGTCAGGGTCATAGGTCTAGGCAAAGTCTTCACAGCCTCAATATTCTGTAAATCAACCTGACTACCAGCATCTGATACAATATTTCCCAAAAATTCTATATAATGAAACCAGAACTCATACTTTGGGAGATTTGCATACAACATCTGATCTCAGATTAACTGAAGCACTTCTCAGATATGGTCTCTATGCTTGATCTCTAAACACAATATATCAGAATATAGTTAATAAACACAATGAAAACAAGTTTAAAAAGGGCCTGTATATACTATTTATCAGGTTAATAAATACTATTGGGGTGTTCGCCAACCATAAGACATCATAATAAACTCGAAATTTCCATATCTGGTCTTGAAGGTTATCTTTGAAATATCACTCTCCTGAACTCATACCTAGTGGTACCTTGAATGTGAATTTATCTTCGAGAAACATCAAACATCCTGCAGCTAGTCAAAAAACCATCAATATATGGTAGTGGATATTTGTCCTTTATAGTCACCTTATTTAGTTTTTGGTAGTCTATATACTTTCATAATAATCAACCTTTCTTTCGCACAAATAACACTGGTGCACCCTGTGGTGACGCACTAGGCCTAATGAAGCCCTTATCTAATTAATCATTCAGTTGTTCTCTTAATTCCTTTAATTCTGTTGGTGCCATTCTATATGGGGGAATTGATATCGGCTGGGCATCTGGTAATATAGTGAAAGCAAAATCAATCTCTCATTCTAAGGGAATACCAAAAAGCTCGTCTGGAAACTCATTAGCCACTGAAATAAACTGAAAGGTCGGTGTCTCAACATCAATATCTTGAACTCATACAATTGGTAAATACAGCCTCTAGAGATCATTTTCTTTTCCTAAAAATAGTAAATAAGCCTGCTGATGTGCCGCTAAATTACGTCACTTTCGACTCCTTTTTACTAAGAACAATCGTACGTTTTCAAGCAACCATTGTTGTTTTTGATGTTTTTATGTTGTATTTGTAGGAAATGGAAATGATAACGCCCAAACTACACCTCAAATTAATGAAGCGTAAGCGGTCGTAGTCAAGTAAAGAACCCAACAAGGTTGGGGTCGAATCCCACAGAGAATATGGTGAAGATTAAGCCTTTAGTGAAGTATGTGACTAGTCGTCAATCGTTTCCAGTAAATAAAGGGGGGGTTTGTGTGAACAAATCGTAAACAAAATAAACAATTAACGTATGGGAATGATCAGTAGGAGAGAATGAACTAGGGACGTGTTCACCATGGCGTTGTAACAATGTCGATTCTAGGCGTAACCGGGTTCTTTCTATATGCATGTCACGATGTGATTGCGTCATTTGTATCGTCTAAACGTCTCTCGACCAAATAAACAAATTTCCTTTTCTATTCTCTCGACCTCGAAAAGATGTGCTTTTTATATTTCAATCTAACATCAAGTAGATTAATCCAGTTACGGCATTAATCATTAAGACGAGAGTTGGTAGTCTCGAATCCTTGTCGTTAATCAAGTTTCCCATTTTTAATCTCTTTACTCAAGCAAATTAAACCTAGGCATGTTCTAATGTTTGCAACCACTAGAAAACGTGACATAAAGTATGATTAACAACGTGACTACATGTAAATTGAACCCGTCGCTACCCGGAATCTATATCGCTACTTTTTCCATGGCTCCCACAACCCTAGTTGCGGGAGCTTTAGTTACTCATGCTCGAAGAAGCAAAGAAGAAATTCATAATAAAGGAAAGAAGATTCTTACAATATGATGAAAATACCCTTTAATAATCCAAGAACAAGAAAAACCAAGAACTCACGAACGAATCAAGAACACGAATTCAAGAAGAGCAAACGTGTTTCTTGATCTCAAAAACCACTAAAAACGTGTGTTAAACTAATGGGTGAATGATCAAAATAAAACCTAACATAGGGTATTTATAGGAGTCAAAGAAACCAAATCAAAAACGGGTTAGGAGTCCTTCACGCGGACAGCCGCTGGCGCGCTACTGCCTTGGTGCGACGGCCAGGGTGACGGACCGTCACAGGGTTGACGGGTCGTCGCCTGGACCGTCAACTTTAGGCAGTTGCACTGCCTCCACGCGATGGTCTCTGTGACGGACCGTCACATGTGTGATGGACCGTCACTCAGGCCGTCACTCTTAGGCAGAATCCTCTTTTTCTCGTATTTCCTTCCGTTTCCGTGTTTGTTCCTATTTCCTAAAAATACAACATAAAAACATCAAAAACGATAATGGTTGCTTGAAAACGTACGATTGTTCTTAGCTAAAAGTAGTCGAAAGTGACGTAAAATGGCGTCACATCAACACCCTCAACTTAAAATGTTCGCTTGTCCTCAAGCAACATAACATAAAACAATACGACGACTTAACTAAGAACACAAACTCGTGTCTATAGCAACTCATGGCCATTCAAAACTTATTCAATTAAATCAAGCTCCCTCGTAGCACACGAATGTATGAAACACTAACTTGCAAGGATCCAAACATGTCATTCCGATATGATAGAACATTCTACATACACACGCGCAGCTATCCTAACAATCAATAGACAATACAGACATATTGGTGCCCTTACCACAAAGAAATCCCACACACACGATTTGGGACAAGGTAAGCGCTCACACTCACAACTGTAGCTACCGACGTCTTATTACCACATAACTTATTTTGTCCATCCTTATTCACCTTTATATTTCCTTCTTTCTAGCTACAGGTGCGGCCTCTTTATTTTGACAATTCTTTTTATTTCTTTTTCGATCTTTTTCATCTTTTTTTTTTCTTTCTTTTTTTCTCAGGCACACTCCCGACTTTTTATTCTATTCACAACCAATCTTCACTATCCTCTTTTTCTTATCATTCACCTCTGTAGTAGCCACCCTCAACTTAGGCTGATTGCCTGGGTTGAGGTGCACAATGTCCATGGAAGGACCAGGGCCAAAACAGGGTTTACCTCTATAGTAGCCACCCTCAACTTAGGATGATTGCCTGAGTCGAGGTGCACGATGTCCAAGGAAGGACCAGAGCCAAAATAGGGATTCAAAGTTAAACAGGAATGGTGACAGGTTATCGAAAGAACAAGGTCAATTTTGGCTCAAACAGGGATCAACGGGAGTATTTGTATTTGGACGGTCTTATCGGTTAAGTGGACTGCACACAAAAAGGGCCTGTGATCCTTTCCTAAGCAACCAAACTTCAAACTTAACAAAATAGACCGGGCAAGTTCTAGATGCATGCAGAGAGTAAGAATTTATACAAAATACGCTCACACACTCTTGGCACCAAGAAACTATACCACTACCAACTATCAAACAGCCGCTCGGCTTAAGCATACTCATTCTAATCATGATCACACAATGAAATCCAAAGATCCAGACAGTCAATCGTTTCAACATAAGTGCACAACCAGAAAAATTTTAAGGGGCCTCTTTTTAGTCAACAAACACGCCATGCTCATCACTATAGACACTAAAAAATTTAAAATAACAACCTAAACATGCCGGTTCTACTAGATAGCACACCGGAGGGAAAAGAAACACGGCAAAAAAAACCCTCGGTGGTGACTCACAGGTTTCCCCACGAATTAATTAGACTATAATACAACAACAATTTATGGGTTGCCTCCCATACAGCGCCTGATTTAACGTCGCGGCACGACGCGGGTGTCTTGATTACTCAAGCTTCATCAAGATACCCCAGACTTAATAAACAACCGTATGCACAACTATATACCCTATAATAAACAAAAACAACAAATAAAAGTAAAAGCAGGAAAGTATGACTAAGAGTCAAATAAACACACCAGACTTAATAAACAACCGTATTCCCCGGCAACGGCGCCACTATTTGATAACGCCCAAACTACACCTCGAATTAACGAAGCATAAGCAGTCGTAGTCAAGTAAAGAACCCAACAAGGTTGGGGTCGAATCCCACAGAGAATATGGTGAAGATTAAGCCTTTAGTGAAGTACGTGACTGATGGTCAATAGTTTCCGGTAAATAAGGGGGGGGGTTTGTGTGAACAAATTGTAAACAAAACAAGTAATAAACGTGTGAGTTTTAATCAATATGAGAGAATGCGAACTAGGGACGTGTTCACCATGGCGTTGTAACAATCGATTCTAGGCGTTACAGGGTTCTTTCTATATGCGTATCACGATGTGATTGCGTCAATGGTATCGTCTAAACGTCTCTCGACCAAATAAACAAATTTCCTTTTCTATTCTCTCGACCTCGAAAAGATGTGCTTTTTTTTAGATTTCAATCCTAACATCAAGTAGATTAATCCAGTTACGGCATTAATCATTAAGACGAGAGTTGGTAGTCTCGAATCCTTGTCGTTAATCAAGTTTCCCGGTTTTAATCTCTTTACTCAAGCAAATTAAACCTAGGCATGTTCTAATGTTTGCAACCACTAGAAAACGTGACATAAAGTATGATTAACAACGTGACTACATGTAAATTGAACCCGTTGCTACCCGGAATCTATATTGTTACTTTAGCCATGGCTCCCACAACCCTAGTTGCGGGAGTTTTAGTTACTCATGCTCGAAGAAGAAAAGAAGAAATTCATAATAAAGGGAAGAAGATTCTTACAATATGATGAAAATACCCTCAATTAATCCAAGAACAAGAAACCAAGAACTCAAGAACGAATCAAGAACACGCTTGCAAGATCAAGAAACCGTGTTGCTTGCGCTCAAAGTCTCGCTCAAACTCCTAAAACTATTCTAAAAACGTGTGAAAACTAATTGAAAGGTGATATCTAAAATAAAACTAACATAGGGTATTTATAGGAGTCTAGGAAACCAATCCAAAAAACGCTCGGATTCCGCGTCGCGCGTCTGCCTTAACTTGACGGCCAGGCTGACGGACCGTCAAGCCAGTGACGGACCGTCGCCTGGACCGTCACTGCTAACCAGTGATGCTGCCTCAGCTGCCTTGGTGTGACGGTCACTTTGACGGACCATCACATGTGTGACGGCCGTCACTCAGGCCGTCACTCTTAGGCAGAATGTTGTTTTTCGCGTATTTCCTTCCGTTTCCGTGTTTGTTTCCATTTCCTACAAATACAACATAAAAACATCAAAAACAACAATGGTTGCTTGAAAACGTACGATTGTTCTTAGTAAAAAGGAGTCGAAAGTGACGTAATTTAGCGGCACATCAACTGCCTTTCGGCATTACTACTTTACCATCCCACTCTCAAACTATGTCCCCTGGAAAGTAGGATCTACTAGTTTTCGATCAGTAGTCAACATTGGTGTAACAGGATGCTAGCCAATCCATGCCCATAATAATATCAAAGACAAGCATCTATAGCTCTATCATGTCTGAAAAGGTCTGACAGCCAACAATCCCTTCTGTACAACCTCGGTATATCCTTTTTGTAGTAATAGAGTTGCCAACTGTCACAACATATGGAAATGAATATGAATACTGATGACCTGTCGGTGCATAAGTGTAATTCTTGCCACTGTCGAATCTAGATGCTCCCAATTGGCCTCCACCTCTATTTGATAAAATTTGGGACCCATGCTTGATAGGATATATTGAGGAAGATGATCCTATTGCGGATTTGTCCCTCTGTCCTAAACCCTGTTGGTCCCTTAATGGATAATATCCTCTTATATGACCCTTTTAGCTATAAAAATAGCATGTTATAGAGCTCTGATGGCATCTCCCAGCATGTGTTTATTTCATGTATCACAATGTGCCACATCTGATCTAAACTACTCTTGGAACCTGTGCTACTGTGAGCCTAATGCTCGTGAGCTCTTACCTAGACCTGGCTGCCCTTGTTGATCAAACCTGCTACCCTGGACTTCTATAGTGGGTGTCTGGGTAGTCTCTCTCAATATTGAGGTCTAGATCCACCCTGGGCTTCTATCTAAAACCCGTGGGCCTAGCCCTCTTCTACTTCCCTCTCTCGACTCTCTTAGTCATATACTGCTGATGTCAAAGCACCTCTATGTGTTGTTCAAAAGCATGAATTCACATGATGTACATATTGTCATTATGTGTGGTTTTAGTACAAGCCCAATACAAATCGTAACCCAAAATCTCAACCCTTATGACTCAACTCTATAGCATGATTTGAGCAAGATAAAGGGTAACTTTCCTGCACAATGTCTGTAGCTTCCTGCTTATAAAATGTGGTGTACAACACACTTATAAACAAGACTCTACTAAAAACAGCTTGCAGACTCCTTACCTTTGTAAGCTACGGCTCAAGGAAGAGTATATGGTACTATTGGGCACTTTACTTATGTTATATTGCATATCATGGTACATTTCCACATGAATTTCCCCATCAGGTCGACTACTAGATAGTACTGCTTGTTGTTTGTAACTTCTGAGCTTATGGGGGATCCGGCTGGGTCTATTGTTTGTTGTTTGTACCTTTGAGCTTATGGAGGTCTGGTTATATTATTCTTTGATTAGTTCTACCTTCCGAGCTTATGGGGGTTCGATTAGGTTATAGTTAGCTTATTTTTCTTTGCTTTACCTTAACTAGTTTATGTTTTTACAAGTTAATTACTTTAATTCCCAATATTATCTAGTTATGACCTGTTATTCATTTTTGGACCTCTCTTTCTTAACCCTTTAGTATATTTGTATTTTATTGTACTTTTACCTTATTTGAGCTAAGTTGGCCTCTGATGCCTACATGATACCACATGTTTTGGTGCTCATGCTACACTTTTGCATCTTTTTCCCTGATGCACTCCCTAGCATGAATTCTCACCACTGATACTATCCTTATGCGGAGTTACAGATCCGAAGATTCAGGGAAGGTTTTTGGCGTCAAGAGTTGATCTATCTCCATATACCTTAGGATTATTATTCTTTTGTATTTCAAAGACTGTTTGTATATATTTACTCTTATCTAGTACTCCTTATATTGTATTAGCTCTTGTACTAGCTGATACCAGGTCTTGGGGGATTCTTTTGTGTATTATGTTCTTTCCCTCACTGTCTATTTATGTTTGATCCATTGTACTCTTATTATAGATACTCTTCCCTCATGGTCTATTTATGTTTGCTCCATTGCACTCTTATAATTGATACTTGTTATCACATTTCCACCTCATTCGCTTGTTAGCCTGTTACTTGTCGTTTTTGGCTAAGGGTTGGCTTACCTACTAGTGGGTTATAGTAGGTGCCATCATGACTTGAGATACCGGGTTGTGACATTTATGTATTAGAGCTTAGGTTCATGGGTATTGGTTGTACAAGAGAAAATGTTTAGTAGAGTCCTCCAGATCGGTATGATGTCGTTTGTATCCTATCATCCGGAGGCGACAGTGCATTCTTAGGAAATTCCACCTTTTGATTCTCTATTGTTTGTTCATGGATCCTATCAACTTCTAATTTTCATTTCCTTTATTATTTCTCTAATGATTAGGATGAGGGCCACTGTGCCCATGGGCAAGGACCCCACGCGGGCAGTTAGGTCCCTAGCTAAGGGCAAAGGTAGAGGTCGACCCTGAGGTTGAAGTCGAGCATGAGCTACAACACCAGCTCAGGGCCAGGCAAGAGAGTCATCACTAGAGCCTATATATGATTAGGAGCCTGAGATTTCTCCACAGCTAGTAGAAGAGGATCTACCACATCAACAGCCTGGGGGCAGTGACCAACCCAGCCTCTACCCAGGATTACAGCTTCATCGACACTTCAGGACGCCCTTGTTCAACTGTTGAGTATATTAGGAAGTATGCCACAGACTCCAGCTTTGGGTATTTAGGGTGCAGAAGCACAGTCTATTACTGTGGCTCCCTATATTTAGGTGCCACTAGTGTCGTTAGTTGCTCCACCAGTGGCACCCCAACTAGTCATGACTTCTGAGGATAGAAAATGTTGGGCCAATTGCATAGATTAGCCCCGCGAGGTTTTTTGGTGGTCCTAGAAAGAATGCTCATAATTTTCTTACTAGTTGCAGGGACGAGTTGCATAAACTTAATTAGTGGACTCTCATGGGGAAGATTATATTTCCTTTTAGCTTGATGGCTCAGTGAGACAGTGGTAGAGGGCTTATTCAAAGAGCAGACCATCTTGGTTTGCTTCTATGACTTGGGCATAATTCTCAGAGGCCTTCTTGGAGAAGTACATACCTCGCAGTAAGCGTGAGAAACTCAGGGATGCTTTTTTGAGGTTGGAGAAGGGTTTAATGATAGTAGTCAAGTATGAGCCAAGATTTTATAAGCTAGATAGACATATTATGATTCTATCTATCGAGCATCAGAGAATGCATTGCTTTGTTAGAGAATTGAGACTTCAGCTTTCCTTAGCTATAGAAAGCATTGTATCTTCGAGCCAGTACTTTTTGGATGTTGTTAACCATGCCTGTACTATTGAGAATATTAATCATGAGGCCCACGAGGGAAGCAATAAGATGCCCCATCACTAGGGTAGTTTTAATGGATCACAATTTAGAGGTAGAGGTCTTAAGGGTGGGGGTCTGCAGTAGTAGTATTTTTAGTCTAGTAGGACGATGCAGGCCTCTCGTCATCTTTTGGGTAGTAGCCAGCCTAGGTATATAGGTCAGAGCTCCGGTCAGTATTTGAGGGGTTCACATTCTGAGTCTTCAGGTCATGGTGGCCATTCTGGTTTGGCATGTTCTAATCATTCGTGTAAAGCTTCTTGCTAGATTGCAGGGAGTTTGGTCACTTTTCTAGAGATTATCCTTGGCATGGGATAACTGCACCTTCAGGAGATGCCCAGCCTCTTAGAGCAGTGGTGCCGCTGGTCAGAGGTGGTGCCCAGAGTGGTAGAGGTGGTCGTGGAGATACTCAACTGAGCAGGGTAAGTAGTCATGTGAGTACTCAGCCTAGTGGTAGATGCAGAAAAATATATGTTATTCCAGGTAGACTGAGGCTGAGGCTTCAAATTATGTGATCATATGTACGATTTCAATTTGTCGCCAGCCAACATCTATTTTAGTTGATCTAGGCTCCACTTATTCATACATGTTTGTATACTTCACATCTCAATTGGGGTTGACTAGTAAGCCTTTGCATGTGCCTGTGTGTAGCTACTCTTGTAGGTGATTCTTTAGTAGTGGATCAGGTTATTAGATCTTGTGTTGTGACTATTCGGGAGTATGACCCTTGGGTTGATCTTGTGGTACTTGATAAAGTATATTTCAATGTTATCCTAGGCATGGACTGGTTATCCCCTGATCATGTAGTTTTGGATTGCTTTTCCAAGACCATTACCTTTTCTATGCCTGGCATACCCTCGATTGTGTGGTTAGGTTCTATTAGTCGCGCACCATTTGGGATCATTTCTTATATTCGGGCTAGGATTTTGGTGTGAAAGGGGTGTTTGGCCTATCTTGCTTATGTCTGTGATGTCAGTGCCAACATTCCTTTGCTTGATTTTGCTCCTGTGGTCCGTGAGTTTGCGAATTTTGTTCGTACTAACTTACCTGACCTCCTGCATGAGCATTATGTAGACCTTGCTATTGATTTTGAGCCGGACACCTAGCCCATTTCTATTCCACCTTATTGTATGGCTCATGTTGAGTTGAAGGAGCTTAATGTTTAGCTTCGGGATCTTCTGGGTAATGGTTTCATCTGACTGAGTGTTTCTCTTTGGGGTGATCCTATCCTGTTTGTGAATAAAAAATATGGCACTATGCACATGTGCATCGATTACCGATAGTTGAATAAGGTGACTATAAAGAATAAGTATCCAATGTCGCGTATTGATGATCTTTGACCGGCTCCAAGGTGCTGCCATATTTTCTAAGATTGACTTGAGATCTGGCTACCATTATTTGAGGATTTGGGTGGTGGACATCCCTAAGACAACCTTCAGGACATGCTACAGCCATTACTAGTTCTTCGTGATGTCTTTTAGGTTGACTAATGCCCCAACAGCATTTATGGACTTGATGAGCCGTGTGTTCAGGCCGTATTTGGAATCTTCATGATAGTGGTTATCGATGACATTCTTATCTACTCGAGGTGTAGGGAGGATCATGAGAATTATTTGAGAATCATGCTCTATACTTTGAGAGATTAGCGGCTTTATGCCAAATTTTCAAAGTGTGAGTTCTAGCTTGAGTCTGTAGCATTCTTGGGCCATGTGGTGTCCAAGGATGGTATCATGGTAGACCCGACAAAAATTGAGGCAGTTTGTTATTGGGCTAGGCCCACTTCTCCTACCAAAGTTTTATTGGGTTAGTTGGTTATTCCAAACAATCCATCGATGGTTTTTCTTCCATTACAGTGCCATAAAATAGACTGAATAGGAAGGATGTCCCATTTCAGTGGTCCGATGAGTGTGAGGTGAGCTTTCTGAAGCACAAGGCCTTATTGACTACAACTCCAATATTGTCTCTTTCGGTTGAGGGTCAGGGGTTTATAGTTTATTATGATGCATCAGGTGTTGGTATGGGTTGTGTTCTTATGTAGCAGGGCTGAGTGATAGCATATGCTTCTAGACAGTTGAAGGTGTATGAGTGCAACTAACCCACCCATGACTTGGAGTTGGCAGTGGTGGTTTTCACGCTTAAGATTTGGAGGCATTACCTGTATGGTGTGCATTGTGAGATATTTAATAACCACCATAGCCTACAATACATTCTAATCCAAAAGGATCTTAATTCAAGTCAACAAAGGTGGCTTGAGTTGCTGAAGGACTATGATATCTCTATTCTACACCATCCGAGCAAGGAAAATATTGTGGCAGATGCCTTGAGCTGGAAGGCAGTGAGTATGAGGAGTTTGGCTTTCCTATCAGTTTCAGAGAGACTGTTGGCCTTGGACATCCCTTCCTTAGCCAATAGGTTTGTTCGGCTTGATATTTCTAACCCTTGGAGGATTCTTTATTGGGTTGAGGCTCAGCCTATATTATTAGAGCAGATTTGAGAACGACAGTTTAAGGATAGTCGACTATGTGAGCTGCGAGATCAGAATTGAGAGACAAAACCAAGAGGGTCACCTTAGATTCAGAGGGTGTCTTGATATTTAGAGGCGATACCAAGAGGGTCGCCTTAGATTCAGAGGGTGTCTTGATATTTGAGGGTCATATTTGCATTATGAGGATTGATGACTTGATTCATTTGATATTGCAAGAGAGGAAAATAAATGTTTGTGATTCAACTTATATTTACTGTTTCCATTTCTTACTTATTTGTATTTGTTGAGTAATTATGGGCCCGAGGGCATGAACGTTTTATTGACAGGACTCCCAAGAGGATCCCATCCAAGGTGAGTAAATAAATGTTTGTGTTGTTTGCCTTAGCTTAGATTGCGATAGTGGCTTGCCTTAGCTTGGATCAGGATAGTCACTAGCCTTAGCCTAGATGGGTTACTTACTCACCTTGGATGGGATCCTCTTGGGAGTTCAGGCTTAGTTTAACTTTTCTTAGTACTTCCTTTAGAATGGTAACCCCTCATGAGTCCATAGACCCTAGTTTCCCATTGCGGTTTGATTGGGCTTGTTAATGGCATTGACGAGTATATTCATCTATGTTCGTGAATTATTTTTGTTTTCAGCATGGCATATGAAAAACATGGTTTAAAACACTGTTTTTGGTTTTAGAAATTGATTTTTGGGAATACTCGATACTTTTGGCTTTCTTATGAAAAATATGGCATATTTTTGAAAATTAGTTTAAGACGAACTTGCATGTCTGAGGGGAAGTGTTTCAGGTGGTTTTACTGGTATTTTTAAACTTTCATTCCTAAGGAGACACGTGTTCTGAGTGATTTTATTGATACTCATCTTGGCATGCTCTTTCATAAATAGTTCAGAATAGGTGTACGGATTTTACAAGTCCTCTATGGGTTCTGCCCTTGCAGGTTATGGCTGGAGGAGGAGTAGAAGGTACTATTGGGCACTTCACTCATGTCATACTGCATACCATGGAATGTTATCACATGTATTTCCCCATCAGGTCAACTACTAGATAGTAATGCTTGTTGTTTGTATCCTCTGGGCTTATGGGGGGTCCGACTGGGTCTATTGTTTGTTGTTTGTATCTTCTCGGCTTATGGAGGTCCAGTTAGATTATTCTTTGATTGGTTCTACCTTTCGGGCATATGGGGGTTCGGTTAGGATATAGCTAGCTTGCTTCGCTTTGTTTTACCTTACTTACTTTATGCTTTAACGAGTTAATTACATTAATTCCCAATATTATCTAGTTATGACCTGTTATTCATTTTATGACTTCTCTTTCTTAACCCCTTTAGTATATTCACATTTTTTTTACTTTTACCTTATTTGAGCTCTTTCGACCTATGATGTCTACTGAATACCGTGTGTTTTGGTACTCATGCTACATTTCTACATCTTTTTCGCTGATGTAGTCTCTAGCAGGAGTTCTAGCCTCTGACACCGTCCTTGTGCCGAGTTGTGAATTCGTAGATTCAGGGTGAGGTTTTGGCGTCTAGAGTTGATCCATCTTCATCTATCTTGGTATTAGTCTTCTTTTGTATTTCGAAGACTGCTTGTATGTATTTACTCTTATCTAGTACTCCTTATATTGTAGTCGCTCTTGTACTGGCTGTTACCAGGTCTTGGGGGATTCTTTTGTGTATTTTTCTCTTTCCCTCTCTATCTATTTATGTTTGCTCCGTTGCTCTCTTATAATTGGTATTTGTTATCACATTTTCGCCTCATTTGCTTGTTAGCCCATTACTTGTCATTCTGGCCTAAGGGTTGGCTTACCTCTGGTGGGTTATAGTAGGTGCCATCATGACCTGAGAAATCGGGTCGTGACAGAAATTATTTGATCAAATCTATTTCATAATTTAATTGCATATGTTTGTACCTCATAAAATCAAATTAAAATAAAAAAAATTGATCTAATTAAGCATTAGTTGATCAATAATTTGTATATTCAGACAATAACTAACCTAAACATGACAAATAAACCATCATACGATGATCCATATTGATCATTCATGAAAACTTATGCTTTATTATTTCATGTATATTATTCTACACAATAGTGTATGACATGACGTTATATACACATGCAACGCACGTGTCAAACAACTCGTAATATAAAAAATACATCATTATGAGTGTTGAAAAAAATGAGGATTTCCCCACAAGTTTACACAAAATATACTTTGCATCTGCAAGATAATATTGAGATTGTAACTAAAGGGAGTTCATCAGGTTTTTGAGCATTCTTGATGATCGGTGACACGAGTCGTGGTTGCTGCAAATTCGCTTTTACTATGGAGAAATTCATAAGTCTCCTAAAATTAGAATTTACGATTCGAATTACAACATGAGATAACAAGTACTCTTTTGTTTCAATTTGTTTGTCTTATTTATTGTTTTAATCCGTAAATAATTTGGGATTTTGTAATTTCAACAGTCCGCATGACATGTTTAACACCACATGATTAAAGGACACTTTTGTACATTATACATATCATTAGTTAATAACTATTTTCTTTATTTGGGCTTGTCCATGTTACTCATTAATTCTAACTTGACATGTTTAAGACCACAAGATTTGAGTCTGTATTGGTAGATTCTACATCATTTTAGTTTTAAACCACCAGATTCAAAATTCTTTTGTACTTTCTTAAACTCCGATCAAGTCAAAACTAGACTAATAAATTAAAACAGAGGGAGTAAAAGATTCAAAAATCATTTTAGTTTCTTAAAAATCATGCCCGGATCAAACTAAGACAAACAATACTAAAACGGAAGGAGTAACAACTAATGGGAAATGAAATAGTCACATAAAATATTAATTATTTTGAATTACATTGAGATTTCAAAATCTTGAACGATAATTTGAGGTGAAAAGGCATCACTTATTTTGGTGAGAGACGTTGAACAACCCTCATAACAAGGCTATCCCCTTGAAGAATGACCAAAACAGGGGAATTGCCAATCCCTCTAGCCTTAGCTAACATGATTTCTTTTGTAAGAGCTTTGAATTCTTGTCGATCGATTGTCCCACTTCTGTCAATGTCAAATCTTTCAACAAGGGAGTCATACAAACTTGATATTTCTTCCTTGCTTTGCAGCTCAAATTCATAGGACGAGAATTTGCCATTCCTGTTTTGGAGCTCATCTCGAGATAACTCCCCGTTTCCATCCGTGTCTAGCATATCAAAATGTTTGTCCGTCCACTTGTCAAACGCCTCTGTGTCATCCACGAATTCCTCCATCATTGGACCGTCAACAACAGCTACACTCATTTTTGACAATTTGTATAATTTCTTGATTCAGCAAAATGTTGATTTCTACTCTCTTTGTTATTTGATTTATTCTATAAGAATTTGACTTTGTCATGCTACCTATTCTTCTGGTTGTTGTGGCTTTTCAATGGTTGATAGGTCATAACTGCATGTTTGGCCTTAAATCCTAGAGAGCCATCTGGGACTTTCTTTGCCCCGTCAATCTTTCTTTAGTAATCAAAACCGTTTTGACAACTAGAATTATTATAATGGAATTAAGCATAAAAATAGAATAGTTTCCACTCTATACAAGTCTACACACCGAGGTTTATTGTAATATTTTCTTTCAAGAAAAAATACGAGTTATTTTTAACAATGCTTTGATCCAAAAGTCGAACACCTAAAAAATTTATTTCATAGAAATATTATTCTTTCATGTTTGCTGATACTTAAATCATAGAAGTAACTATTTTTCCATTCATATCATTTTCCCATCAAATTGCGATTTAAATGTCAAAAGGATGCCTGACACTAAGCTCGCCTAGTACACTATCTTTTTCTTTTTTGAAAAAGATACTTTCATCACATTTTTTCTATCACAACTTAACTAAGAGTAGGGGACGCGTTGGGATTATATCAAGAACAATAACAGAATTCATGTACTTGATAATATAATGCAGCATAGTAGAAATCACATTCCAAAAAATTGCTCCAAATTTCACTTTGAACCTCTTGTAAACAAGCACAAATTGCCACAAAGTAAATGTCCTTTTCTTGTGTCGATGTGGAAGAAGATAAATGATCTTTTTATTTCTCTGTGTAAAGATCCAAAGATGTGAGCCTCCTTAATTGAAGAGAAGCAAATAACAATTATCAAAGAAACGGCTCCCTCTAAACTTAAACGTGTAGTAACTTCTCCTCAAGAGTTATCTTCATTTGATATCTTTCAAGGCGGGTCGGGTGTAACACTTCATGTGTTTACAGTTGTCCTTCGTCTCGTGTCAAAAGGTTAGCAGCCTAAATTTGATAGTTTTATCGTAGCATTGTGCGTGATTCGGAAACATTAGTTTTAAATTAGAATTTTTTAAAAAAAAATCGTTTATCTTCCTAAAATGTCTTAAATATTAATGAAAACTCGTTAGCTACAAAACATTTGTGTAATATATTTATTTTGTAAGTTTTTTATAAATTATTGTTATTTTAACGGAGATATTAAGTCTAGCTATGTCAAAAAAATTATTATTATATCAAGTAGTTTTTATTGAAAATATCTTTTTCATTAACTGAAATATATGCAAAAAAATTATATATATTTTATAGAAAATACATAAAACTCCCCCATAAACTTGGTTGCACAACTTACTTTAGCACTTAAACTTAACGATCATTTAAATACCCCCTTTAATAATTTTTAAGTGATTAAATACCACCCTAAATGCTAACATGGCAAAAAAATATAAAAAAAAACACGTACTATTTCTAAAATATAAAAGTGGTCCTACAAATATTTGTATTATATAATAAAAATTAAAAAGAATAAAAAAAACATGCCCAACCCCCTTTCTTTTTCTTCTTCACCGTCCCTCACCCCCTCTTTCTTCTTTGAACTCCAGCCCCCACCCCACCCCTCTTGACCCTCTCCTACTTCGACCCCCCCCCCCCTTCCCTGCCCCCTTTCCTCGCAACCTTTACTGTTACTCTTGATCAGAAAACAAGAAGCACCCATCTAAAGCAAACCATCAAAATCCTCACAAATTCCAGTCACACCCTATTCAAAAGCACTAATGGCAGACCAAGTGACAAAGATATAGAAAAAAAAATTGTAAACCCATAAAAATTTGACGATGAAGTGTTTGAAACAAGTACACAATTGAGTATATTAAAAACCCAGAAGCAAGAAGCCTCTATTCATTCAAATTTCTTAATTTTTTTTCTTTTTTAAAAAAATGATTTTTTTATGTGGGGAGATTTTGACATAGCGAAGGACTTAGATTCTTTCTCAAAAATGATTGAATTGGGAATTGAGTTCATGGGAGAGCTTAGACTCTTTTACAAAATATAATTGAATTGGGAATTGAGTTTTATTTTTAATGTCCATCCAATTTGTTCATTGTATGAGAAGATCATGAAGTGCTGCCATGATTTAAATATCCTATGGAAAAACTGTGAAAATATTATTACAGATCCGTCTTTCTCATTTTTTTATTGGGCTTTATGCCAAGAGAGACCACAGTAGACGTTAATGAAGAAAGTAGCGGTGAGATAAATGATGGCGACGCTGAGCCCCGCCGCGGAGGCCTTAAATACAAAGTCCCCTGCCTTACTTGCCACTCCAATTTTTCAGCATTTTAGTTGTTGAAATGGAGAACAATGTATGCACTTGGGAATTGAGTTCATGGGAGAGATTAGGAGAAGAAGAAAGGGGGTGGGGGTTCGAAGAAGAAGGGGTTCGGGTAAAGGTATTTTTTTTTAATTTTTGTTATAAAATACACATATTAGTGACGTGGCAATGATATGGATTTGAATTAACAGTGATGTGGCGCGTGTCTAATGCATTTTCCATTGTGAGACTGGTATTATATTTTAAGAGTGGTATTTAATTACTTGAAAGTTGTTAAGGGAGTATTTTATTGCCTGTGAAGTTTAAGTGCTAAAATAAGTTGTGCAACTAAGTTTAAGGGGGGTTTTACGTATTTTTTCTATATTTTACAATTAACTTATACAATACTCAAATACATATATAATGGTATAAAATAAATGAAGGGCTTCCATCTCCACTTCCACGTGGAAGTTGAGGGAAGGAACAAAAAGGATGGCTTAAGTTGATGTACATGACATGTGTATATAATACTAGATTTGAAAGGTCCCGTAAAATGGGCGCAACAGTGTAACTTTAAATTTTAGGTGTCTATAATTGATATCAAATATAATTGAAAACATGAAGTTGATCATAAATTTTGAAGTTGAAACTTGAAATTTTAAGTTTTTAAAATTATGATTTTATGAATTTGAAGCTATGTTTGGATATGCAATTTTACTTGAAATTTTTTTAAAGTTTTTGTGAATGAAAATCCTAAAAACCAAAAAAAAATTGATCTGAGCTAGTTTTAGAAATTTGAAAATATTTAAAGATCAAATTTGTAATCACCCTTCCGGTCATTCTCGTGTTTTCGCCTTTCTTGTACTGTTAGAGTTTGCCTGTAGTGGCTCTAAGACCTTTATGACTTGCTGGGACTGGTAGTCCAGTACACGGGCCGTCTGTTTGATCTTTATGATCGTTTCCTTATTTTAGAGCTTCAACTTTGAAAATCGTTGACTTCAGTCAACATTTATCGCTATTGTTCTCGGAATCAAATTTTGACAGTTTCGTTAGCTCCGGAGCATGGACTTTGGTCTAGGAGGACCTTTTGTTGGGATCCAGGAGCTTTTCAGCTTAGAATTCTCTCTCGTTCTGTATATTCAGGCCAAATGGGCTTGTATGGTTGACTTTGGTCAATATTTAGAGAAGAAGGCCTCACATAGAAATTTCGTCAGCGTTGTTAGCTCCGGAATGTCAAGTTTAGGCTAGAGGGAATATTAGTTAGGCTAGAGGGAATATTAGTTTGGGTCCCGAGGCTTCCGGATTTAATTTTGGCCATTGAATTCCATTTTGGAAAGAGTTGGCGTAAGGTTGATTTTGGGCGTGGGGACAACTTTTTATTAAATCAACCTTCGATGGAAGTTTCATCGATTCCATTGAGTCTGGAGCGCCATTTCCACTCTAATAGCATATTTGGTTTGTGAGTATCGAGTTCCGATCGTGCCCGAATACCCTGTTAAAGTTTCTTTTCTGCTGGTTTTCAATTGTTGGTATGGTCGAAATTTGTTCATCGCGATCTCGAAGCAAGACCTTCGCGATCTCAAAGGTCTGGCTTTTTGTTCAACGCGATAGCAATGAAAAACCTCTTTGTTCATCATGATCTCGAAGGGTTTTCTCACGATAGCAATGAAGGCCCTGCTCCTTTGTTCATCGCGATCTCGAAGGCTGACCATCACGATCGCGATGAGTTGGCCAGTTTGTTTATTGCGATATCAAAGGTTTTTCTCGAGATAGCGATGAACAAATTCCTGGTAGAATAAATATTTCTCCTTCCTCATTTCTTCTTCATTTCCATCTGCATTTCTTCTATGGTTGAAGTGCTTTAATGTCAATTTTCAGTGTGGAATCATCCTAGGGTGTTGGGGTGGTATGTTCCTTGCCCGTGATCATTCCCTTGACGTGAATCGGTGAGTTTTCCCCTTTAATTCCGCTAAATTTCTCTTTGATTCCCTCTTTTCCCTTGGCTTCGTAAGGGCTGTTTGGACCTTTATCCTTCACGAATCATGCTCAATTTTTGAGAATGTACTCCTGGCAAGGTTGGGAACATCATGATAATTTTTTTTCTGCGTTCGGGTTACGAGGTCCACAGGCCTGCTTTTGACCCAGATTTCTACCCGGCTAAAATATTAGCAATATGGGTACTATTAGCTTTGTATTGACGGGTAGAATATTGTTTTAATAGTACTTTTGCAAATTAGAGCTTCTCTGAGCGGTTCAAGCTGGGGCAATGCCATTCCCGCAGCTAGTCGTTGGACGACAGGTAGGTTATGGCTTCTCCTATCTAGACTCTGCGTATATAGACTATAACTACACTAATTAGTATCCTTGGGTGGGTTGTTATAGGTTGGTACCCTCAGACCTTGTTCGCCTTTTCTGTCCATTTGTTCTATACGTTGATTTTAGTATTGGTGTAGTATTGCAATATCACCCTTGTGGCCTCGTGTGGCCTTTGATTATGACTACGGATCATAGATGGTGGGAAATTTGGGAATGTCCATGTGTCCAGTACATCGTGACCTTACTTTAGGCTGGCTATCTGTGTTATAGAATCGCTTGTTCCTGTGCAGGGCCGATAGGAATGTTTGTGAGCTATTTTGGGCTAATCTATTGTTCGCGAGCATATCATTCATGAAAAAAGATTTTTTTGCATGTTTTACTATTTTTTTGGATTTGGGCCGACTATCACCGGTTTTTTAAACTTTGTATGGCCTCAAGGGCCCATTTTTGGTATAAATAATGATAAAATGAGATTTAGAACTGACCAATGGATTTTCTTTAAATAAAAGTGGTACTATGTGATTTTCTCATTGGTTTTCTTACTAATGCTAGACTCGGCTATGCCAAAGTGCTAGACATGTTTTATGATGGTTTAGACGCGGCTATGTTCTGGTACCCTTTGAGAGGGTTATTAAGACTTACCACTGATTTAGACTCGGATACGCTTTAGGCACCTTTCGAGAGGGTTATTGAGGCTTTATTTACTGATTTTAGATACGGATATATTTCGGGCACCCTTTGAGAGGGTCTTTGAGATTACTATTACTATTTTAGACACGGTTCAATTCCGGGCATGTACTATGAGATTCCGAGTATTAAGCTACACTTGAGATTGTGAAGTTTTTGTATGTGGTCTACGAGTAGACCTCCATTGAATCTGTCATTCCTGGGCTACCAGCTACGTGGCAATGCACGCGCTAGGAGGAGGTGTGTACGGTAGAGTAGAGGTACACGGGTAGAGTCCTTCCATGGGTCCTGCCTCTATTGGGCCTTTGGGGTACCAGAGGGGGAACATACGGCTTACTTTCACATCAGATTCATCATATCATCATCATGCATTTGGTATTCCGATTTCACCCTTGTTTGCTGTGTGGTCAGTGTACGCTCTGGTTGTATGGGTGGCCGGAAGGTTTATTTTCACTTGATTGTGTTCCTCGGTTGCATGGGCTGCCGTTGGGACTGTAGGTAAATTATATTTCCCCATTCATTTCTTAGAGCTTGTTTTGACCTTAGGTACCGGTTGGATTAGTGGTTTTAGCCTGTTGAGGCACCGACTTTTGGACTGAGATTATTGAGGGGCAGTGGGTCCCATATTATTGAGGTACTGTTTGTTTAGCCTTCCGAGTGATTTTGGGGTTTCGAATTCTGTTCTTATCCTGGGTTTTGATTAGCGTATCTGGGTACTTGTGGTTTATTTATTCCATCCTAGGGCTATACTTGAGAGACTGTTTTATGTCTATTCTTATCTTGAAATTGATATCTTAAGTATGTTTCTGTTAGTATTTGATTTCTAGTTTGATCGTTGGCTTGGTTTCCTTCTTTCCCTTTATTTTTGAGGTTATCAGTATACTGCCCCTCTTTTTAAATCCTCTTTTTATATGTACTGTTGTTCCAAGGATCCCAGGTGTGTCCTTCTTTCTTCTTTCACCTGTGTTTCTATGTATGTACATCTCCTATTCTAGCATGTTATACTTGTAACTCTTGGTTGATTACTCTTTTGCTAGTTTCCTTGTTCTTCCTCCTTGTTTTCTGTGACTATTTCCTTGTATTCATCTTATTACTGCTTTTATATTTTCTATACATTCAGTCGGTTGATGATGCCTAATGGGTACCTGTTGCTTAGCAATTGGTGCTCATACTACACTTCTGCATCTTTTTGGTGCAGATATGAGTGCGAGTTTTCACCGCTGATCACGTAGAGACTTGTGCAACTTCTGGGTATTCGAGACTAGGGTGAGCTCCTGACGACCAGGGCTTGACCGCATCTCATCTTTTGTACTCTTGCTCTTTATGTATTCAGAGACAGTTGTGCAGTCGATTTTGGTTACATCTAGCACTTGTATTCTTTTTAGAAGCTCATGTACTATCAATGCCAAGTCTTGGGGTATGTGTAGTTTCATTATGTATATATATTTTAGTTCTTACTTCTGCTTGTCTCTATCTTATTCAGCTTTTGCTTATTTATGCTTATTTTGCATATTAGTTAGGTAGTAGCCCATTACTAACCATTTCGAGCTACAGAGATTGGTTTGCCTACCGGGGTTTGTGAGTGCCATCATGACCTAAGAAATTGGGTCGTGATAGTTTGGTATCAGAGCCCAGGTTCACCGGTGTCATGGTACAGAAGCAAGTGTCTAAGTAGAGTCTCGTGGATCAGTATGATAATGTCCATATCCTATCTGCGGAGGCTACAGGGCTTTGTTAGTAAAAGTTCCATCTTCTTGTCTCCTTATCATGCGTTCCTGGCTTTGTTGACTTCTAAACTTTGATTATTTATTCCTTCTCAGATATCTAAGTTGAGTGTGACAGCGGGTGATGTCGAGGCTTCTATGCCCATTGCTTCAGTGCTTCTGTTAGTGCCAGGACTTCAGAGTGAGGAAAGATTGCAATAGATAGGGGGTGTGGGGCCATCCTAACCTCTAGTAGGGTTTCATGATACCCCAGTTCTTTAGGGCACCGTGGTTAGGACTTTGAATCCTCCGGTGAGTGTTTTAGTACCCCAGTTCTTCAAGTACTGCTTCAATTAGATTTGGGCTTCTAGTTCTTCAGTAGGGTAATATGTTGGTGTTATAGTATGAGGCGAGGTTTCATGAGATGGTTAGACATACTGCTAGGATTTTTCCTTCAGAGTTGGATAGGATTCAGAGCCTTGTTGGTGGTTTTATTTCACCGCTCTGTTTGGCGATCGAGCACTTGGTTACAGTTGGGATGACATTCCTTCAGGTAGTTGATCACGCTTGGGCTGTTGAGGGTTTATGTCGTGAGGCATATGGAGGTAGTAGTAAGAAGCGTCATTGTCAGGATAGATTTTAGGGTTCTCAGACTCGAGGTAGGGGATTTTTTGCTAGAGCTCGGTACAGTTGCTTCTTATCTAGCAGGCCGGTTTTAGTTGCTCCGTAGGTTCCATAGGGTGTTGGTGTAGGGCATGTTGAGCAGAGTGGATAGGGTACTGGTTAGATTCTTCGAGGTTTACATTTAAAGTATGTAGGCCATGGTGGACGGTCAGGTTCAGTGAGATCTTCCTGTCACGCTTCATTTAGTAGAGCTTGCTTTTGATGTGGTGAGTGTGGCCACATTGTTAGGGATTTACCCACAGACCCACCTTTCAGTCAACAGGGTATTAGGGGTGGTCTCCGGTCAGTGAGATATGTTGCACAGGATTGTAGGGGTGGTCATCTAGGTGGCTCTCTACCCGGTAGTTTAGTAAAGGTTGTTGTCGATATGGTGCGCATGGGCACTTTGCTAGGAATTATCCCACGATTGCGTATCCCAGTCAGCATGGTTGTTATGATTTTAGGGTGATTGGTCACCTTTCTAGAGATTGTACCCTGCAAGGGATAGTTCAGCCTTCAACATCGACTACTCAGTCTAGTGGTAGACACTGTTAGTCTAATGCCCCTCTTAATAGGCCAGAGGTAGAGGTTCCTGATGTTGTTGCTCCATGTATAACTTTGTTTACCTTCGATTGGTGAGATCCTTGCTCGCGTTGTGATTCTCCCCTTTTCATGTGTTTTCTTATGTGCCTTCCTATTTTATTTGTTTAGTTGTTTTACTATTTGAGTTTGTAGTATTACTCGTGTGTTTTTTGGTAGATCGTTTCTTTTTAGTAGTGGATGGGGTGAGTTGTCCTTGAGAGGTGTTTTCCCGGGGATATGACTTGTGAGTAAGCCTTGTAAGCCTCTTTTCTGGTTGGTTTTGTTTCCAATTTTTGTTGTGTTTTTAGAATTGGGTTGAGTTTTTCCTCTTCTAAGCGGTTCTAGATGGTTGTTATCTAGGTGTCTAGAGGTCCTTGTATTTGGTTCGGTGTAATACCGAGGGTTTGTACCATAGTTTGAGGCCTTATCTTAGTCGTATGGTGTTGGTTATGCTAGTGAGCATGGTTGGTTTATTTTCTCGGGAAACTAGAGTCAGCCCTCTTTGTTTGGTTTTGGGAGCTGGCAGGTTTACAGGTTGCCTTCCTCATTTTCTTCTATTCCAAGTATGGTCAGGTCATCTTCTTATTTTCCCTGGCTCCAATTGGTATGAGTTTCGATTGTGGTACTCTGGTTGAGGTTTTAATTGTGGTATGGTGGTGGAGTTCCAACTGTAGCATTTTGGCTAGTGTTGACTATAGTATAGTGGGTGAGATGTGATTATAGTATTTGGGTTGGGTTAGGCATTTGACCTATTATTTCCCTACCTTATTATTGCATACACGGTTCAGATGTTGGAGCTAAAGGAATAGCTCCAGGTGTTATTTGAGAGAGAGTCTGTCAGGTTCGGTATTTCCTTGGAAGGGGTTTTGTTGGGTTTTCAAAGGAGGGTGATGGCTCCTTACTTGTGTATTTGTGTTCTAGTAGCTGACTGAGGGTATGACTGAGGATTGCTTGGGCTTGTGTGTTGGTGATTTGCTTCGGCCGGATACAGACTACAGTGGTATTTCCTCTAATAGATTTGAGCTCAGAATTCCTTCTACCATGAGATTAATGTAGTGGTCATCTCCAGTACTACCTTGGGAGCTTGTTGCATCGACTATGGCTTCCTTGTTATTTCGTTAGGGGAAACAAATTTCAGTAGAAACTACGGATTGAAAGCTTGATTTGGTGGACTCTTCGAGGGTTATCTTTTATGTGGAGTTCCAGTGTTGGTTAGACTTGTCCAGTATGGACTAGAAGTTTGGTATGTTGCATGCTTCAGTTTTGGTGGTTTTGTGTGTTGATGCACTAGAGTGGTTGACTTTAGCCAAAGAGAGGTGTTGATGGGATATGCAAATTTCTATAGCTAGATAGCGACCTTGGACCCCAGACACCCTTTCTTTTGCCTACGGGGTGTTTTGACTTGATATTCGCAGCCCGGCGGACTTTTTCCTGAGTTGAAACTAGTATGGCGATCTTAAATTTTAATGGTGTTCGAGTGATTGGAGCAGTAGTGGTACTTCTAAAGATTGGAGGTTAATTGTTGACTACGGACTTTGTGGTAGGCTTACCACACTCCTTGCAGGGTCTTAGTTTTGGTTTGGGTTATTTGGGCAGGTTGACCTAGTTCATTCGCTTCCAGTCGGTTCAGACTTGGGACAGTTCAATGAGGTTGGGTTCGTTCTATAGTCAGAAGGTTCTCCATCAACACAGGGTGTTCATTCATGCCTTTCCAAACCCTGGTGTGCAAACTTCAGTCGGGTTCAGATGGGTTGTTCAGTTGGGTTCAGTTAGCGAGTTTGATGTTAGCAAAAGTGTTCGTTAGTTGGTTGATGGTAAGTCAAGGCAGGTAACTCCAGCTTTCAAAGATATGATACGGGTTGTTATCTTGGATGGTGATGAACGCTCAAATCGTGCTCTTCAATTAGGAGGCTACGGCGATCGTGCAGCAAAACAATATTTATAAACCTAACGAGTGTCGGGGTCATACCCAAGGGACTTGAGGTAACCATATTTCGATTGTAGCGAGTTGATTTCAAGGCGAGAGTAATTTATCAAACTAAAACAAGTAAAAATTGGGGGGGGGAGAATTGGGAATGTTGTCACTACAAATGCAATTCAATTAAAAGCAATAAAACTAAAGGCGGGGGTACCAAGTTTGACTAGATGACTCGAGATGCATATCCGATGGGGAATTAGCTATAGGATGGGGTAATCATTAATTCCTTTTTACTCTCATCTATTGACATGAATAGCGTTGGTCATAGGTGTTGAATGCTATCTCTCGATCAACATCCACATTTCTCATGATTTTGGTTAGAACATCATCGGTGTGATAAACAATCAACCAACATTAGCTTGGGGAGGTCGTCCTATTTCTAGCCCGGACCCTTAAATGGGAGATTCCTGCAATTAGAGCTATTTCTAGCCTCCAATGTAGATGGACTCCCAAGTACCCACTAGCAATTTCACATCCACAACTATGAAATTCTCTCCCGAGCAATCACATAGAAAAGTAATGTAAATTAATGTTTGCAACCACCAATTTTAGGATTAAAACTTGGTGAAATTACTAAACCCATGTCAAATAAGCAATTATAAAGGTGAATTAACAACACCCACACCCATTAGCTAAGCACCCATCATTAATACACCCTTAGACAAGAGAATTTAGCCACTCATAGTAGGAGAAGAAGAGATAGCATCTGGGTAAGTCAAATCCCGATGCTATCTGACTCAGGTCCCTAAACTCTAGGCTTTCATATTGGTTCAGGTCCCGAGGCTTTCAGATTTGATTTTGGCCATTGGGTTCCATTTTGGAAAGAGTTGGTGTAAGGTTGATTTTGGTTGCGGGACACACTTTCCATTAAATCAACCTCCGATGAAAGTTTCATTGATTCCATTAAGTCCGGGGCATAGTTTCCACTCTAATAGCATATTTGGTTTGTGAGTATCGGGTTCCGATTGTGCCCGGAATACCCCGTTGAAGTATCTTTTCTGTTGGTTTTCAGTTGCTGGTATGGCTGAAATTTGTTCATCGCGATCTCGAAGCAAGACCTTCGCGATTTCGAAGGTCTGGCTTTTTGTTCATCGCGATCTCGAAGGGTTCATTGCGATAGCGGCAAAGAACCTTTTTGTTCATCGTGATCTCGAAAGGTTTTCTCGCGATAGCAATGAAGGCCCTGCTCCTTTTTTCATCGTGATCTCAAAGGCTGACCATCGCGATCGCGATGAGTTAGCCAATTTGTTCATCGTGATCTCGAAGGTTTTTTTGGAGATAGCAATGAACAAATTCCTGGTAGTATAAATATTTCTCTTTCCTCATTTCTTCTTTATTTCCTTTCGCATTTCTTCCATGGTTGAAGTGCTCTAAGGTTAATTTTCAGTGTGGAATCATCCTAGGGTGTTAGGGTGGTATATTCCTTGCCCGTGATCGTTCCCTTGTCGTGAATCGGTGAGTTTTCCCTTTTACAACAACAACATACCCAGTATATTCCCACAGCGTGGGGTCTGGGGAGGGTAGAGTGTACGCAGTCCATACCACTACCTCAGACGTGAGGTAGAGAGGCTGTTTCCGATAGACCCCCGGCTCAAGACAAAACAGTCTAAAAATAGGCTAAAAAGGACGTAACAATGATACAGGATAAAATACAAGATAAAACTACAAGAGACGATAGGAAGTAGTTTTCCCTTTTAATTCTGCTAAATTCCTCTTTGATTCCCTCTTTTTCCCTTGTCTTCGTAAGGGCTGTTTGGCACTTTATCCTTCACTAATTATGCTCAAATTTTGAGCGTGTACTCCTGGAAAGGCTGGGAACGTCGTGATAATTTTTGTTTCAGGGTTCTGGTTGCGGGGCCCACAGGCCCTCTTTTAACCCGGATTTTTACCAGGCTAAAATATTAGCAATATGGGTACCGTTAGCTTTGTAATGACTTGTATAATATTATTTTGATAGTGCTTTTGCAAATTGGTGCTTCTCAAAAATGTTTGAGCTTGGGCGATGCCGTTCCCGCAGCTAGTCGTCGGACGACAGGTAGGTTATGGCTTCCCCTATCTAGACTTTGCTTATATATACTATTACTGCACTAATTAGTATCCTTGGGTGGGTTGTTATAGGTTGGTACCCTCAGAACTTGTCCGCCTTTTCTGTTCGTTTGTTTCATACGTTGATTGTAGTATTCATGTAGTATTGCTATATTACCCTTGTGGCCTCGTGGGGCATTTAATTATTACTCTGGACCATAGACGGTGGAATATTTGGGAATGTCCATGAACCCCGGACATCGTGACCTTACTTTAGGCTGGCTAACTGTGTTTTAGAACCGCTTGTGCCTGTGCAGGGCCGATAGGAATGTTTGTGAGCCATTTTGGGCTAATCTATTATTTGCGAGCATATCATTCATGAAAAAGGATTTTTTTGCATGTTTTACTACTGTTTTGGCTTCGGGCCAACTATCACCAATTTTCTAAACTTTGTATGGCCTCGAGGGCTCATTTTTGGTATAAATAATGAAAAAATGAGATTTAGAACTGACCGGTAGATTTTCTTGGAATAAAAGTGGTACTATGTGATTTTCTTACTTTTTTTCTTACTGATACTAGACTCAGCTATGCCGGAGTGCAAGTTATGTTTTATGATAGTTTTAGAACCGACTAAGCTCCGGCCACCCTTTGAGAGGGTTATTGAGATTGACTACTGATTTAGACCCGGCTACGCTCTGGGCAACCTTCGAGAGGGTTATTGAGGCTTTATTTACTGATTTTAGACCCGGATATACTTCAGGCACCCTTTGAGAGGGTCTTTGAGATTACTATTACTATTTTAGACCCAGTTCGATTTCGAGCATGTACTACGAGATTCTGAGTATTGAGCTACACTTCAGAATGCGCAGTTTTTGATTGTAATCTATGAGTAGACCTCCATGGAATCTGTCATTCCTGGGCTACCGGCTATGGGCCGACGCATACGCTAGGAGGAGAGGTGTACAGTGGAGTAGAGGTATACGGGTAGAGTCCTTCCATGGGTCCTGCCTTTATTTGTACTTTGGGGTACCAGAGGGGGAACATACGGGTTACTTTCACATCAGATTCCTCATATCATCATCATGCATTTGGTATTCCAATTTCACCCTTGTTTGTTGTGTGGTCAGTGTACACTACGGTTTTATGGGTGGCCGGAGGGTTTGTTTTCACTTGATTGTCTTCCTCGGTTGTATGGGCGGCTGTTGGGACTGTAGGTAGATTATATTTTCCCCGTTTATTTCTTACAGCTTGTTATGACCTTTGGTACCGGTTGGATTAGTGGTTTTAGCCTGGTGAGGCACCAGCTTTTCGACTAAGATTATTGAGGGGCTAGTGGGTCCCATATTATTCAGGTACTGTTTGTATAGCTTTCTAAGTGGTTTTGAGGTTTCAAATTCTATTCTTATCTTGGGTTTTGATTAGCGGATCTGGGTACTTGTGGTTTAGTTATTTTATCCTAGGGCTATACTTAAGAGACTGTTTTACGTCTATTTTTATCTTGAAATTGATGTCTTAAGTATGTTTCTTTTAGTATTTGATTTCTAGTTTTATTGTTGGCTTGTTTTTCTTCTTTCCCTTTATTTTTGAGGTTACCGGTATACTGCCCCTCTCTTTAAATCCTCTTTTTATATGTACTGTTGTTGCAAGGATCCCAGGTGCGCCCTTCTTCCTTTTTTCACCTGTTTTTCTATGTATGTATATCTCCTGTGCTAGCATGTTATACTTGTAACTCTTAGTTGATTACTCTTTGTGCTAGTTTCCTTGTGCTTTCACCTTATTTTCTATGTCTGTTTCCTTGTATTCTGCTTATTACTGCTTTTTTATTTTATATGCGCTCATTCGGCTGATGATGCCTACTGGGTACCCGTTACTTAGCAATTAGTGCTCATACTACACTTCAGCATCTTTTTGGTGCAGATATTAGTGTGAGCTTTCATTGTTGATCGCGTGGAGACTCGTACAACTTCTGTGTATTTGAGACTAGGGTGAGCGCCTGACGATCGGGGCTTGACCGCATCTCATCTTTTGTACTCTTGCTCTTTATGTATTTAGAGACAGTTGTGTAGTCTATTTTGGTTACATCTAGCACTTGTATTCTTTTTAGAAGCTCCTGTACTATCGATACCAAGTCTTGGGGTTGGTGTAGTTTTATTATGTAATATATTCGGGTTTTTGCTTTCGCTTGTCTCTATCTTATTCAGCTTTCACTTATTTCTGCTTATTATGCGTGTTGATTAGGTAGTAGCTCATTATTAACCGTTCTGAGCTACAGGAATTGGTTCGCCTACCGGGGAGTTGTAGGTACAATCATGACCTGAGAAATCGGATCGTGACAAAATTTCATATTCAAATAGATAGTTAAAAATAAATTTTCAAAAATTATGACCATACTGTAACCTAATCATCAATATTCGCAGCTAAGCATGATAGGAAATTAAAATGGGGATCACGCATTATAATACATTGTCTTTTGTATTTTCATATTATAAAATTAAACAATAACTTATACTTAACTTTTATAAGTTACCACAATTAACACTATGAAATTTTAGTTGGTTTGATAGGGTGTATAAGAATAGTAATGGATATGGTGTATTAATATTGCTGAAATTCGTAATGCTAACATTATTTCTTATCAACTATTTAACTTGGTGTGTTAAATGAATATGAATAGTACTGAATATAGTGTATTAGAAAAAAATATATAATGTATCCTTAATGTCATGATTTACTATGTATAACATGTATTAGTTATATTTAGGTTGAAAACATTATCAAACAAAGGATGGAATAACATACTTGTATTATTTCCTTTAATATCTCCTACCAAATGACCCCATATATGTTTTAACACTCATTTCAGCTGAAAAATCTTAGTAGATCAATTGGTGGGTTACTTGAATTTTCACCTTATTGGTGAGGAAAATATTAGTGGATCATTTGGTTGGTTACTGAAATTTTCACTTTGTTGGTGCGGGTTCTATTCTCCATCTTGTAATCCCCTTTTTCATTTCCTCTATCCTCAACTTTTGTAAAAAAAAATTGAAAAAAAAAATATTCATTTCAACATTATGTCAAAAATTATACAAACTAAATAGTAATTATTTTTTAAAATAATATTCTTTTCATACTGTATCTGAAAATTCTACAAAAAAAATTAAATAGATTACAACAGTAAGCGTTTTTTATATTAACAAATTTTATAGAATTAGATGAAGCAAAAAAGCATATCAATCTATCTGTAAGCTAAGCTTGAATACACACATTTCATTTTTACAAGTGTTTAACCAGTGAAAATAATTCATCTATATTTGATGAAAGTTTGAACAAATTATATTATTCTTTATAAATTGATAAAAGATGAAAAAAAAACCATGGCTTCACTGCATGTCTTATACACCACAAAATCAAGAAAACAACTTAATACAATTAAAAAAATAGAGCTTCGAAGGAAATTTACATACATAATGAGATAATGTACTACCTCAAATTAAAAAAAACCAAAAACATTAATAAATTGATGTGATATCAATTATAGTAATCTATTGATGTAATTTAAATTATGTTTTCGATAACTCGTTTAGAATGACATTAATCGGTAATATAATAATTATTGTAAATACATTGTATTAGTGGATTGTCCATTTACTTAAGTACATTTACATTGTATTAGTGGATTGTCCATTTACTTAAGTACATTTACATTGTATTAGTGGATTGTCCATTTACTTAAGTACATGAACTACTTACATTCATGTATACATATTCCCTAGGTTATATGAATCTTTTGGATAAGAATGTATCCATTAGTTTGGGTACTTAATATTGGTGATTTTTGGAGTGATATCTCAACCTATAAATAGAGATGTTATTCACCATTGTAACATACACTTGAATAGAAGAAAAGTTCTCCCCTTTATCTACATATTTTGTCTTCTTATCTTTATAGTTATATAGTTCTGAACTTAGTTTTACAATACGTTATCAGCACGAGACTCTAATCTATTGATCATCTCTAAGTTGGGTTAATTTCTCTTCAAAACAAGAAATCTCAGTCTTCAATTGGATCCAAGATGAATAATGGAGATGTGTGTCTTCTTGATAGTGCTACAACTCATACTATACTAAAAGAAAGAAATACTTCTCTAATTCGATTATAAAAATGGCATATGTTAATACAAATCAGGTAGTTCAAAATTTATCGAGGGCTTTGGAAAAGCGACCTTGTTACTACCTGGAGGAAAAATATTGACGATTAATAATGCATTATATTATAGTAAGTCTCAAAGAAACTTATTTAGATTCAAGGTTACTCGCCAAAATGGCTATCATGTTGTGACTGCCAATGAAGGAAAGATTGAGTACCTTTACATTAGTACGATAAATGCAGAGAAGAAAATTGTGCATGAAAAATTACTTGCACTTTCTTCTGGGTTGTACCATACAAGTATTGGTACAGTTGAATCACATGCCGTAGTAAAAAAAAAGTTTACTAGCTATAATATTTTTATCATTCGATATGATCGATTGGGCCATCTCGATTTTAATATGATGCTCAGAATAATTGAGAATTAACATGGGCACACTTTAAAGAACATGAATGTTCTTCAATCAAAGGAATTCTCTTGTGATACTTGTTCTCAAGGAAAATTGATTATCAAACCATCAGCAGCTAAGGTTAGGATTGAGCCCCCTGCATTTCTGAAACGTATACAAGGTGATATATGTGGATCAATTCACCCTGCATGTAGACCATTTAGATATTATATGGTCTTGATAGATGCATCTACAAGATGGTCACATGTGTGCTTATTATCAACTCGCAATATGGCTTTTGCGAGATTGTTGACTCAACTAATAAGGTTAAAAGTATAATTTCCAGATTATGCAATAAAGACAATTCGTCTTGATAATTCTGGAGAGTTTACATCTCATGCATTTAATAATTATTGTATGTCCACTGCCATAACAGTTGAACATCCAGTTGCTCATGTTCGTACTCAGAATGGTCTAGCAGAATTATTGATTAAACGTCTTCAATTGATAGCTAGACCATTGCTATTGAGGACAAAGTTATATGTTTCTATGTGGGGACATGCTATTTTACATGCAGCAGTACTTGTGTGCATAAGGTCAATCAATTATCATGAATTCTCTCCATTACAGTTGGTTTTTATCGTGAGCCAAAAAAATTCCATCTTAGAATTTTTGGGTGTGTCATATATATTCCAATTGTTTCACCACAACACACAAAAATGGGTCTTCAAAGAAGGTTGGGGATATATGTTGGGTATGAACCTCCTTTAATAATAAAATATTTGGAGCCTCTGACTGGAGATTTATTTATGGACAGCTTACTGATTGTGATTTTGATGTATCAGTATACCCAACATTAAGGGGAGAATATAAGCAGTTGGGAAAAGAGATAGATTGGAATTTATCATCACTATCTCTTTTAGATCCTTTAACAAATCAATGTGAACAAGAAGTTCAAAATATGATTTATTTGCAGAATATTGCAAAATCAACTACCAGATGCATTTACTAACCTTCCAAGGGTTACTAAATTGCATATCTCAACTGTTAATTTTCCAGTTCGAGTTGATGTCCCGATAGAATAAACAGTTAAGTCAAATGAGTCTAGGCCACGCTTGAAACGTGATAGGCCAATTGGTTCCAAGGATAAAAATCCTCGAAAAAGCTATAAATGATCAAAATAATTATAATATGGAGGAAATTGCTAAAGAAGATCCACGAGTCACAAAAAATGTTGAGACCACTGAGGAAGTCCATATTGAGAATGAAGAAATCTCAATAAGTTCTTTCTCGACAAGAAAAAGGTGAAACCAAAATAATATTGTGATTGATAATATTTTTACCTATAATGTTGCTGCTGAAATAATACAACAAGATGAAGATTTTGATCCAAATTCTGTCGATGAATGTAGACATAGGAATGATAGGCCAAAATAGAAGAACACAATTCAAGCAGAATTGGCTTCACTTTAAAATCGTGAAGTTTTTAGATCAATAAAATAAAAAAGGTGAAGTTGTAAGACATAAAATATGACTTGTGGCACAAGAATTTTTGCAAAGGCCTGGCATTGAATATGTGGAGACCTATTCTCCTGTGGTGGATGAAATTACCTCTAGGTATCTTATAAATCTAGAAGTTCATGAAAATCTTGAAATGCGCCTCACGGATGTTGTCACAGTCTATTTATATGGCTCATTGGACCACAACATCTTTATGAAAATATCTGAAGCATATAAAGTGCCTGAAGCTTATCAAGGTTTGAATGAATCATATTCAATAAAGCTTCAGAAATCTTTATATGGATTGAAACAATCAGAGAGAATGTGGTACAATCGTCTTAGCGAATATTAGCTCAAGGAAGGATATAAAAATGACCCTATTTGTCCTTATATTTTTATAAGAAAGTCAGGATCTGAGTTTGTTATAATAGTTGTGTATGCCGATGACTTGAACATCATTGGCACTCCTAATGAGCTTTCAAAAGTTGTTGAGTGTTTGAAAAGGAAATTTGAAATGAAATATCTTGATAACACAAAGTTTTTTCTTGGCCTACAAATTGAGAATTTGACAAATGAAATATTTTTCCACCAATCAACATACACTGAAAAGGTTTTGAAGCGATTTTACATGGATGAATCACATCCATTGAGTAGCCCAATGGTTGTGAGATCTCTTGACATAAATAAGGATTCATTTCAACTTCAAGAGAAAGATGAAGAGCTTCTTGATGATGGAACGTCATATCTCAGTGCAATCGGGGTACTGATGTATCTTGCTAATAATACTCGACAAGATATTTATTTTGCAATGAGTGTATTGAAAAGATTTAGCTCCTCCCCAATGAAAAGACATTGAAATGGTGTTAAACATATACTAAGATATCTTCGGGAAACTATTGACGTAGGTTTATTTTATTCTAATGAATCCAAGTCAGAAGTGATTGGATATGCAGATGCGGGATATTTATCTGATCTGTATAAAGCTCGATCTCAAACAGGCTATTTATTTACATGTGCATTCACAATAATATCTTGGTGTTCAATGAAGCAAACACTAGTAGCCACTTCTTCAAATCATGCAGAAATAATAGTCATCCATGAAGCAAGTCGGGAGTGTATTTGGTTGAGATCAATGACCCATCATATTAAAGAAATGTATGGTTTTTCTTTGAAAAAGGATACCCCAACCATCATATACGAAGATAATGTTGCATGTATAGCTCAACTGAAGGGAGGATACATCAAAGGAGACCGAACAAAGCACATCTCACCAAAGTTTTTCTTTACATATGATCTTCAATAAAATGGTGAGATAGAAGTTGAATAGATCCGTTCAAGTGATAATCTTGCAGACTTCTTCACTAAGGCATTTCCAATATCAACATTTGAGAAGTTGAGATATAAGATTGGAATGCGCTGTCTTCTATCAAATGAAATTTTTATCGGGGAGAGTGAAATACGCGTTATACTCTTTTTTTTTAACTAAAGTTTTGTCCCAATTGGATTTTCCTGGTAATATTTTTAATGAGGCAGCACTTAAGTCGTATTATAAGATGTGTGTACTCTTTTTTCTTCACTAGGCTTTTTCCCACTGAATTTTTTCTAGTAAAGTTTTAACGAGGCACATTATTTATGGACATCCAAGAGGAACTGTTGTAATACATTGTATTAGTGGATTTTCCATTTACTTAAGTGCATGAACTACTTACATTCATGTATACATATTCTCTATTTGATATGAATCTTTTGGATAAGAATGTATCCATTAGTTTGGATACTTAATATTGATGACTTTTGGAGTGATATCTCAACCTATAAATAGAGATGTTATTCACCATTGTAACATACACTTGAATAGAAGAAAAGTTCTCCCCTTTATCGACATATCTTCTCTTCTTATATTTATAGTTATATAGTTCTGAGCTTAGTTTTACAACAATAATAAATATTTGAATGTTATTCGACATAAATTATACGTATTCAAAATCCTTTACAATAAAAAATGTATAGTCTTCTTTACTAAATATAGTGTATGAATAAAATAAAATAAAATAATATACTTTTAAGGAGATAATATATTTATTTTTATTTATATAAATATATCATTTGTTAATTTTTTATAATGAAACAATCTAAAAATTACAAAAGTTATATTCTAAAACAATTTATTAATAGCTAAAAATTACTCATGAAAATTGAGTATAAATAAATAATATTAATATATGAGTTTATATCATATATATTATCCACGTAAAGAAATATTACACACTATTAAATTTTATTTATTTATTAAAGTGTATAATATATTATATAAACTTACTGCCATGTGGTCAGCAGAAAGCCATAAAAATAATTTTTTGCAGCAATACAGGGTAAGGTTGCTTAGAAATGATTTTCAAGATGATAGACATTTTTACAAAAAAAAAAAAGATCAGAAAAATCTATTTTCTTAATTTCAAATTGTAAAAGAGTAATAGATCTCATTTCTTCGATCCGACCTGCAATGATCCTTCTGGTCATTTCCGCTTTTATGCTTTTTTTTATACTATTAGAGCTTGTCTGTACCGGCCCCAAGTAATTTATGTCTTGCTGGGACCAGCAGTTCGGTGCCCTGGCCATTTATTTGGTCTTTATGGCTGTTTTTCTATTTTAGAGTTGAGTCTTAAGAGTTGAGTAATCGAAATCGTGCGATAGTGATTTGCGATCGTATGACCTTAACTGACCTTGTGGAAAGGTCTATCCTGATTCGAGGTGTCGTAATATTTTCGAGGATGGGGTGTCCCCATTTGATGTAAGTTTTAATTTTATTGTCTTTCTAAAATATTTTAAATATTTATAAAAAAATATTTTGTTAATATATATTTGTGTCTGTATTTATTTTACAAGAGTTAAATAAGTTATTAATATTTTTAACAGAGATAGTAAACTTAGTTATGTTGAAAATTATTATAATAATATAGTAGATTTTATTTAAAATAGTTTTCTATTAATTATGATATATTCAAAAATATTATATGTATTTTACCACAAACCTATACAATACCATAGTGCTTACAAAAGTGAGTAAGATTAGTGTGATGTGGACAACTCAACCACCACGTGTAAGTGGAGGAAGAGTGCTGCCACATAACTCATTTATTTGTTGCCACCTCTTTTTCCTAAAATTCTTATCTCTTTTGGTAATAGATTAAGTCTACAAAGCTTTTTCTTTTTAAAGTGATATTTTATAATATGACATTTGGATATTTATATATATATATATATATATATATATATATATATATATATATATATATATATATATATGTGTGTGTGTGACATAGTGTCACCACCTCTACTGTTGTATTTTAGAGAAAGTTCAACATAATTTTTTTTAGAAAGGCTGCATACATATTTCTACGCATACATCAAAAGAAAACTTTGGGAATAAAATATTTGACAATTTATTTGATCTTTGAGTGAAAATCAATTATCTATGTCAAGTTATTCAAGCTCGAATTCAAGTTTAATTTTATTTTGGAGCTTCTCGGAGCAGTTCGGGCTTGGACACCCTCGTTCTAGCAGCTTGTCATTAGATGACAGGTAGGTTACGGTTTAAATCTTTTAGACATCACATATATAAGATATAATTGTACTAATTAGCATCCTTCGGTTAGGTTTATTAGCTTGGTACCCCAGACCTTGTCCGCTTCTCCATGTCCATCTTATTTTTGCTCCGTTGACTGTAGTATTTGTGGTAGTTGATAATATCACCCTTGAGGTCCTGTATGACCTTGTTTTTTATTCTGGACCATAGATGGTGGGTTATTTTGGAATGTCCGTGAGTCCTGTACATCAATACAGTTATTAGAGAGATGGTTATATTTGTTGTAGAGTGATTGGAGCATGTACAGGGCCGATAGGTTGATTGTGAGTCGTTGGACTACTGATTGTGTTTGAGCATGCCATTATCATACATACAAAGAGTTGTTTCACATATTTTACTATGGTTTTGGTTTTGGGCCTACTATTGATGGTTTTCTAAACCTTGCATAGCCTCAAGGGCTCATTTTCAGTAAAACTAGTTAATAAAGGTTGGAATTGTTTTCATGGATCTTCTTGGGGTAAGAAAGAATTAAAAGGATAATTTTTATCACTGTTTTCATACTTATACTAAACTCGGTTGGGCCGTAGTGCTATAATTGATTTCCTATTGATTTGAGATGGTACTAGACTCGGTCGGACCAAGCAACAGCCTGGTTTTACTAATATTTTAGACTCGGTTACATCGGGGTACCCTTATTGGGGTTCTTTGAGACTGGATTCACTGATTTAGACCCGGGTAGAACCCCGGGCATGCATTTTTGAGGTTTGGTAACTTATTTGGATCCGGCTTTACCCCAGATGATTATATTGAGATTATGAGATTTAGTATGTGGTCTACGAGTAGACCTCATGGACATTGCCTATCCGGAAAGGGTATACGTATTGCGAGTGCCGAAGAAGGGGTGTACGGTGGAGTTGAGGTACTCGAGGGAATTCCTTCCATGGATCCTGCCTCTATTAGGCCTTTTAGGTACCAGAGGAGGGAACATACGGTACTAGTAACACTTGGTTTCAGCATATCATATCACATCATGCATATTGTGTTCGGATCCACCCTTGATTGCTATTTGCTCAGTGTATGATCCAGTAGTAAGGGATGTCAGAGGGTTTATTTTCACTTGTATATATTTCTCGGGTGTATGGCGCCCGCGGGACTGTAGGTAGACTTTTATTTATTATTATTACATTGCAATATTGTTCCTCATTATGGTGTTACTAGCATGACTTGGTTTTAATCTTGTTTTCAAGCGTGTTATCATTATTTTCCTTTCCTTCTTCCCTTTTTGGTTTGAGGTTACCCGTATACCGCCTTCTCCTTTAACTCTCCTTATACATTGTTATTGCATAGACCCCAGGTGCGTTCCTTCTTCCTTCACCTGTGTTCTATGATGTATAGTTCTATTAGCTAGCCTAGCATGATTATTTTAACCTTGTATCCTTTCTGTGCTAGCTTCCATGTGCTTGTTCGTTATTCCTATGACTACTTGTTTCTTTTCTACTATATTATTGCTTTTATATCTTATATGCGCCCAGTCGACCTATGATACCTACTAGGTACCTGTTGCTTTGCAATTGGTGCTCATACTACACTTCTGCATCTTTGGGTGCAGATCTGAGTGTGAATTTTTGCCGCTGACTATGTTGCCTCGTGCGAGGTGCTTTTGGACTATTCGAGACTGAGGGTGAGCTCTTGGCAACTGGAGCTTAGCTTTTAGTTCATATTTTGTATTATGTACTATTTGAAGACATATGTGTATATCATTTTGGATCCTTTTGTACTCTATATACTTAGTTTTGGCTCTTATAATATGATACCAGGTTTTGGGTTTGGTTTGTCTTCCTCTTATGAATTTCTGATGGTTATTTCATTATATTATTTCCCTTATTTCCGCTTATATTATGCTTCTTCCACTTGCTTGTATTATAGTAGCCCATTATTAACCGTTCTGGGCTACAAGGATTGGTTTGCCTACTGAGGCATTGTAGGTGCCATCATGATTGAGATATCGAGTCGTGACAGCTTGGTAACAGATCCCAGGTTCACTAGTGTCATCAGTATAGGAACCAGTGTCTAGTAGAGTCATGTGGATCACGGCGGAGACGTATGTACTCAATCATCGAGAGACTACAGTGGCGTCTTAGGAAATATGACTCTCTTATTGCTTCTGTATCGTGTGTCTTATCCTTGATGGTTTCCTGAAATCTTACTTATTATACTTCATTCTCCCATTGATAGTTCGAATGAGATCGTTGATATCAGGCGGGGGCGAGCCTTTGACTCCAGCACCCCTGACTCCAGTTAGGGGTCGGGGAGGTCGCAGAGGTAGAACTATGGGATGTGCCCGAGTAGCGGCACCAGTTAGAGCTTCTAGGTTTAAGGTTGAGATAGAGTATGAGCTCGAGTTTGTTCCAAAGAAGCAGCCTATGGACCAGGAGACAGCCTAGGTACCACCAGTGTCAGCTTCAGCCCCAGCTTAGTCTTCAGGTATTCGGGGTTTACTTCTACAGTTATTGGGTATGATCGGGGATCACCCTGTTGAGGTAGCACAGACATCCGCTCAGGGGGTAGCCCTGGGTGCATAGGGTTCAGGAGCACAGGGTGCTACTGTAGCTCCCTGTGCTGAAGTTCTTTTGGTTCCATCTGTCGCATAACCTCTTGCTCCTCACCCCGCTATGACAGAGATGGAGCAGAATACATTGGGAAGATTTATGAGATTGGCTCCACCTAGGTTCGCTGGTACACCTGGTTAGGATCCACATAATTTTATTACTACATGTAAGGAGATGCTATATCATTTCAGTTTACTGGAGACCCACAAAGTTGGGTAAACTACTTATCAGCTAGAGGGCCTAGCTAAGTTGTGATGGAGGGCCCAGGTTGCTTGCAGACCATCTTCATATTCTCTATTGTCTTGGTCAGAGTCCTATACGGCCTTTATGGCCAAGTTTCTACCCCAGAGTGACCATGATCATCGCAGAGAGCAGTTTACTAGACTTATGCAGGGTTCCATGACCGTATTTGAGTATGAGACTGACTTCCACTAGCTTTCTCTATTTAGGGATATGATCATACCTATAGAGCCCGATAGAGTCCATAGGTTTGTTTGGGTGTTGCAAACAGAGCTTAGACATCCAGCCAAGATATTGGTTGCCGGTGGTCAATCATTTCAGGCTATCGCAGGTTATGCCGTATCATAGAGGATTTGCACTGTTATGATCCTGGGCTGGGGATAAGAGGCCCCATCACCAGGGCAGCTACAGTGGTTCTCATCACAGTGGTAGAGGTTCAGTCCAATGGGCCTGAGGTTATTTGCCACAGCAGCACCAATGTCAGCCTAGTCGACCGGTTAAGGCTTCGCTTTAGGCTTCTGGTAGTTCTCAGTATGAGTAGGGACAGAGTAGCCAGCAGGTTTATGATGGTCAGACTCAGAAGGGTTCAGCTTCTGGGGCATCAGGCCATGGTGGCCACACAGGTTTAGCTGGTTCATCTCGACATTTTAGGCCATCAGGGCCTTGCTATGAGTGAAGAGTTATTGGGCACTTTGCTAGAGATTGCCTCCAGCGGGATACAGTTTCTCCAGCTGCTCAGTCGGCTCAGCCTATTCGTGTAGTTTAGCCATTGGCTAGAGGAGGTGGTGGTCAGGCTAGAGGTAGTGCCCAACGTCGTAGGATAGGTGGTAGGGATGGCGGTCAATCAGGAAGTGGTCGTCATCCGTTTTATGCAGTCCCTGGGAGACTAGAGGCAGAGGCCTCGAATGTTATGATCACAAGTACAATTGCTATATGTCTTCAGTCAATGTTGGCTTTATTAGATCTTGGATCAACTTTCTTGTATGTTTTGCCTACTATTAGCCTTGTTTGGGGATTGCTAGTGAGTCGTTATCTGTACCCGTATCTATTTTGACCCTGGTAGGAGATTCTTTAGTAGTGGATCAGATTGTGAGATCCTGTGTGATTTCTGTTAGAGATATTGAGAATTGGGGTGATTTGATGATTCTTGATATGTTAGACTTTGATGTCATTCTAAGCATGGACTGGTTATCCCCTCATCGTGCGGTTTTGGATTGTTATGCCAAGACCGTTACCATAGCCATACCCGACATATCCTCAGTTGTGTGGCAAGGTTCTGTCAACCGCACACCATCCGGGATCATCTCTTATCTTTGATCTAGGAAGTTGATTTCTCGTGGGTGTTTGGCTTATCTAGCATATGTCCGAGATTCTAGTGCCTCCCTTCTTCCCCTGAGTCGGTTATTGTGGTTAGAGATTTCCTAGATGTGTTCCCTATCGACCTGCCAGGCCTTCCACTCCAGAGAGATATCGACTTTGCTATTGAGTTAGAGCCAGGCACCAGGCCCATTTCTATCTCTCCTTACTGTATGGCTCCAACTGAGTTGAGGGAGCTTAAGGAGCAGCTCTAGGACTTGTTAGATAAGGGTTTTATTAGGCCGAGTATATCACCTTGGGGTTCTCTTGTTCTGTTTGTGAAGAAGAGGGATGGGTTGATGCGGATGTGTATTGATTATTAGCAGCTGAATAGGGTGACTGTGAGGAATGGGTATCTGATGCCCCGTATAGATGATTTTTGTTTGATTAGCTTCAGGGTTTGACTGTGTTTTCAAAGATAGATTTGAGTCCAGGCTACCACCAACAAAGTATTAGGGTGGAGGACATCCCTAAGACAACATTCAGGACACGTTATGGCCACTATGAGTTCCTGATGATGTCTTTTGGGTTGACTAATCCCCCCGCAGCTTTTATAAACTTGATGCACAAGGTGCTTTGCCCTTATTTGGACTCATTTGTGATAGTTTTCATAGATGATATCTGGGTATACTCGCGGAGTAGAGATGAGCATGAGCAGCACTTGAGGGTTATACTCCAGACTTTGAGAGATCATCAGCTTTATGCCAAGTTCTCAAAGTGCAAGTTTTGGCTTAATTCAGTTGCATTCCTAGGACACGTGATGTCTACAGATGGGATTAGAGTAGACTCAGGTAAGATATCAGCAATTTATGATTGGCCAAGACCTACTACTCCTACTGAGGTTCGGAGCTTTGTTGGGTTAGCAGGTTACTACAAGAGGTTCGTCGAGGGGTTTTATTCCATAACAACACCTTTAAATAGGCTGACTAGTAAGGATGTCCCATTTTAGTGGTTAGATCAGTGCAAGGATATATTTCAGAGGCTTAAAGCCTTGTTGACTTCAGCTCTAGTGTTGACTTTGCCAATTGACGGTCAGAGTTTCTCAGTATATTGTGATGCTTCAGGGGTTGGTCTTGGATATGTATTGATGCAACAGGGTTGTATAATAGCATTTGCATTGAGAAAGCTGAAGGTTCACGAGCGCAACTACCCTACTCATGACTTAGTATTAGCGGCGGTAGTATTCGCGCTCAAGATTTAGAGGCACTACTTATATGGGGTTCACTGTGAGATGTTCACCAATCACTATAGACTTAAGTACATTATGTGTCAGCGAGAGCTGAAATCAAGGCAAATGAGATAGATTGACCTACTGAAGGTCTATGACTTTACTATTTTGTATCATCCGGGCAAGGCAAATGTGGTAGCGGATGCCTCGAGCTAGAAGGCACTGAGTATGGGTAGCCTAGCTTTACTTTTAGTTTTAGAGATACCATTGGCCTTGGACATCCAGTCCTTGGCAAACTGTTTGGTTAGGCTTGACTTGTCGGATCCTAGAAGGGTTCTTACAAGTGTTGAGGTTCATTCTACCTTGGTTGATCAGATTCAGAGCCGTCAATTTAAGGATCAGTGATTGTGTGACCTTCGTGATCAGGTTGTTCGGGGTAAGGCCAGCTGGGCTACTCTAGATTCAGATGGTGTTCTGAGGTTTGATAGTCATCTTTGTGTTCTGAGAGTTTGTGATTTGATTTAGTTAATAATTCGTGAGGCATATTGTTATAGATATTCCATCCATCCTGGTGCAGCCAAGATGTACATAGATTTGAGATAGCTTTACTGGTGGAGTGGTATCAAGCGGGATGTAGCGGAATTTATATCTCAGTGCTTGAACTCTCAGTAGGTAAATTTTGAGCACATGAGACCTGGTCGTTGGATGCAGCGACTTTCCATTCCTGAGTGTAAATGGGAAGTGATTACTATGGATTTCATAGTTGGATTGCCACATATTTCTAGGTGTTTTTATTCTATTTAGGTGATTGTTGATTGGCTGACTAAGTCAGCGCACTTCTTGTCGGTTTAGACTACTTACAGTGCAAAGAGGTTAGCTCAGATCTACCTTTGTAAGATTGTTCAGTTGCATGGGGTCCCAACTTCTATCATTTTAGACCCCTTCACTCAGTTCACATCTCAGTTTAGGAGGGCTATTCAGCAAGATTTGGGTACAAAGGTTCATCTTAGTACCACATTCCATCCTCAGACAAAATGACAGTCCAAGAGGATTATTCAAGTCCTGGAGGACATGCTTCGGGCCTGCGTTCTTGACTTTGGAAGTTCTTGGGATCTGTTTGTGGCTTAGGCTGAGTTTGCTTATAATAATAGTTTTCATTCGAGTATTGGCATGGCACCTTTTGAGGCTTTGTATAGTAGGCGTTGCAGATCGCCGGTTGGTTAGTTTGACGTGTTAGAGTCTAGGCCACAGAGTACAGATTTTCTTCATAATTCCTTAGACCGAGTATGAGTGATTTGGGATAGACTTTGGGCAGCTCAGAGTACGCAGAAGAGCTACGCTGATCGTAGACTTTGTTCCTTAGAGTTTAGTGTTGTTCACTTGGTGTTCCTCCAAGTATCGCCCATGAACGGCGTGATGAGATTTGGCAGGTGGGTCAATCTTAACCCCAGGTACATTAGGCCGTTTGAGATTCTTTAGAGGGTTGGTAGTGTTGCTTACATGTTAGCTTTGCCACTGATGTTTTCAGCTATGCACCCAATTTTCCATGTATCGATATTGTGGCGGTATATTCCAGACGAGTCTCATATGTTGCAGTGGGATTCGGCTAAGTTGGATGAGAGTTTAGCCTTTGTTGAGGAGCCGATAGCTATTTTGGCCAGAGATGTCAAGAGATTGAGGTCAAGGGATATTTTGATTGTTAAGGTTCACTGGAGGCACCGTCTAGTTAAGGAGGCTACCTGGGAGACCGAGAGAGATGTGCGGGCTCAATATCCACAGTTGTTTGAGCCTTCAGGTAATTTCTTGTCCTTGACTTTCGAGGATGAAAGTCCTTTTTAATAGTGGATGATGTAATGACCCTTCCGATCATTCCCGCTTTTACGCTTTTTTTGTACTATTAGAGCTTGCCTATAACGGTCCTAATTATTTATGGCTTGCTGGGATCGGTGGTTCCGTGCCTTGGCCATTTGTTTTGTCTTTATGGCCGTTTTCCTATTTAAGAGCTGAGTCTTCAGAGTTGAGTTATCGAAATATATTGATAGTGATTTGCGATCGTATACCTTAACTTCCCTTGTGGGAAGGTCGATCCTGATTCGAAGTGTCATAATATTTTTGAGGATGGGATGTCCCCATTTGATGTAAGTTTTATTTTTATTGCCTTCCTAAAATAATTTAAATATTTATTAAAAAATACTTTTGTTACGATATATTTGTGTATGTATCTATTTTACAAGAGTTTTATAAGTTATTAATATTTTTAATAGAGATAGTAAACTTAGTTATGTTGAAAATTATTATTATAATATAGTAGGTTTTATTTGAAATAGTTTTCTATTAATTGTGGTATATTCAAAAATATTGTATTTATTTTACCACAATCCTATACAATACCCTAGTGATTACAAAAGGGAGTAAGATTAGTGTGATGTGGACAACTCAACCTCTACGTGTAAGTGGAGGAAGAGTGCTGCCACATAACTCATTTATTTGTTGCCACCTCTTTTTTTTCCCAAAATTCTTATCTCTGTTGGTAATAGATTAAGTCTACAAAAGCTTTCCTTTTTTAAAGTGATATTTTATAATATGAATATATCTATATATATATATATATATATATATATATATATATATATATAGATATATAGATAGATAGATAGATATATATGTGTGTGTGTGTGTGATATAGTGTCACCTCTTTTTTTAGAGATGCTGCATACATTTTTCTACGCATACATCAAAGGAAAACTTTGGGGAAAAAATATTTGACAATTTAATCGATCTTTGAGAAAATATTAATTATCTACGTCAAGTTATTCAAGCTCGAATTTGAGTTTGATTTTGTTTTGGAGCTTCTCGGAGCGGTTCGGGCTTGGACACCATCATTCTAGCAGCTTTTCATCGGATGACAGGTAGGTTACAGTTTAACTCTTTTAGACTTCACATATATAAGATATAATTGTACTAATTAGTATCCTTGGATTGGGTTTATTAGCTTGGTACCCCGGACCTTGTCCGCTTCTCCATGTTCGTCTTATTTTTGCTTTGTTGACTGTAATATTTGTGGTAGTTGGTAATATCACCTTTGAGGTCCTGTGTGAACTTGTTTTTGACTCTGGATCATATATGGTGGGTTATTTGGAATGTCCGTGAGTCCCATACATCCATACTATTATTATAAAGCTTGTTATACTTGTTGTGGAGCGATTGGAGTCTGTACATGGCTGATAGATTGATTGTGAGCCGTTGGGCTACTGCTTGGGTTGGAGCATGCCATTATCATGCATACAAAGAGGTTTTTCATATGTTTTACTATGGTTTTGGCTCCGGGCCTGCTATTGATGGTTTTCTAAATCTTGCATGGCCCCAAGGGCCCATTTTTGGTAAAAATAGTTAATAAAGGTTTGAATTATTTTCATGGATCTTCTTGGTGTAAGAAAAAATTAAAAGGATGATTTTTATCACTGTTTTCATACTTATACTAGACTCGGCTGGGCCATAGTGCTAGAATTAATTTTCTATTGATTTGAGATAGTACTAGACTCGGTTGGACCGAGCAATAGCTTTGTTTTACTACTGTTTTTAGACCCGATTATGTCCGAGGACCTTTATTGGGGTTCTTTGAGACTAGATTCACTAATTTAGACCCGAGTAGAACCCCAGACGTGCATTTTCGAGGTCTGGTAACTTATTTAAATCTGGCTACACTCCGAACAGTTATATTGTGATTTACGAGATTTAGTATGTGGTCTATGAGTAGACCTCCATGGACATTGCCGATCCAGACCAGGGGATACATGTTGCGAATACCTTAGGAAGGGGTGTACAATGGAGTTGAGGTACTCGGGAGAATCCCTTCCAAGAATCCTGCCTCTATTGGGCCTTTTAGGTACCGAAAGGGGTAACATACGACACTACTATTACTTGGTTTCAGCATATTATATCACATTATGCATATTGTATTCATATCTACCCTTGTTTGCTATTTTCCCAGTGTACGCTCCGGTATTATGGAATGTCAAAGGATTTGTTTTTACTTGTATGTGTTCTGCGAGTATATAGGATCTCGTGGGACTGTAGGTAGACTTTTATTTGTTATTATTTTATCGCGATATTATTCCTAATTATTTTGTTACTAACATGACTTAGCTTTAATCTTATTTTCAAGCGTGTTATCGTTATTTTCCTTTCCTTCTTCCCTTTTTGGCTTGAGATTACCGGTATACCTCATTCTCCTTTAACTCTCCTTATACATTGTTATTTCATGGACCCCAGGTGCGTTCCTTCTTCCTTCACCTGTGTTCTGTGATATATAGTTCTATTAGCTATCCTAGTATGATTATTTTTGCCTTGTATCCTTTTTGTTCTAGCTTCCATATGCTTGTTCATTGTTTTTCTGACTACTTGTTTCTTTTCTGCTATGTTGTTGCTTTTATATTTTATATGCGTCCAGTCGGCCTATGATACCTACTGGGTACCTGTTGCATTACAATTGGTGCTCATACAATACTTTTTCATCTTTGGGTGCATATCCGAGTGTGAGTTTTTGCCACTGATGTGCTGCCTCGTGCGAGGTGCTTTTGGACCATTCGAGACTGAGGGTGAGCTCTTGACGACCGAAGCTTAGCTTTTAGTTCATCTTTTGTATTATGTACTCTTTTACAATTCAGAGACATATGTGTATAACATTTTGGATCCTTTTGTACTCTATATACTTAGTTTCGACTCTTATACTATGATACCAGGTTTTGGATTTGATTTGGCTTCCGCTTACGAATTTCCGATGCTTATTTCTTTATCTTATTTCCCTTATTTCCGCTTATATTATGCTTCTTTCGCTTGCTTGTTAAATAGTAGCTCATTACTAACCGTTCTGGACTACGGGGATTGATTCGCTTACTGGGAGGTTGTAGGTGCCATCATGACAGAGAAATTGGATCGTGACACAATCCTTCCCCTCATCCTTCATATCGTAAATTTTTTAGTGTGTCAAACTATTTTTTTTTATAATCTATCTTATTTTAAAATTACAAATCTTACATTTATGAATGAATCGACAAAAGATCGTAAGACCTTTAACAAATTTCCTGAACTTTGGGTCAAATGTCTCGGGGTTTTTCTCCCAATATATAAAGAGTTAGAAGTCCCCCAAAATACCAAATTGAAGGTCTACGAGTCTAGTTTCCAACGCACAAAACCTCACGTCCAAATGATCTCGGAGTAAAGAGTTATGACTGTTTTACCGCGGACTGTCTGGCAGAAAATGGGTTACGAACCGGGTCGCGAACCGGGTCGGGTTAAACGCGATTTAAGCCTCGACGTCACGTTTTAAAATGCCATTTCAGTTCCAAAACAGTGATAAAATATAAGAAGGATCCCGAGAGAATTCTTGAGTATCGAAATCGTGCGTAGGCGAATTACGAGCCTAAACTTAAGAACTTTATTAGCATCGTGCGTGTATTTGAAATATTTATTTAAAAGTTGAAATTGGTAAAAATTATATTATTATTGCCTTTCCAAAATATTTTAAAGGTTTATGAAAAATATATTTGATACGATATAAGTGTATATGTATTTATTTTATAAGGTTTTTATACTCCGTAATATTTTAACGGAGATAGTAAACTTAGTTACGTTGAAATTTATTATTATAATATAGTAGGTTTTATTCGAAATAATTTTCTAATGATTATGGTATATTCAAAAATTATATTTATTATACTACGAATTTATGCAATACCCGAATATATACCTAACGGAGGAAAATTGGTTGCCACCTCCACCCCCACGTGTAAGTGGAAGGTGAAGGCAGCACGAGTACACTTTGGCAGTGGCAGCATATGATGTAGTGCATGCTTATATTATTTTAAGGTGAGCTTTTGACTTTGCAAAGTTGATATACATATATGTATATCACTTTTGCACACAACTACGTACACTATTCAATACTTTCACGTGAGAGGTTGCTGTGGGGAAAAAATATATTTGGTAAAGTAAATCAATTATCTACGTCAAGTTATTCCGTCCCAAATCCGATTTCCGATTCCGATTTAGTTTTGGATTTTCTCGGAGTGGTTCGAGCTTGGACATCGTTGTTCCAGCAGCTTGTCGTCGGACGACAGGTAGGTTACGGTTTAATCTCCCTAGACTCCGCATATATAGAATAAAATTGTATTAATGGGCATCCTTGGGTTGGTTATTAGGTTGGTACCACAGACCTCGACCGCTTTATTCATGTCCGCCTATTTTTATTCCTCCGTTGTTTGTAGTATTTGCGGATATATTTTATTTACCCTTGTGGTCCTGCGAGGCCTTGTTGACTCTGGAACATAGAAGGTGGGATTTTGGGAATGTCCGCGAGTCCCGGGCATAGAATTATCCTTCTAGGCTGGTTATGCTTGCTGAGTAGCTGTGGGCCTGTGCAGGGTCGGTAGGTTGATTGTAAGCTGTTGGGCAGCTATTGTTGTGTGTGAGCATATCATTTCCATGCATATAAAGAGGTTTTATCGATGTTTTACAGTGGTTTTGGCTTTGGGCCTACTGACACTGTTTTCTAAACCTTGCATGGCCCGGGGGTCGTTTTTGATGGAAATGATTTGGAAATGGTTGATTTCACTTGTGGTTTAAAATCATCAGTTTTACGATTTTCACTAGACTCGGCAGGGCCGGAGTGCTAGTTGCGTTTTCTTACTACTTGAGATGATTTTTAGCATCGGTTGGACCGAGCACATGAGATGACTTTTTACTGTTTAGACCCGGCGACGCCCGGGCACCCTTGGAGGGGTTTTTCAGATATGTTCCTACTATTTTTAGTCCTGGACAGGGTCTGGGCATGCATATTTGAGACTGGTTCTATATCTTGATATTGAGACTGGGACTCTATCTTGATACATGCTCTGATACTGAGATATGGTATGGGGTCGAGGACCTCCATGGACCTTGCTATCCGGGCCAGGGGCTACGAGCTGCGTGTGCCGGAAGAGGGGTATACGGGGGAGTAGAGGTATACGGGCAGAGACCTTCCATGAAACCTACCTGCTGGGCCGGATCGGCGCCGGAGGAGGTACATACAGAGATACCATGGCATTTGAGATCTTCATGCATCATATCATTCATTGTTTGAGGCTCCACCCTTTTTTGCTGTTTGCTGATTGTACGCTCCGGTAGTATGGGATGCCGGAGGGTTTGTTTTCACTTGTTTGTGTTCCTCGGTTGTATGGGCGGCCGAGGGACTGTAGGTAGACTTTTGTTTTTTACTTATAGAATGATTCTCTATTATGGATAAGTATGAGATTGGTACTGTTAGGGTGTTAGTTTCTGGATTTGAGGTTGATATGATTAGTTGAGTATTGACTCATATCTTGAGCATGCCTATTATTATTCTTTCTCTCTTCTTCTTACACTTGAGGTTACCGGTATACCGTCCATTCCGTAAACTTATTTTGTATACACTGTTGTTGCAAGGACCCCAGGTGCGTTATTTCTTACTTTCACCTGTGCCTATGGTGTGTATATTCTGCTTACTAGCCTCATATGTGGTTCTGTTGATTTCCCTCTGGGCTAGTTCCTGTGTACCTTTCGTTGATTTCTGTGACTACTTGCTTCTATTCTGTCTATTACTGCTCTTTTATCTTATATGTGCCCAGTCGGCCTATGATACCTACTGGGTACCTTATGCTTCGCATTTGGTGCTCACCCCTACCCCCTGCATCTTTGGGTGCAGATCCTAGTGTGGGCCATCGCTGGTAGATCGTTGAGATTCGTGCGTGGAGATCTGTTGAGGACTACTTCAGGCTGAGGGTGAGCTCTTGGCGATCGGAGCTTAGCTTTAGTTTATCTTTTGCTGCATGTACTCTATTTCCATTCAGAGACATCTGTATATATAGTTTTGGTTGACGTGTACTCCATGTATGTAGTTTGGCTCTGTACTATGATACCAGGCCTTGGGGTTTGGTTTAGTTTTCCGCATTTGTATATATTTTCATTCATATTATCTATTTTATTCATCTTGTCCTCTTATTTGTTAGATAGTAGCCCATTACTAGTTGTTCTGGGCTACAGGGATTGGTTCACCTACCGGGGGTTGTAGGTGCCATCATGACCGAGAAATCGGGTCGTGACAGTTTGTTTTAACTCGTATGTGTTCCTCGGGTGTATGGGCGCCTATTGGGACTATAGGTAGATTTATTCTTATTATTATCCTATTGTAGTAATGGTTCATTCTTTAGTTACTTGTGGTTTTATTTGATTATCCTTACCTTGTGTGATTCACTGCTAGCATGTCTATGTTTAGTTATTTTCCTTTCTTCCCTTTTTCTTGAGGTTACCGGTATACCGCCTATTTCTTAAATTCCCTTTTTATATATTGTTGTTGCAAGGACCCCAGGTGCGTTCTTCTTTCCTTCACCTATGTTCTATGATATATATATTTTTCTAGTAGCTAGCCGAGTATGATCATTTTCTCCTTGTATTCCATATGTGCTAGCTTTCGTGTACTTATCTATTTGCTTTTGTGACTACCTTCTTTTATTCTGTTATTTACTGTTTTTATATCTTATATGCGCTCAGTCAGCCTATGATACTTACTCGATACCTGCTGCCTTGTAATTAGGGCTCATACTACACTCTGCATCTTCCTAGTGCAGATCCTAGTATGGACCATCACCATTGACTCGTAGAGACTCATGCAGAGCACTTTTGGATCATCCAAGATTAAGGGTGAGCTCCTGGCAGCCGAAGCTTAGCTTTTATCTCATCTTTTGTATTATGTACTCTTTTGTTATTCAGAGATAGTTGTATATATTTTTTTGGACCTTAGTTCTCTGTTAATGTAGTAGAAGCTCTTATATTGTGATACCAGATCGTGGGATGGTTTAGTTTTCCTATGTATGTTTATTTGTGTTGCCCATTTCTTCACATTATCTCTTGCTTTTTCTTGTTCTTTATTTCATCCACATGTTTGTTAGATAGTAGCTCATTACTAACTATTCTAGGCTATGAGAATCGGTATGCCTACAAAGGGTTGTAGGTGCCATCATGATCCAAGAAATTGGGTTATGACAACTTGGAATCAGAGCCTAGGTTCACCGGTATCATCAGTATAGAAGCCAATGTCTAGTAAAGTCCTGTAGATTGGGGCGGAGACGTTCGTACTCAATCTTCGATAGGCTATAGTGGCATCTTAGGAAACATGACTTTTTTCTTGCTTCTACATAGTCCGTCTTATCTTAGATAGTTCCTGGAACTCACCTGTTCTAGTTCACTCTTCCGTAGATGGCTCATACATGGTCTTCGACAGCGAGCGAGGGTGAGCCTTCGACCCCAGCACACCCGACACTAGCTAAGGGTTGGGGAGTTTGTGGAGGTAGAGGTCGAGGATGTGCCTAAGAAATGGCACTAGCTAGAGCTTCTAGGGCATAGTTAGGGCCAGAGATAGTCCCAAAGCGGCAGCCTGTGGACCATGGGATAACCTAGGTACCACTAGTGCTAGCAGTAGCTTCTATACCAGCATCATCCCCAACTCAATTGTCAGATATTCATGGTTTACTTCTTCAGTTGTTGGGTATGATTAAGGGTCAGCCTTCTGATGTGGCATATACATCCGCGCAAGGGGAAGCCCTGGGTGTTCAGAATTCGAAAGTGCAGCCTACTACTATGGCTCCTCGTGCTGAGGTTCTTCTAGTACCTTCTGTTGCTCAGCCTCTTGCACCTCGCCAAGTTATGACAGAGGAGCAGAAGGCTCTGGGAAGATTTCTGAGATTGGCGCCACCTAGATTCTTTGGTACTCCTGGACAAGATTTGTTTGACTTTATTTCTACTTGTGAGGAGATGCTTCACCATTTGGATTTATTGGAGACTCGCGGGATTGGATATATTGCTTATCAGGTGGAGGGCCCAGCTAAGTTATTGTGGAGGGCACAGGTAGCTTGCAGACTATCTTCATCTCTTAACTGTGTTTAGAGAGAGTTTTTTTAGGCCTTTATAGCCAAGTTCTTGCCATAGAGCAATCAGGAGCATCGTAAGGAGAAGTTCACCAGACTTATGTAGGGATCTATGTCTGTATCATAGTATGAGACTCGCATTCACCAGCTACCTCCATTTGGGGTTATGTTCATACCTACTGAGCCCGACAGGGTCTATAGATTTATTTAAGGATTGAGGACAGAGCTTAGATAGATGGCTGAGGTATTGGTTGCTAGAGAGCGATCCTTCCAGGCTATTAAAGACCATGATCGTACTATTGAGGATTTGCACTATCATGATCTAGGGGCCAGAGACAAGAGGCCATAACATCAGGGTAGCTATAGTGGTTCCCATTACAGCGGTAAAGGTTCAGGCCAGTGGGGCCGAAGGTATCAACCACAACAACATCAAGCTTAGTCTAGCCGACCAGTTTAGGCATCACTACAGGCTTCAGGTGGGTCACAATTTGAGCAGGGTCAGAGTAGTTAGTAGGGTTACAGTGGTCAGAATTCGAGGGGTATAACTTCTAGGGCATCAGGCCGTGGTGGCCACACCGATGCAACTTGTTTATCCTGATAGGGTAGGCCATCAAGGCCTTGTTATGAGTGCGGTGTCATTGGTCATTATGTTAAAGATTTCCCCTAGCGGGGTATAGTTTAGCCAACCGCTCAGCCGGCTTAACCTATCAGAGTAGTGCAGCCACCAGCTAGAGGAGGTGGTATTCAGGGTAGAGGTGGTTCCCCACATGGCAGGGCAGGTGGTAGGGATGGCGGTCATTCTAGTGGAGGTCGGCGTCTGTTTTATGTTGTCCCTGGTAGACTATAGGCAGAGGTCTCAAATGCGGTGATCATAGGTATGATTTCTATATGCCTCCAGTTAGCTTTAGCATTGTATGATCCTGGATCTACGTGTTCATCTGTATTTGCTTACTGTGTTCCTTATTTGGGGTTGGCTAGTGAGTCGTTATCTATTACTGTATCTGTTTTGACTCCAATAGGTGATTCTTTAGTAATGGATCGTGTTGTGAGATCCTGTATGATCGCTTTTGGTGATTTGGAGACTTGGGGTGACTTGTTGATATTAGATATGTTAGAGTTTGATGTTATTTTGGACATGGACTGGTTATCCCTTCACCGAGTGGTTCCAATCTCAGAAACCTACCCAAAGACTTCTGATCTGTCTCTATCATAGTAGGGCGAGGAGAAAGAGGTTGGGCAACCAATGGGACTGGAACAACCTCATCATGGGAAGCCGCAGTAGCAAGCTGCTCTCCTGAACTCTGAACACCCAGGGCTGCCTCCTGAGCGGATGTCTGCGCTGTCTCAGAAGGACGCTCCCCAATCATACCCAAGAGCTGAACAAGTAAACCCCGAATATCCAAAGACTGATTTCTCGGTCATGATGACACCTATAACCCCCGAGTAGGAGAACCAATCCCTATAGCCCGGAATGGTCAATAATGGGCTACTATCAAACAAGGTAAGAGGAAGAATAGTTTAAATAAGTAGAAGCAAGGGAACAAGATGAAGATAATGGATAACAGGAATAATACAACAATGCGGAAGCTAAACCAAACCCAAAACCTGGTATCATAGCGTATAAGAGCCGGATCTACATAAGGAGTACAAGGGTCCAAAAGTAATATATACAAAGCTGTCTCCAAGTAGAAAAAAAGTACAAAAATATACAGAATAACTAAAGCCAAGATCCGGTCGACAAAAGCTCACCCTCATTCCAGAGTATCACCAAAATAGCACCTCGCATGAGTCTCCCACGAGCTAACGGTGGTGGCCCATACTAGGATCTGCACTTGAAGATGCAGTGTATAGAGTGAGAACCAAATACGAAGCATAAGGTACCTCGTAGGTATCATAGACCGACTGGGAAAATATAAGGTAAAAGAGCATTAGCAGACAGAATAAAAACAAATAGTCATGAAAATCAACGAAAAAGATACACAGGAACTAGCCCAGAGGCAAGGCAACAGAAAACAACAATACAAGGCTAGCAAGTAGAATATATACACAACAGACGCATGTGAAAGTAAGAACGACAAACCTAGGATCCTCGAAAAAATAGTATATATACATATAAATTCTAGAAGTGGACGATATACTGGTAACCTCAAGTATAAGGAAAAGAGAGAGAAGGATAATGATAGACATGCTCAATATACAGGAATTAATACCTAATCTAGTCATACAAAACTCAATCCAGGAACTCACAACCTCGCAATAATCATACTCATACTCAATCGTAACACGGAAAAATATTGAAATAAAGTACAAGAGTCTACCTATGGTCCCCTGGCCGCCCATACAACCGAGGAACGCAATCAAGTGAAAACAAACCCTCTGACATCCCATACTACCGGAGCATACAATTAACAAACAGCAAACAATGGTGGTATCTCAGACAATGAATGATATGATGCATGGTAAGCCTCAGGGTGGAATAGAAACTCTGTATGTACCTCCTCCAGTGCCGATCGAGCCCATCAGGTAGGTTCCATATAAAGACACAGCCCATATACCTCTACTCCACCGTATACCCTCCCCCCATCACACGCATCCCAAAGCCTCAGGCCCGGAGTGGCAAGGTCCATGGAGGTCCCGGACCTCATACCAAAACTTAGTATCGAAAACGTGTCCTCTGGAATCAAGTCTGGGTTCAAGCCAGTGGCTAAATATCGAATATGCATGCCTAGACCTTGTCTAGAACTAAAGCAGTGAAAAAATGTCTCAAAAACCCCTCCAAGGGCGCCCGAGCATAACCGGGTCTAAAACAGTAGTAAAATATCTCAGATGCTCGACTCGGCCGAGCCTAAAGTCATTTCAAATTAGTAAGAAAACTCAGCTAGCACTTCGACCTGGTCCAGTGTAGCAATGGTAGTAATATCATGATAAAAATATATTTTAATCTCCCTTTTACCCCAAGAAGATCCACGTATCAAGTCAAATCATTTCCAAATCCAATTTCATTTAAAATGATCCCCCGGGGCCATGATAGTTTAAGAAACCAGTCCCAGTAGGCCCGAAGCCAAAACCATAGTAAAATATGGGAAAATCTCTTTATATGCATGGAAATGATATGATCAACACACAATAGACGCCCAGCAGCTCAAAACAACCTATCAGCCCTGCACAGGCTCCCGAAGCTACTCAGCAAATATAACCAGCCTAGAAGGATAATTCTATGTCCGAGGCTCACAGACAGTCCCAATGATCTCACTATGCTCCAGAGTCAACAAGGCCTCATAGGACCACAAGGGCAATAAAATCATGTAATAAGAGTACTACACACAACGGAGGAAAGAAATTGGATGGATCATGGAGAAGCGGTCAAGGTCTGTGGTACCAACCTAATAACCCAACCCAAGGATGTCAACTAGTACAATTTTACCCGATATATACTAAGTCTACGAGTTTAGATCGTAACCTACATGTCATCTGATGACAAGCTGCGGGAACGATGATATTCGGGGCTGAGTTGCTCTGAGAAACTCCAAATGATAATCAAACTATCAAATTCATGAATAAAATGTTATAATGATTCTAACAATACCCATATTGCTACAATTGTAGCTGGGTCTATATCCGGGTCAAAAGCGGGCCCATGGGGCTCACACCCGAAACCAAAAACAAAAAGAACCACGATAACCCCAATGATTCCAAGGAGGCATGCTCCAAATTTGAGCATAATTGGCCAACGAAAGGGCTCCAAAACAGCCCACAAAAGTTGGGGATTAAAGAATAGAATTTCGAAAATAAAAATGGAAATTAAGCAAGAATTGCTTACCACAAGGATGGAATTCAGGCCAAGACGAAGAATTCTTCACCCTTACGAGCATGCACAAGCTTTGGGGCAGAATCTACCACAAAATCCAAGCTTTGGATATGAGCATCAATGGAGGAATTTAGAGAAAAGACAAGGAAGCAAGTTGGGGAAGAAGACCTACCAAGATATGAAGGAGCACGGATAATCGACGAACAATTAATTCCCCAAAGCTTAGAACTGAATTGGAGCAAAATGGTGCAGAGAATTTTGAGTTTTAGAGTGCGAAAGGTGAGGAGAAATGGATGGAAAAATGAACATTCAGCAATTTATAGCTACTGGAAAATGGCCAGCGCCATTGGCGCTAAAGGGAGCCAGGCGCCTCGGCGCTATCGCGCTGGCGGGCGATAGGCGCTGAGGCGCAATTGCCCTGGCCTTGGCACGATTGCGTTGAAGGCTGGCCTGCAACTATTTTTCTGCAATTTCTCAAAACTCCACGGGGCATTCCGGGCACAATCGAAACTCGATATTCAAAAACCAATAATGCTAATAGGGTGGAAACGACATTCCGGACTCAATGGAATCAACGAAACGTTTTTACGAGGTCATTTCAGAGAAATATTGACCCAAGTCAATACTAAAGAAAAGGAACTCAAAGGCTCAAAATGAGTTCGGCTCACCCGGAACCCAAACCAATCACCTTCCTAGCCTAAACTCAACATTCTGGAGCTGATGGAATCGTCGGATTTTGAATCCGACAATCCGATAATTGAAAGTCATTCGAAGTTACAGTTTCAACTCCAAATGTCCTGAAAACTAAGAAAACAACACAAAACCCACACCGGAAGTTCTCAGTCCTCAACTGAAAGTCCAGCTAGACCAAAATCAATGATCCGGAGCTAATGGAACTCTCAGAATTCAATTCCGAGCAAGTTAGCTAAGAATATTGACTAAAGTCAACGATATTCTAAGTTAAAGCTCTAAACTAGGAAAAAGGGCAAAACAACCAAATGAACAACCAGGGCACCGAACTACAGGTCCCAGCAAGCCATAAAAGACTTAGGGCCACTACAAAAAGCTCTAACAGTACAATAAATACGTAAACGCAAAGATGACCGGACAGGTTATCACAATTACCTATTCAATTGCTAGTCTTAATATCCATAAAATCTCATGCTTTTCATAGTCATACTCTCTAAATATTTAATTTTAAATTTTAAGATATCTTTTGGTATTCCTTCATTTTATCTGTATAAATTCATATTTTTTTTTCATGAGACCCTTCTCAAGGTTATCCTTTTTATTCTTTATTTAAAGTAGTGAAGCTCTTATATCATTATTGTACTATTTCATTCAAGTTTTAGTTTGACTCGATGAACAAGATTATTTTGAATTTTCATTGGTTATGGGAGAAAAGGTGTAGACAAGAAAAGTTATGTTCTGATTTTTGTATTGTTTGTCCATCTGTATTGTTATGATCAAAGTCTTAAGAAGGATTTGTATGTTGTATTTTTTTCTTCTTTGTTTATTTTTTATGTTGTATTTTTCTTCTTTTTTATTTTTTATGTTTTATCTCTATTAAACTTTTTAAATTTAATTTTCTATGGATTTATGATTGTCGTAAGTCTGTTTTTATTTGGGCTCAAATTAGCCATTTGTGACTCTATGGGAAGTTTGCTAACTGCTAATGGAAGTTCAACATTTACAGTTGGTTGCTTAAAATGAATTAATTTTGAACATTAAAATACGCTCCTCATTTGGTGTTTCTTGTCAGACTTTTAAAGATTTATTTGTAATTGTAGCATTTTTTTACTCATTACATATCTATTTTTATAGAATTTTAATCATTCTAATGGATCTATAATGGGATACATGTGCAACGCACAAGTCCAAAAGCTAGTAGTTGAAAAGGTAACAAGAGTAAGTACCATCGATACTAAAAATTTTACCGGGCAACCAAGATCTGCAGTCAAAGTACTCAGCATATGTCCATCCAATCACGCCAATAATCTTGTATATTGCACTCTTTGATACACTAAAAAGTATCAAAATTATCAACACCAAATCAACCACCGTTTTTGGTAAAACAAAGTTGATATTTTCGTGATCCATGAAAACATCACTAATATCACAGAATAGGGCTTTCAAAATCATAACACAATTCAAGAGGTCCATAGAATAGTACAAAGCATGAACCATGAAAATTTAATGAATAAGAGAAAGCGATAATATAGTGTTCAACACTTTTCATAATTAAATTCCAACAATAATCAACTCAAGAAGTAAGAAATTCAACCGAGGAACTTTGGATAAAAATTCTAGCTTTAATCTTTCAAAAAACTACATCTTTAGATAGTTTGGCATGTGAACTAACAGAGTTCCCACACTATGGTAGCCTTACATACCTCTAGTACTCTAAACCTTGAAGGAGAACCAACAAATTCTAAACTTGTTACCTAGAGAATGATTTCTTCAAAGAACACTAGGATTTCATATTAAGGAACCTGGATAGAATCCTTAATTTAGGGCTAGAGATATCTAAATTCACATGGGAAATGGTGGAGAGGACTTACCTAGCCTTGAGAGGGTGAGAGAGAGATCTTAGGGCTGAGAAGACTGATCTAGACGTGAAAAGAATGAGAAAATATTAAGGCGTCCTTTTATATGGACTTGCGATTTCGATTGCACATTTTGTTTCGCGGACTGTTAACCAGATTCACAAATCGTGGTTCAATTCATCAAATCATTCTGAGATTTCTAAGACTCTGAATCTTGTTTTAAGAATTGCATTTCAATAGCCATGGACCAAGTTCATGGACCCTGATTTGGCTCATTAGATTTTCTGAGATTTGTCAACTCTCTGAATCATTTTCACAAGTTGATTCACGGATTATGTGCCAAGAGTTTACGACACATTTAACGCTTTCTAAAGAAGATGTTTTGTAGTTTTTAAGTATATTTTGTGCAAATTGATGTGCTTTGGTTGTGTGTCAGGAAAGTTGACATAAGTCATGGGAAGAAGGCAAAATAATGGAAACAAAGCACTTTACGGATTATTTTGAGGAGTTATGAGTCATTGGCAAAGTCGCAGGATCTCAATTTGAGAACAGAAGCTGAAGCAGAAAAATAAGTTATAACAATCCCCGTTATGGACCGTAATCTATTGAAATAGTTTGTTAGGGTGACTGTTCTATCACAACCCGATTTCTCAGGTCATGATGGCGCCTACAACCCCCCAGTAGGCGAACCAATTCTCATATCCCAGAACGGTTAGTAATGGGTTACTACCTAACCAATACGCACAATAAGCTGAAGCAAAAGCAGATATATAGAGAAATACAACGTGGAAATAACAACCTGAATATATATAAATAAGGAAAACTACACCAATCCCAAGACTTGGTATTGATAGTAACGGAGCTTCTACAAGTGCTAGAAGTAACAAAATAATAAGTACATATGTCTCCGAATATACAAAGAGTAACATTGCCAAAAGATGAGATGTGGTCAAGCCCCTATCGGCTAGTGCTCATCCTAGTCTCGAATATCTAAAAGTTGCATGAGTCTCCACGCGGTCAACGGCAAAGGCTTACACTAATATTTGTACAAGAAAGATGCAGGAGTGTAGTATGAGCACCAATTTCTAAGAAATGGGTACCCAGTAGGCATCATCGGTTGACTGAGCGCATATAAGATATAAAAACAGTAATATAGCAGATAGCAAGGAAGTAGTCACAAAAAAAATAGAGAAAGCACATGGAAACTAGCACGGATAAAAGTAAACATGAATCAGAAACAAGCTATGCTAGCCACAGAAGATATATAAAACACAGAACACATGTGAAAGAAAGAAGAACGCACTTGGAGTCTTTGCAATAACAATATATATATAATAGAGAGTTAGAAAGATGGCGGTACACCAGTAACCTCAAGTAAAAAGGGAGAGAAGGAAAGCAATTAGACATACTCAAGCTAGAAGCAGTATACTCACGGAATCATGCTAAAACTCAACTTCAATATAAGCACAGATAGAAATCAACCTCACTAGTGCAACCCTAGGATGGAATAACTAAGCCAAAAAGAACTGAACGCCACTACTCAGAACCATGATAAAGGAAAGAATCCAATAGTCCACAACTGCTCAGAAGGCCACATAAACAGTGCCTCAACAATGTAGGACCCATTAGCCCCTCAATAGTCATAGTCCAAATAACCAGGGCCTCAACAGGATAGAAATCACAAATCCATCTATAACCCAAGGCCGTAACAAGCTCTACAATAGGAAAGGAGTAATATAATCTACCTACAGTCCCAACGGCCACCCATACAATCGAGGAATGCAATCAAGTGAAAATAAACCCTCCGACAGCCAATACTACCAGAGCATACACTTAGCAAACAACAAACAAGGGTGGAATCTGGATGAAATATGCATGATGATGTGATATAATGTAACCAGGTGTGATAGTAGTGTCATATGTTACCCACATCCGATACCTAAATGGCCCAATAGAGGAAGGATCCATGGAAGGTCGCACCTATATACTTCAACTCCATCGTATACCCCTCCTCCGGCACCCTAGGCTCGCAGCTCTTGGTCCAGGAATGGTACGGTCCATGGAGGTCTACTCGTAGACCATATACTAAAAATGCAAATCTCAATATATAATTCAATAATCAAAACCTCGTAGTACGTGCCTAGAATCGAACTGGGTCTAAACTAGTAGTAGTAATCTCAAAACCCTGGTAAAGGGTGCCCGAAGTGTAGCCGGGTCTAAATCAGTAGTAAAACAAGTCTAGCGCCCGGCCTCGCTGAGTCTAGTGTAAGTATGAAAACTGGTAATAAAATCACTATAACATCTCTTTTACTCCAAGAAGATTCATAAAAATTAGTTTTAAATCCTTTTATAATCTTTTATACCAAAAAAGGGCCCCTCGAGTCATGCAAAGTTAATAAAAATGATGAGAGTAGGCCCGCAACCATAATAGTAGTAAAACATACAGAAAAAAACCTTTGCATTAATGATATGTTCGCAAGCAATAGGTTAGCCCAACGACTCATAAACATTCCTATCATCCATGCACAGGCACAATTCATTTTACAGCAAAGATAACCTGCCTAATGTAATATCACGATGTCTGGGACTTGCGGACATTCCCAAATATCCCACCGTCTATGGTCCAGAGTCTTGTACAAAGTACACACGCGGCCACAAGGGTAATATCACAATACTACAATGAGTACTACAAACAATATAAAAATAAATCAGACAGAAGAGACGGACAAGGTCTGGGGTACCAGCCTAAAACAATTAACCCAAGGATGCTAATTAATGTAGTTATAGCCTATATATGCAGAGTCTTGGTAGGGAAAGACATAACCTAAATGTTGTCCAATGACTATCTGCAGGAATGGCATCATCCAAGCTCAAACTGCTTTGACAAATCCCAAATTGCGAACACACTATCAAAACAATAATTTACGCATCAAAATAATACCAACGATACCCGTATTGCTATAATTATAGCCGGGTCAAAATCTGAGTCAAAAGTGGGCCTGCAGGGCCAACTACCCAAAATCAGAAATGAAAATAAGCACGATAATTACATAAAACCCAAGAGAGAATGCTCCAAAATTGAAAAAAATTGTCCAAGAAAAAGGGCTCAAAACAGCCCGTTCAAGAGGGGAATTAAAGAAGGATATTCAAGAATAAAACCAGAAATTAAAGCAATAACTACTTTCCACGAAGAGATGGAACACGCCAAAGAAGTGAATTCTCTGAACCCACAAGCATGCAACAAAAAATGAGCAGCTACAATCAAGAATTTTCCGCAAGCTTAAGAAGGTACAACAATGGAGGTTAAACCATGGGGAAGAAGAAAGCTTACCAAATCAAATAGGGAGCAAGCCTAAACGATATATAGATGAATTCCAAAAAGCTTATACCAAATTGGAGCATAATCTAATAAGAAAAATGGTTTTTCGAGATGAGAGACATTGAAAGAATGGCTGTAAAAATGAATAAAGAGAATTTTATAAGCATGGGCGCAGGCCAGTGCTATCGCACTAAAGTGTTGATGGGAAGACGGGCACTAAGGCGCCATCGCACAGGCATGACGCCATCACGCTGCAGGCGGGCGGGCACTTGGGTGCTATTGCGGCTGAACAGGTGCAATTGCGTTGATGACCTGACCTGCAACAAAAACCAGCAATGCTAAAAACTTCTACGGGGGAATCCGGGCATAATCGAAACTCGATACTCAAAAACCAACTATGCTATTAAAGTGGAAACGACATTCCAGACTCAACAGAATTAATGAATCTTCCATACGAGGTCATATCAGAGGAATGTTGACCCAAGTCAACACTAGCTAATGCTAATCGAACATCCAAAATGAGCCCGGCTCACCCGGGACCCAAACCAACCAACTACCTAACCCAAACTCGATATTTCAGAGCTAACAGTGCTAGAGGAATTTCCATCCAACGCCATTTTCTTTGAATGTTGACCAAAGTTAACCAAACAAGCCCAATTGGTCTGAAAGCACAGAATGAGAGAGAATTCTAAGCTGAAAAGCTCCTGAATCCTCACCAAAGTTCCCACTAGAATAAAGTCCATGCTCCAGAGCTAACATAACTGTCGGAATTCAATTACGAGAACGATTACCAAGAATGTTGATTGAAGTCAATGATTTCCAAGTTAAAGCTCTAAAATAGGGAAATAGCCATAAAGACCAAATAAACGGCCCGGGCATCGAACTACCATTCTCAGCAAGCCATAATTGATTTCGGGCAACTACAAGCAAGATCTAATAGTACAAAGAAGGCAAAAATGCGTAAACGACCAGAAGGGTCATTACATCATCTACTACTAAAAAGGACTTTCATCCTCGAAAGTCAAGAAAGAAGGAAGCACCAGATACTTAACAACTATGAATACAAAACCTGCACCGATCTCTTGGAAGACTTGAGTAGCCTCCCCGACCGAATGACACCCTACAGAACGAAACCAAAGAAAAGCAACCAAGCCTTAACTCCTTACTAGCTACGTTAGATTCCAAACTTTAACTCTAAAACTCCAAAAAGGCTTACCAACCAAATTGAACCTCAAGAATCTCAACCAAAAAGCACCGACATAACACCAAAAACAAGAATAACCAAGGAAATCAACACCCAGAACTCGAATCCTTGACACCACAACCAAGTTCACCAGAAAGTCACCAACCAAACCTCTAACTCATGAACTCATAGATTCATAAATCTTTGTACTAACATGAACCCTTTGCACCATAATCATGAAGCTTCACACAAGTCGAACACCCGAGAAACCCTCAAAACACCAGTTGACCCACCAGAGATCCATACTTCCTGCTACACACACCCTCGAATGAGGTTACCTTTATACTCAAATTCTATCCAAGTCAAACTCTAGTCTACTAGACTTTGCCATCCAATATAACAACCCGTAGCATATCTTCAAAAACTGGAGTAACCTGTCCCAACTTACCATCAACCAATGAACAAATGCTTTTGCTAAGATCAATCAAAAAACATGAACCCATCTGAACCAGCCATCGGAACCTCACCGAAACTTGCACACTAGGGTTGGAAAAGGCATGTATGAATAGCCTGTGTCAAAGGAGAATCACCCATCTATCAAACCAAACCAAACTCGCTGAACTATGCCAAATCTGAATTGACTGAAAGTGAATGAACCCAGGAAACCTTCCCAAAATACCCAAACTTTGCAAGGAGTGTGTTAAGCCTACCACTAGGTATGTAGCAAACAACTAAGCTCCAAGCCCTAGAAGTACCGCTGCTTCTCTAAATACTCGAACACCATTCGAATTCAGGATCACCTTACTAGTCTCACATGTGGATCAAGTCCACCATGCTGCAAATATCAAGTCAAACACCCTGTAGGCAAAGGAAAAGATGACCGGAACCCCAGGGATGCAATCTAGGTATTGAAAATTTGCATAAACCTTCAACTTAACACTTTGGCTCAAAACAACCGCTCTACTGCATTTGCACATAAACCAATAACTCCAAAGCATACAATATACTGAACTTCTGGTCCATACTGACCGAGTCTAACCAATGCTAGAATCACACACAATAGACCACCACTCGAAGAGTCCACCAAATCAAGCTTTCAACCCTCAGAATGCAAAGGCGGCCATCAAACTTAATGCACCATCGGAATCCAAAATAGCCACACTAGTATCAACCCACACAACCTGATCACATATAACATACACCGATTGATCCTCAAATTTACGCTAGTGAATTGGTCCAACCAAGGTGGAATGGACCTTGTACTGATAAGAACACTATTGGGAGCTGGAATGTCTAGCCTAATCAACTAGTTAGCCAAGGACTTGATGTCCAAGGCCCACTGCTGCTCTGCAACTAAAAAAAGGGAAGCTGAACTGTCCGTACTCACTGCTTTCTGGCTCAAAGATGTTGCAATCGAAGAGAACCTTCCATGAACCATCTGATGTAACCTGCTAGCCCAGAATTCAGAAACCCAACTCTAATTAGCAATCAATGCCTCTGTCGAACCTCTAAGTAGACCCAAACACTTCCGATGAACACTTAGGAATCGAAGCCAACTATGCTCTGAATATGAAAGTTGCCCAATCCGTAGATGTTATTAGAACCTAGGTCCTCCAAGAATATAACAAGGAAGCCACAGTCAATGCAACAAGCTCCCAAAGGTAGTACTGGAAATGGCCACTACCTTGAACCCTTATTAGAAGGAAATCTGACCTCGAATCCATCAAAGGAAAATCCACTGCAATCTGTACTTGATCGAGGCAAGTCACCAACACACAAGCCTGAGCAACCCCTCAGTCGTTACCTCAGTCAGCAACTAGAACACATATATACGAACAAGGAGTCACCTTCCTTTTTTTTCAACCAAACAAAAGCCTTCCTTAGCATACATTGAACCCTTCAATCTCTTCCAAAGATACAACCAAGCTGACAGACTCCATTTCAGAAGATTCTGGAGCTATTCATTTAGCTCCCACATCCTTTACAAGCGGCACTCAGTAAGGCAGGAAAAGAATAGGATGAATGCCCCACTCACCCAAAATTCTACAAACATAACTCAACCATGATATTGCAGTCAACACTTTTTATAAATGCTATAGAAAGAACTCGACCATAATGCCACAATCAAAAACTCAACCAGAGTACTACGGTCAAAACTCAACCCCATTATCTGGAACTGGGGAGAATAAGAAAATAATACTACCAGACTTGAAGAAAACCACAGGAGCAACCCATTCACAGGCCAACTTCCTAAACCAACTATTAGAGAAGGTCAATTTTAAGTTCCCAAGAAAAGAAAAACCATCCCATGCCCACTAGCATAACCACACCAATCTCCTTAAAACAACACATTAACCCTTGGTACATAACCATTGGTATCACACTAAACTAGCATAGGGACTACAAGAAAATGCTAGATAACGGCCTAGGCAACAACCATCTAGGACTGCAAGAAAATTAAGACTCAACCCAAGTCTAGAGCCACAACCAAACTTGAAATGAGGCTGCCAAGACCTATCCACGAGTCACAACTCCGAGAAAACACCTCTCAAGGATAACTCACCCCATCCACTACTAAAGGAATAACCCACCGAGAAATTACACACATAAACACTACAACTCAAGTAATAAAATTACTAAACAAGGAAAAATAGGTAAGCATATAAGTAATTACTCAAAAAGGGTAGAATTGCAACGCGAACAATGCTATCACCAATTGAAGGTAACCAAAGTCGTACCTGAAGTAATGGTATCTGGGACCTCTACCTCTGGCCTACAAAGAGGGTCATCGGATGGACGGTGTCTATCTCTGGACTGAGTAGCCGAAGCTAAAGGTTTGACCGTCCCTCACCGGGGACAATCTCTGGAAAGGTGACAAATCACCCCATAATCATAACAACCATACTGACTGGGATACGCAATCATGGGGCAATCCCTAGAAAAGATCCCATGCTCACCATACTGACAACAACCTTTACTTGATGATGTTTGATGGGAAGGTCTCATTGAACCTAACCGGCCACCACGACCTACACACCTTTAATGCAAACCTCAAAGAACTTGACCCGTACCATGTCCACTCTTCTTGATATGCTCTGTACAACTACCCTCTAAAACCTGTGGAGAAACTGAAACTTGTCTGCTAGATAAGAAGTAATGGAATAGATCCCTAGAAGAGAATCCCCTTCCCCGAGTCTGAGAACCTCAAAAATTGTCCTAACAATGATGCTTCTTACAACTACCTCCATATGCCTCACGACATAAAGCCTCAATATCCCCAGCATAATCAACTACCTGAAGGAAGGTCGTCCCAACTGTAACCAAGTTCTCGGTCGCCAAACAGGGTGGTGAAATCAAACCTCCAATGAAACTCTAAACTCTCTCAAACTCTATAGGCACAACCCTAACAGTGCGCCTAACCATCTGGTTAAACCTTGCCTCATATTCCACTACCGACATACAACCCTGGTGAAGAACTGGAAGATCAACCTTAACTGAAGCACCACTTGAAGAACTGGGTACTGCCCCTACCTGCGGTACTGAAACACCCACCGAAAAACTCAGAGTCCTAGCCACAATGTCATAAAGAATTGGGGTAGCATGAAACCCTACCGGAGGCTGGGCTGGCCCCGCACCCTCTATTTGATGGGGTAAACTCTCACCCTAAAATCCTGGCGCTGATGGAAGCACTGAAGCAACAGGCACAAAAGCCTCAACATCACTCATTGTCGCACTCGTCTGAGGCATCTGAGAATAAATGAAGCAATCAAAGTTTAGAATTCATTAGAGCCAGGAATGCACGATAAGGAGCCAAGAATATGGAACTTTTCCTAATGATGCCCTGTAGCCTCCCACAGATAGGATACGAATATCATCATACCAATCCGCGAGACTCTATGCAGACACTTGCTTCTATACCACGACACTGGTGAACCTAGAGCTCTGATACCAAGCTGTCACGACCCAATTTCTTAGGTCATGATGGCACCTCCAACCCTCCAATAGGTGAACAAATTCCCATAGACTGGAATGGGTTGTAATGGTCTACTACCTAACCAATATGCATAATAAGCCAAAATTAGCAGAACCAAATATAATAGAGAAAGACAATGTAGAAGTAACAACCTGAATATATATAAATAAGGAAAACTACACCAACCCCAAGACATGTTATCGATAGTACATGAGCTTCTAATAAAATACAAATGCTAGATGTAACAAATTAATAAGTACATTTGTCTTTGAATATACAAAGAGTACTAGTGTCAGTGGTCAATCCCTGGTCAGCTAGTGCTCACCCTAGTCTCTAATATCCAAAAGTTGCACGAGTCTCCACGCAATCAATAACAAAAGCTCACACTAATATTTGCACCAGAAAGATGCAAAAGTGTAGTATGAACACCAATTGCTAAGCAAAGGGAACCCAGTAGGCATCATCGACCGACTGAGCGCATATAAGATATAAAAAAAGTAATTTAGCAGATAGCAAGGAAGCAGTCAAAGAAATAATAGAGAAAGTACATGGAAACTAGCACGGATAAAAGTCAACCAGAATCAGAAACAAGCTATGCTAGCCACAAAAGATTATATAACACAGAACACATATGAAGGAAAGAAGAACGCACCTGGAGTCCTTGCAACAATAATAGATATATAATGAGAGAGTTAGAAAGATGGTGATACACCGATAACCTCAAGTAAAAAGGGAAAGAAGGAAAGAAGTTAGACATACTCAAGCTAGAAGAAGTATACTCACGGAATCATGCTAAAACTCAACTTCAAGATAAGCACAGACAGAAATCAACCTCACGAGTGCAACCCTAAGATGGAATAACTAAGCCACAAAGAACCAAATGCCACTACTCAGAACCAAGATAAAGGAAAGAATCCAATAGTCCACAACCACTCAGAAGGTCACATAAATAGTGCCTCAATAATGTAGGACCCACTAGCCCCTCAATAGTCATAGTCCAAATAACCAGGGCCTCAACAGGCTAGAAACCATAAATCCATCTATAACCCAAGGTTGTAACAAGATCTACAATAGGAAAGGAGTAATATAATCTACCTATAGTCCCAACGGCTGCCCATACAATTGAGGAATGCAATCAAGTTAAAACATACCCTCCAGCAGTCCATACTACTAGAGCGTACACTTAGCAAACAGCAAACAAAGGTGGAATCCAGATGAAATATGTATAATAATGTGATATGGTGTAACTAGGTGTGATGGTAGTGCCGTATGTTACCCACCTTCAGTACCTAAAAGGCCCAATAGAGGCAGGATTCATATAAGGTCGTACCGTATACCTCAACTTCATAGTATACCCCTCCTCCAGCACCCTTGGCTCGCAGCTCTTGTTCCAGGAACAGCATGGTCTATGGAGGTCTACTCGTAGACCACATACTAAAAACATGAATCTCAATATATAGCTTAATAATATAAACCTCTTAGTATGTGCCTGGAATTGAAACGGGTCTAAATCAGTAGTAGTAATCTCAAAACCCCATTAAAGGGTGCTCGGAGCATAGCCGCGTCTAAATCAGTAGTAAAACAAGTCTAGCACCCGGCCTTGCCGAGTCTAGTGTCGTTTCGCTATTAGTAGTAAAATAGGTCTATCCCCCGGCCTCGCTGAGTCTAGTGTAAGTAGGAAAACTAGTGATAAAATCACTATAAAATCACTATAACATCTCTTTTACTTCAAGAAGATCCACAGAAATCTGTTTGGAATCCTTTTATAATCTTTTATACCAAAAACAGGCCTCTCGAGCCATGCAAAGTTTAGAAAAATGGTGAGAGTAGGCCCACGGCCATAATAGTAGTAAAACATGCAGATAAAAACCTTTTGCATAAATGATATGCTCACAAACAACAGGCTAGCCCAACGGTTCACAAACATTTCTATCGGCCCTGCACAGGCACAATCCATTCTATAGCACAGATAACCACCCTAAAGTAATATCACAATGTCTGGGACTCGCGGATATTCCCAAATATCCCACCGTCTATGGTCTAGAGTCCTGTACAAAGGTCACACGGGGTCACAAGGGTAATATCACATTACTACAACGAGTACTACAAACATCGTAAGAATAAATCGAATAGAATAGACGGACAAGGTCTCGGATACCAACCTATAACAACCAACCCAAGGATACTAATGTAGTTATAGCCTAAATACGCAGAGTCTATGTAGGGAAATCCATAACCTACCTGTCGTCCGATGACTAGTTATGGGAATAACATCGTCCAAGCTCGAACTACTCCGAGAAATCCCAAATCGTAAACACACTATCAAAATAATAATCTATGCATCAAAATAAGACCAACGATACCCATATTGCTATAATTATAGCTGGGTCGAAATCCAGGTCAAAAGTGGGGCAGCGGGGTCCACTATCCAAAATCTGCAATGGAAAGAAGCATGATAATTACAACAAACACAAGAGTGCATGCTCCAAAATAGAGCAAATTTGGCCAAGAAAAAGGGATCAAAACAGCCCACTCAAGAGAGGAATTAAAGAAGGCTTTTCAAGAATAAAACCATAAATTAAAGCAAGAACTACTTACCATGAAGAGATGGAACAAGCCAAAGAAGTGAATTCTCCGAACCCACGAGCATGTAACAAAAAATGAGCAGCTACAATCAAAAAATTTGCTCAAGCTCAAGAAGGTACAACAATGGAGGTTAAACCATGGGGAAGAAGAATGCTTACCAAATCGAAGAAGGAGCAAGACTATTCGATATATTGATGAATTCTCCAAAGCTTATACAAATTTGGAGCAGATTCTAATGAGAAAAATGGTTTTTAGAGAGGAGAGACATTGAAAGAATGGTTGGGAAAAAGAAGAAAGAGAATTTTATTGGCCTGGGCGTTAGACAGCCCTATCGCACTGGAGGGAAGGCGGGCGCCAAGGCGCCATCGCGCAAGCACTATGCCATCATGCTACAGTTGGGAAGGCGGTTGGGCGCTATCACGCTGGCCGGATGCGATCGCGCTGAAGGCCTGGCGTACAACGAAAACTAGCAATGCTAAAAAGTTCTACGGGGCATTCCGGGCATAATCAAAACCCGATAATCAAAAACCAACTATGCTATTAGAGTGAAAATGATGTTTCAGACTCAATGGAATCAATGAAACTTCCATATGAGGTTGCCTCAAAGGAATGTTGACCCAAGTCAACACTAGCTAACACCAACTGAACATCCAAAATGAGCCTGACTCACCCGAGACCCAAACCAACCAACTACCCAACCCAAACTCGACATTTTAGAGCTAAAAACGCTAGCGGAATTTCCATCTAAGGTTGTCTTCTCCAAATATTGACCAAAGTTAGACAAACAAGCCCAACTGTCCTGAAAGCACAGATTGATAGAGAATTCCAAGGTGAAAAGCTCACGGATCCTTACCAAAGGTCCCCTAGACCAAAGTCCACGCTTCGGTGCTAATGGAATTGTCAAAATTCAATTCCGAGCACAATTACAAAGAATTTTGACTGAAGTTAATGATTTTCAAAGTTAAAGCTCTAAAACATGAAAACTGCCATAAAGACCAAAAAAATGGCCCGGGCAGCAAACTACCAGTCCCAACAAGCTATAAATGACTTGGGATCACTGTAGGCAAGCTCTTACTTTACAAAGAAGGTAAAAACGTGTAAATAACCGGAAGGGTCATTACATGTTCCAGCAAAATAGTGAGCATCCAGTTGAAGAAGGTTATAACGGCCACCAAAATGGTCCATTATGATCCATTACAGATCGTTTTATCTTCTGTTTGGGATGATGAGTTCTCCTTTCCTAGACCAATCAGGAAATGGTTTGTATCAGACATAAATAGATTTTTAGGGTATTTTTCAAGCACACTTTTCAGTCATAATTTATGCTTATTTCTAGTCTTATGTTACATTTCTCTCTTGGTTTTTGAATATTTTTTGGGCACTACTTTGTGGTTCTATTGGAGAACAAATTGTTGATTAGCAATTGAATACATAAGCATGTTTTCTCTTATTACTATTGTTGTTCTTCTTTACAACATGAGTAAGTAAAACCTATTCCGGGTTTGTGAATCCACATAATGGATGAATCTTAGGGTAAAAGTACTGATGTAGGAGTGAATAGGTTGTGCGTGATTTTTTAACAATCGTAATATTGAAGATTAATGGTTGCAAATATTAATCGATCTCCATTGAATCAGAAGGGCTTATTAAGTTGGAAATTGTTAATGAATAAGAAATCAAGGGTTTAATTCTTGTTTCATGAAACTTTATAGGAATATGGTTGTTTTACTTAACCTGTTTTGATCATTTGAATATTATGTTTCATTTCATTTGGAAAAATAAGTGAAGGAAATACCAATTTTAGATCGGAAGATAAAAATTAGTAACTCATTGATCATTGTTCACCTGAATTCAACCTATGATTGACTATATCGATACTTGTAACCTTTAGAGTTATTCGATTATATGGTGAAGCAATCCTGGTTTACACAAAATTCTATCTATTTTGATCATTTATATTTTACTTACTTTAGTTGAAATACACTCTATTAACAATCGTTTAGGGATAAGACTTGACATAAAGTAAAGTGAACCAAAGACTTTAAGTATTGTATTTCTCACCATATTCCCTGTGGGATTCGACTACAGCCTAGTTGTTGGGTTACTATATTTGACAGCGATCGTTTACACATTTTTTAAAGGGTGTAATTTGAACTTATCAAATTTTGGCGCCGTTGCTGGGGAATACGGTTTTGAAATTTGCTTAAAGTAATTATTTTACTTTGTGTGCTTTACTTATCCCATCACTTTTGGTATCTTTTGAATTGATTACAGGCAACTATGGCTGCTAGCAATCGGAGGAATCAAGGAAACAACGAGCCACCTGCCAATGCAAACGTGCATATGGAAAATACATTGTTCAATGAGAATGTGAATGTGTTTGCAGCAGAAGCCCTCGAACTTCATTATGCCAGTGCAATTGTGCCACCGAGAGTGGAAGCTTCCACATTTATGATCAAGCAGGGGGCTTATGCAATGTTGAGGGATGAGGGATTTTTTTGGAATTCCATCGATGATGATCCACATGAATATCTGAAAGAGTTCATAGATGTTTATCGGACATACAAGCAAAACCATGTATCAAATGAGGCATTCAAGATGAGGTTATTCAAATATTCAGTGACAGGGGAAGCTCGTACCTAGATCAACAATCTACCTCCCAACTCAATCCACACTTGGAATGCATTGGTAAATATTTTCATGAAGAAGTGGTTCCCACCTAGCAAAAAAGCAGCGCTCAGGGATAAGATTTTTTTTTTCAAGCAACTTCTTGGGAGCATTTGTATGAACACATGGACAAAGGACTAGGGACTGTTGTCACTTGTGGGAAGAAGTGGCACAGTTGCTAAAAGAAGAGTACTTAAGGAAATTTTTAAGTGATCGGGCTAAGAATAATTATGGTCGTAGAGGGATGCCAATGTACTAATTCAACCAACACCACTGGTATTAACATGATTATTATAGGTGCACAAGTTAACAATATCACTTTCACTATGGACAAAGGGATAAAGGTATTAATAACCTCAGAAAAAAGAGCTCGAGACTCTTTGAGAGGAGAAGAGATGATCACCTTTAGTGACGAAGATTTAGATGGCACCACTCAACCTCACAATGATGGTCCAATAATTATTGTTAATAGTAGTGATTTTCGAATTAAGTGTGAGCTGATTAATCCAGGTATCTCACCCAACTGATCACTTGGAAGGTGGTGGGGCAAATGGAAATGTTGCACAAAATTGTCCCAGCGATAAGAGTCCTCACGGGGTTCAAAATGGCCAGTGAAACAACCAGAGGTGAAAACATGCTCCCAGTTAATGCTATGGGGATAATCAAACAAAATTATGTGTGATAGATGGTGAAATGAGGCACAACGCTCTTTTCAAAAGACCATGAATTCATGACATGAGATCAGTACCTTCGACATTACATGTTTTGCTAACATTTCCAACCACGAATGGAATCAAACAAATCTAGGGGGAACAACCAGGGGCAAGAGAAATGTTTGCAGTAGATGAAGTATCAAAAGAAATTAAAAAATTCAAATAGAAATAACAAGAATAGAAGTCGTCCTCAAAGAATGAGGCTGGGTAAAAAACACATATGAAAAGGAAGAGGCTTCTGAGCCAAACCAGCAACCAAGCCTGGAATTAGGGCTCCCATAGGAAGATGAAAAGGAAGAAGAATATGTAGAGATACAAGGAATTTTGTGGTACCATTAGAGTCTAGTGCCATCTAGTTGACTATAGAGGAACTCAAACAAATGATTATGTTTGTTCACTTGTCAGATAAAAAGGTATACCTGGGGACCGGATAAATTCTAGAACTCAGACTTAAATTAATTGAATTTCTTAAGGATAACTCTGATTGTTTTGCATGGTCCCACTTAGACATGAGAGGTATTCCACCAAAAGGTCACCACTCGTAAGTTGAGTGTGGACCCAAATTTCCCTCAAATAAAATAGAAGATGCAGGCAACATTAGAATTCAAGAAGAAATTCATAAAGTAGGAGGTAAGTAAATTACTTAATATAGGCTCTATCAAGTAGAATATCTTTAATGGTTAGCCAACATAGTAGTAGTATCTAAAAAAGGGAATAAATTGAGGATGTGTATAGATTTTAAAGATCAAAATAAAACATATCCAAAAGATTCATTCTTGTTGTTGCATATAGATCAAATGATCGATGCAACAGCCAAGCACAATAAATTAAGCTTTCTCGATGCCTACTCTGGATATAATCAAATAAAGATGAATTTGAACGATCAAGAGAAAACTTCATTTATTACTAAATATGGTACTTGTTGCTATAATGTTAATGTCATCCAAACAAAAAATGTCGGAGACTTACCAATTCTTAGTTAATAATATGTTTAAAGAACAAGTAGGGAATATAATGAAAGTATGTATTGATGGCATGTTAGTCAATTCTTTGGATTCGGAGGTCCATTTGTAGCATTTGCAGGAAATGTTTTACATACTAAGAAAGTATAACATGAAGTTGAATTTTGAAAAATGCACTTTTGGCATAGGATAGGGCAAATTTGTTTCTCGTATCAAACAGCTGAATCATAGTTTATCCGGATAAGATCAAAGCCATTGAAGAAATTTTAGGAGTCCTTGAGGACCTAAAAGTTGTGCAAAGACTCGACTAGAATGGCAACATTAAGTCGATTCAAATATCACTCATAAAAAACGAGTCATCAATTATTTTCTTTACTAAAGAAGAAAAATGACTTCGAATGGACACTAGAGTGTCAACAGCATGTGAGACCCGAAGAAGTAACTCTCAGGTTCATTATTTCTTGCTAAACCCAAGGAGAAGCATTGCCCTTGTACCTAGTTATATCAAAGGTGGAGATAAATGTCATTTTAGTCCGAGAAGAAAAAGGTACACAATTTCAAATTTACTATTAGGACTCTCGCAAGCACGAAATCTAGATATCCGCATTTGGAAAAATTGTGTTGGTAATGGCTGCTAGAAAACTAAGGCCTTATTTCCAATGTGATCTAATTAGAATGATAAAAATGTATCCATTGAGAACAATTATGCGTAAACCTGAGTTATCAGGTAGGCTATCCAAATGGGCTATAGAAGTTAGTAGGTATGACTTAAAAGGCAAACCATGAACTGCTATCTAATTCTAAGTCTTAGCTGATGTTATTGAATATTTTAGTCATGATCGTACCAAAGGTTGAAAGAGAATTCTTGAAAACCCCAAGCGCCAAACCAAGTATATGGACCCTCTTTAGAGACAGAGCATCAAATGTCCATGGGTTCAGATTTAGAATTGTTTTAAGGACTCCCTTTGGAGAAGTCCATAGAAAAGCCATTCGAATTATGCATGTAATTAACAATGAAGCCAAGTATGGGGCTCTGGTTGCAGGCTTAGATTTGTGTCAAATATTGGGGAAAAAATGCTAGAAACAAATTGCAATTCGCACTTGGTCATAAATCAAATCAACAAAACATTTGAAGTAAAAGATGACGGATGAAGAGATACTTAGACAAAGTACTCACATGATTGATTCGTTTTAAAGAATGGATGATTGTTCAATCCCTCGGTTTAAAAAGTGTAAGTTAATGCCCTAGAAAATATGGGGACATTGTTAGAAATAAGGGAAATGATTCCAAAAAGTGGTTCAGTTACTCAACTCAGCTCTAGACGTTAGCCAGGATGAGGTAAATTATTCTGGTTTATCTTGGGATCGAAGAAATGAGTACATTGAATACCTGAAAGAAGGTAAGTTTCTCAAAAATGCAAAAATGTCTTACACACTCCAAACAAAGGACACCTGGTACTTCTTAGTCGATGGACAATAATACCAGAGATCCTTCATTGGTCCTCTAGCAACATGGTTAGGTCTTGGTGAAATTAACTATGTAATGAGAGAAGTTCAAGAAGGGACCTATGGTAATCATTCTAGAGTTGAATAATTAGTTCAAAAGCTAATTCGGGATGGATATTATTGGTCAAAATGAAGAAAAACACAAAGGCTTTGTTTAAAAATGCCATAAGTGTCAGCAACAGGCTTTCATGATTCACCAACCCACCAAATTGCTATATTTAGTAGTTTTGCCTTAGCCATTCATGAAATGAGGGATAGGTAAAATTCATGTTAATATTAACTGATTTATTTTGAAAATGGGTCAAAGCAAGGTGTTGCAAGAATATAACAGAGAAAGAGGTAATATATTTCATTTGGGATAATATCATATGCCGCATCGGAGTACACAAAGAAATAGCTTATGACAACAGCCCTAAGTTCAGTGGGAAAAAGATTACAGAGTTCCTTGAAAGATTTAAAATCAAAAGAATAAGGTCCACCCCATACCATCCCAATGAAAATGGGCAAGCCAAATCGACTACCAAGACGGTAATACAGAATTTGAAGAAAAAGTTAGAAGCAGCAAAGGGCAGCTGGTGAGAACTACTGGCCGAAGTGCTAGAGGCATATTGAACGACAACAATTTCTATCACCAGATAGACACCTTTTTCATTGGTTTACAGAGCTGAAGCTTTCATTTCAGTAGAAGTTAGAGAGCCAAAAAAATTTATTCAAGTATTCAAATGAAGAAAACAATGTTGAGGCCATGCCCATTAATATGGATTTGGCGGAAGAATCACGAGACATGGCCTTGGTCCAAATGAAGGCCCAAAAGAAAAGAATGGAAAAATATTACAACCACAGAACAACCTCCAGTATGTCTAGGAAGGCAATTAAGTTCTCCAGAAAGTAACCGAAAATACTAAAGACCAAAATCTTGGAAAGTTAGGTCCGAATTGGGAAGGTCCTTATCGGGGTTCTAAGGCAACCTATAAGTCTAACAACAGGAATGTCAACCAGTTAAAGTGGTACTATTTCTAAGGTATGAATTATTTACATTTAATCATAAATGACACAAACTTTAAATGTAGGATGAAAAGCAAACTGACATACTTATGAGGAATATTACATCTACCAGAATGAAAACACATGTTGCACTCTTTATCCATTAGGCTGGTTCTTATCCCAATTATGTTTTTCCCATGAGGTTTTTAATGAGGCAGTGGTATAAACCGTATTATGATATAAAAAAGTACTCACCGGAAGCACTAAACATCGTGGGTCAAAATCAGCCTATTCAGTGTCAAAATCCTCTCAAGTTAACATTTAGACACTGGGGGGATTACTCGGGTAAAGAATCTTCAACTCATAGAAAGTAATCGAAAACAACACGGATGAAAAGACTAAGACCTTCATTCAGTGTAAGTTACATAGGAATGCTCAAAAGATGAAAATGATAAACTTTCATTCAGAGTAAGCAGTCAGAGATTGCATAAGACAAAAAATTTGGTTCAAAAATATTTTCGGATAGTCACACAAAAGGCAGATTGCTTTATTTATCTCCTCTTAGTTGAAAAAATGGTTGTTATGTAAATTTGGCCTACAATCAAAGAAATAAGGTGTTCTTCAAACATTCTATTCTTGATATTTGTTGTCATTAACCAAAGTTCTGGGATCTGAATACTCAAGTTAAATTAAGAATGAAAAGTTTCAGTAAATACTTAAGTCAAGAACAAAAGGTTTTGGAACTTGAATTAGTTTGGGTAAACTGATTTTGACATAAATTTATCAAACTTTCTCTTTTTAAACCGCGTTTGAACGTGGAAATTCAGGGTTTCTCAGTAAAGTTAAAGAATAATATTTTGATAATTTCAAGCTCAATTTTAACTTCGTTTTAATGAAATTTCATATTTGAACTCCTTAAGTTATGAGTAACCTGATTTTCAAATAAAATTCCAGTTTTTCCCTTGAGGGCTCGGGGTTGATTTTGGGTTGACTTTTTTGACCCGGTTTAGAACCTTAGCAATATGGATATCGTTGGACTCATATTTATGCCTAGAATTTGTTCTAGATAGATTTGAGGTTAATTGAGAATGTTTTATAAGAGAAGTAATTTTGGTTGTTATTCGTGGTGCATTTGTTTAGCTTTGAGATATGTTATGCGTTACCTTTCTTTAGACTTTTCTTGGGTATGGACTTATCGTGTAAAGCATGCTATGGTTGGGTGAAATTGTGGACTTTAGTACAAAATAAGTTGAATTATCATTGTGATACCCAAATTGGGCTTATACTATGCTGGGTAATAAGGAACTTAGATTCTTGTATTTAGATTAAGGCTCATAGCCTGTATTCATGAACTTATTGTGATTCTCAGATTTTTTATCATATCTATATATTTGACTTGTTATTTCTTTGTGTGCATGCATATTCATTCGTTCACTTATATTATGGATCACTGAGTTGTACTGATTGAAACACTAATTTTTGAAAGAAAATTAACCATCTTTTATTGATTTAGTCCGAGCTAAGATTCTGGACGGAGACTTATGCTACCTTCATTGATTTAGTTTGAGGTAAGATTCCAAACAATATTGATTTAGTCTGAGGTATAATTCCAAACAGTGTTGATTTCGTTCCAGGTAATATTCCTAGCTATTTATATTGACCTCGTGAGTCCCCTATGGGTTCTATCCTAGAGCGATATATTCTCCAAAGGTGTATACCGATAGGCATTGGCAGTTTAATTTCATCCCATATTATTGCATTGCATTATTATTTGGATTGTTATTTTGATTGAGATATAATGTGTTAATACTGATATTGAGCTGTTGGGACTTTTCAGCGTGCGGGATTAGTAGTATTCTTTATTCGTCATAGTTTTCATCTTGATCTTAGTTGGCCTATTATAAAACCCCAAAAATCCTAAGCTAAAAACTAGACCAGAAAATTCTAAGTGTGAAACTGTCAAAGTGACAGTCAGGGCCCAGGGATAGGTTCCATGGACCGTGGATAGTCCTCGTGAAAATCAATCTGAGGCAAGCACTATAGTCTAAAAACCATGACCAGGTTCTAATAACCGTTGAATATTCCATTGGTCATGGTTTATGGCCGTGGAAATCAAATGAAGACATAGCAAATTTCCTAAGAACCACGAGTAGGATTCACGGACCATGGAATAGTCCATGGGCCATGGATTGTAACTATGGAAATTAGTCCACAGCCTAACAAAAATCCTAGGAAACGATGAGTTAGTTCCACGAGCCATGGAACCATCCACGGACCGTGGTTTCCATCTGTGGAACCCTATTTTGGGAATATTTAGCCATTTTAATATAAGCTCTCTAGTGGTATTTCCATCCTGTCATTCCCCAAGGCTAAACCCTAGGTACAACACAGACCCGAGACCATAAGTGAACCCGAGTTAACCCTTCGCATTAGCATGACTTAAACAAAGCATAGATAACAATAGCGTAAGCATAAGCAGCAATGATAAGAAACTATCTCAACATAAGTGTCATGGTCTAAGAGCATCACAAACCAAAACACGAAATATAAATATCTAGGTATATATCTGAAAAGCCAATAAAGCCAACATAATAAGTTGATGGGACAAGACCCCAGCTAACTCTAAGTACTGAAGAAAATCCATAAAAGTAACTAGACTCATAACTAGTCCTTGAAGGATGAGGACTCACTAACTAGCACTGGATGACCTGCGACCTCTAGCCATGGGTTTGAGAGTGGGGGCCTGAATCTGCATCATAAGAGGATGCTACACAAGAAATATGCGTCAGTACTATAGGATATACTGAGTATGCAAGTGTATGCAATAATATGGAAAAACATGCTTAATAACATGCTTAAAACTAAATTCATGCATAGTAAGAGAAGTCATAAGTAAATATCATAATTTAAGCATAAGACATGAAGTAATAAGCCAAGCTTAGAAATAGAATATCATATACTTAGTAGCTTGAAAGCATTCATATGGGAGTTTCTTATAATCGACATTAAACCATGTTGAGCTACATAGAGTCCAGTGTCATGAACCCACATCGAAAAAGGTTGTCTTAACCGGCCAAGGTTAGAACCATATTCATAAGGATCCTGTCATAGGCCACAGAGGGAAACCTATGGTGGCAACATAGTTTTGTACTTAGGTTATTTAGAACCCGCATCGCTCGGTACTAAATACTACTCCCAAAATATATCATGAAACTTACATACATGTGACATATCTAGATGTCAAAACTTGTTCATATTCATATTTACAACCCAGATCTTCATAATACTCACAAACCTTGTTTATAGGAAATAATTCATGAGTATTGATGGAACATCGGAATGTCTTGTCTTTCATAATGAATCATATCCTAAAAGCTTGCGTGGTACTAGTTCAAATTCATACTTCTTATATAATTTCACAAAAATAGGAACTAGGCATGTTATAACTTGAAATTCATGAAGTCATGCTATCAAAATATGTCAATTTACTTAAATCAATTCATGCATAAAATTTGGATAAGTTTAGCCTTCAATTCATGAAATAGGAATTCACTTGTAAGAATCCATGCAAAATCATGCAATTTAAAATTAGATTTCGTAGGAGAATCATGAGAAGACAATTTATAGAAAAGCCAATAAGAATTGGATAAGAACCCTAATTTGAAAGTTCATAAAATTAATATAGAGTTTGGGGGTTTTGGGCATAAGGGTAAAAGAATCCCTTATTGAATACCAACATACCTGAATTGAAGCTTTCTTAATCTATGACTTGAGGGATGGAGACTTGAAGATGGAATTCTTAGCTTGGAGCCAGGGAGAATGGAGCTCTTTCCTTTTTTAGAGCTTGAATGAGAGTTTGGGAGAAGACTTAGGCTAATTAGGGATAAAAAACTTCTAGAATTGACCAAAATGACCTCACTTAGGAGTTAAAAGGGTGAAAAATTACAAAAATACCCCTGGGTAAAAGCTGGGAAAAATTGATTAAAAACCTCAGCTTCAGGTTCTACGGACCTTAGATGGAACCATGGCTCGTGGATTGAGGTCGTGGTTCTTGAGCCAAAATGCAAGTGGCGGGTCTGAGTTCCACGAGTAGGTTCTACGGCTCGTGGTTTGATCCACGGACCATAGAAACCTCTAATGGTTTCTGGAGGAAAAGGGTTCCCTCAGTCTGAGTTCCACGAGCTAGTTCTATGACCCATGGAACTATCCACGACTCATGAACTCCGGTCATTGTCCTCAGACCTGAGGATGGATCTGAAGAGAAGTTTCCTCAAGCCCATTCCATGGCTCGTGGTTCAGTCCACGACTCGTGGTCTGGACTCATGATTCCTGGAAGGTTCAAAATTTTTAAAGTTTCTGAGTTTAAAAGTTGGATCGAATTCTGAGGTGTTATAATATCTCCCCCATGAGATCATTCATCCTCGAATGAAGAATAAGTAAGGAAATTTTTTAGAGAAGACTGCAAAACCATACAGCAAAACACGAAAACTAAAGAATAGGCATGAAGACTGAGTTCTAACTTAAAAATATGATTGAACAAACTTCGCAAGACATGAATGCATGCTAGGATCATGAGAAAAGCTAATGGAATAGAATCGAAAGGACATACTAATGAGGAAACTATTACCTCACGGAGAAACTGGATTAGAAGGAAAGAGATGATGGTACTTGGCCTTCATGGATGCTTATGCTTCCCAAGTAGCTCCATCAACTAACTGGTTCCTCCAAAGGACTTTCACTGAAGCGACTTCTTTGTTCCTCAACCTTCGAATATGTCGATCAAAAATCTCAAAGGTAACTTATTCATAAGTGAGGTTGTCCTTCACACCCACATCCTCTAAAGGTCCAATAAAGTTTGGATTGCCAACACACTTCTTCAGCAAGGAAACATGAAAAACTGGATGAACCACTTCTAGATCGGCTGGCAACTCCAACTCATAAGCAACACTACCAACTCTCCTCAGAATCCTTTAGGGACCTACATAGAAGGGACTAAGTTTCCCTTCTTACCAAGACTCATCACACCCTTCATGGGAGACACCTTCAGAAATACCCAATCATCCACCTCAAACTCCAATTCTCTCCTTCTCACATCTGCATATGATTTTTGTTGACTCTGAGAGGTCTTTAACCTCTCCTTAATAATCTAATTTTTATCCATAGTCTCATGAACCAAATCGGGACCAATCAGAGCTACTTCACCTACCTCAAACCAACCAATAGGAGATCTACACCCCCGCCTATAAAGTGCCTCATAGGAAGCCATCTGAATGCTAGAATGAAAGCTGTTGTTTTAGGAAAATCAATAAGAGGTAAGTGATCATCCCAATTACCTATGAAATCAATCACAGAAGCTCTCAACATATCCTCGAAGGTCTGAATACTATGCTCGGCCTGGCCATCTATCTGCGGGTGAAAAGTTGTGCTAAGTCTCACTTGAGTACCAAGACCCTTCTGAAATGATCTCCAAAACTGGGATGTGAACTGAGTACCCCTATCTGAGATGATAGAAAATGGAACACCATGCAATCTGACAATCTCACAGATGTAGAGTCTGGCATAATCCTCTGCTAAATTGGTAGTCTTAACAGACAAGAAGTGGGCTGACTTAGTCATCCTGTCGACAATCACCCAAATAGAATCATGTTGTCTACGACTATGAGGTAAGCCTGTACTGAAGTCCATATTGATCACTTCCCATTTCCAAGTAGGAAGATCAATATACTGAGTCATGCCACTTGATCGTTGATGTTCTACCTTCACTTGTTGACAGTTGGGACATTTAGCCATAAAATCTACTATGTCCCTCTTCATGCCATTCCACCAGTAGACTTCTCGTAGATCATGGTACATCATGGTGCCACCAGGGTGGATAGAATACCTGAATCTATGAGCCTCTATCAAAATCCATATCTCAACCCATCTATATTAGGAACACATAATCGGCCCTGATATTGAAGCACACCATCTCTCCCTTGGGAGAAAATCTCAATCCTCTGCTGATGGACTGCACCCTTCAACTGATGGAAAATAGGATCACTATCTTGCTTCTCCTTCACCTCAACTACCAAAGATGATTCAGACCCATTCTGAATGATAACACCACCATCCACTAAATTTGTAAGGCAAACTCTCAATCGAGTAAGTCTATGAACATCCTTGGCCAACTCCTTCTTTCTGGCCTCAACCAAAGACACACTGCCTATATACAACCTACTAAGTGCATAAGCCACTACGTTGGCCTTACCCGGATGGAAAAGCACACTCATATCATAATCCTTAAGAAGCTCAAGCCATCTACTTTGATGAAGATTCAGTTCCTTCTGAAAGCTCTTATGATCGATAAATATATCCACGTGGACACCATACAAGTGGTGTCTCCAAATCTTCAAAGCAAAGACCATTGCAGCTAACTCAAGATCACAAGTCAGGTAGTTTTCTTCTCATGAATCTTAAGTTGTCTAGAAGCGTAAGCGATCACCTTACCACGCTACATCAAAACACAACCCAAACCAACTCTAAGAGAATCACAATACATAACAAAGCCATCTAAGACCTCTGGTAGAGCTAAAACTGGAGTTGTGGTCAACCTAGTCTTCTATTCCTGAAAGCTCCTCTCACACTCATAATAACACTAAAACTTAACCTTATTCTAAGTCAACCAAGTAAATGGGGAAGCTATGGAAGAAAATCCCTCCATGAATCTCATGTAGTAACTGGCCAAACCCAAAAATCTCCTAACATCTGACGAGGAAGTGGGTTTAGGATAGTTTCTCATTGCCTCTATCTTCTCCGAATCAACTCAAATTCCCTCTTTAGTTAAAACATGACCCAGAAAATAAACAGACTGCATACAGAACTCACACTTGTTGAACTTGGCAAATAACTATTGATCTTTGAGAGCTTGCAACACAACCCTTAAATGGTCCATATGTTGTTTCTCACTTTGAGAGTAAATACGAATATCATCAATGAAAACAATCACAAATATATTCAAGTACCGTTTGAACACCCGGTTCATCAAGTCCATAAAGGCTACAGGAGCATTCATTAGTCCAAAAGACATAACCATAAATTCATAATGACCATACTGAGTGACCATACTGAATTCTAAAGGCTGTCTTCGCAATGTCACACTCTCTAATTCTGAGCTAATGATAACCGGATCTGAGGTTGATTTTTAGGAAATAGCTTGCACCCTGAAGTTGGTCGAACAAGTCATCAATCCTAGGAATGGGATATTTATTCTTGACTGTAACCTTGTCCAATTGACGATGGTCAATACACATTCTTAGAGAACCATCTTTCTTACGCACGAATAGGACTGGAGCACCCCATGGAGAGATGTTGGGCCTGATAAAACCCTTATCAAGAAGGTATTTCAACTGTTCTTTCAGTTCCTTAAGCTTTTCTAGTGCCATTCTATAATGAGGAATAAATATTGTTTGCATATTTGGGAGAAGGTCTATCCCAAAGTCAATCTCTCGCTTGGTAGGGACTCTGGGCAGATCCTTGAGAAATACTTTAGAAAATTCATTTACAATAGGAACTGACTGGAGAGATAGGGTTTCGGACTTTGAATCCATAACCCGAACTATGTGATTGATATAACCCTTAAAATCATCTTCCTAGCCTTGAGATAAGATATGAAACGACCCTTCAAGAATGGAGGACGACCGTGTCACTCTAAGATAGGTTCATTTAGGAACTTAAAGCTTACTACACAGGGTCGACAATCAATCGAGGCATAACATGCATGAAACCAATCCATACCAAGAATAACATCAAAATCAGTCATCTCTAACTCTACTAGATCGGCTAAGGTGACTCTATGAAGGACTAAGATAGGATAATTTCTGTATATTCTCTTGGCTAAGACTGACTCACCAAAAGAAGTGGAGACGTGAAAGGGTTCTAAGAGTAGTTCCAGACTGACTTCAGACTTGAAAGCAACATAAGGGGTCACAAAAGACAAGGAGGATTCATGGTCTAACAAAGCATAAACATCTAGATAGAAGACTTGCAACATACCAGTGACTACATCTGGGAAACTCTCCTTCTCCTGGTGGGATGATATGGCATAGAGGCAGTTTTGGTGCTGACCACCACCTGAACCAGAAACGGTGCCCTGCTGGACCTAATGACCTCCTGGGGCTGCTATAGTAGATTGTGTCTTGCCACTTCCATGTCCCTTCTTGGCTGAAGGGCAATCCTTGATCATATGTCCAACCTGTCCACACCCAAAGCATCCACCTGTGCCATAACGGAACTCTCCAGGGTGCTTCTTCCCACATTTGTTGCAAACAGGGTAGGAACCCCCTGATGCAATACTCCCATGCAACTTTGAACCAGATCATCTACCTGTCTGATCATGCTTAGGCCTGGGTGCCTGAGTAGGAGCACTAGATGATGAAGGTAAGAGCCTTGATGACCTCTTCTGAAATAAAGAATGGTTTCTGGCTTCGAACCTCTGATGACTAAAACCCGAGCTCTCTGATCTAGACTTCTTGTTCTCCCTTGCCATTTCCTTCAACTTATCTCCCTCGATTTGTTAAGTATGAGTCATGAGCCTATATATATCTATGTCACCCAATAGCATCGTGGCCCTGCACTACTTTTTCACCAAGTCGGATACCCCATAAATGAACTTGCTCATACAATCCCTCGGATCGACCACCATAGAAAGAGCATATCGAGAAAGTTAAGTGAACTTCAAGCCATACTCATGAAACAACATAGATCCTTGCCTCAAATTCATTAACTCTTCGTCCTTAACCTCCCTCAACTCCCTTGGGAAGAACTGATTAGAAATGCTCTGTCAAAGCACTCCCAAGTCATAGGGACTGCATCCCTTCCCCTAGCATCCTTCCACTGAGTATACATACTGTGAGCCAAATCCTTGAGTTAGTAGGAAGCTAGCTCAACACCATCAGCATTGATAACCTACATCACCTCTAAAATCTTCTTCACTTCATCCATGAAATTTTGCGGCTCTTCACCAACCTTAGAATCTAAAAACTCTGGCGGGTTCAAACAAATGAAGTCTCGAACTCTGGCAGCAATTTCCCCATCATGAGGGTTAGTAGAAATAGGTGCTTGTTGATTGGCCTGATTGGCCATCGCATGTGCTAACATCTAAATGACATTTCTAAACTCCGTATTTATGACCTCGTGGTCTAGAATCGGAGGATTAGCATTTCGGGCATTGGCCTTGCAAGGCATATCATAGTGGAGAGGCGTAATCTGAAATGCATAAAGATTGGATTAGAGGGGTAATAGAGTTAAGCTCTATCGCACGATATTGATCATGAAAGAAGTCAAGTTTTTCTTAAAACACCTCGCAGCCTCCCTCTCATAAGTGTGGTGCACTTCACACCCATGAAAGAGATTGTACTTGGTGCGGCTTTCACACACCCTAGGACTCTTGAACTTGATGCTTTAATACCAAGTTTATCATGCCCTGAGGCTACCCCCTAGGCGCAATACAGGACCCGAGACCATAAGTGAACCCGAGTTAACCCTTGGCATTAGCATGACTTAAACAAAGCATAGATAAAAATAGCAGAAGCATAAGTAAAAATGATAAACAACTCTATTAACATAAGTGTCATGGTCTAAAAGTATCACAAACCAAAAGACGAAATACAAATATCTAGCTATGTCTGAAAAGCCTCTAAAGCCAACATAATGAGTTGTTGGGTCAAGACCCCCGCTAACTCTAAGTACTGAAGAAAAGCCATAAAAGTAACTAGACTCATAACTAGTCCTCGAAGGATGAGGACTCACCAGCTAGCACTAGATGACATGCGACCTCTAGCCACAAGTTTGAGAGCGGAGGCTTGAATCTACATCATAATAGAATGTAGCGCTAAGAAATATGCATCAGTACTATAGGATGCACCGAGTATACGAGTGTATGCAATAATATGGTAAAACATGCTTGAAAATATGCTTAAAACTGAATTCATGCGTAGTAAGAGAAGTTATAAGTAAATATCACATTTTAAGCCTAAGACATGAAGTAATAAACCAAGCTTAGAAATAGAATATCATATACTTAGTAGCTTGAAAACATTCATACGGGAATTTCTCTTAACCGACAACCATGTTGAGCTACATGGAGTCTAGCGTCATTCACCTATACTGAAAAAGGTTGTCCTAACCATCCAAGGTTATAACCATGATCATAAGAATTTTGTCATAAGCCACAGAGGTAAACCTACGGTGGCAACATAGTTTTAGACTTGGTTTATCTAGAACATGCATCACTCAGTGCTAAATACTACTCCCAAAAATATCATGAAGCTCACATACATGTGACATATCTAGATGTCAAAACTTGTTCATATTCATGTTTACAACCCGGATCTTCATAATACTAACAAACCTTATTTTTAGGAAATAATTCATGACTATTGATGGAACATCGGGATGTCTTGATTCCATAATGAATCATATCTTAAAAGCTTGCATGGCACTAGTTCAATTTCATACTTATATAATTTCACAAAAATAGGAACTAGGCATGTTATTACTTGAAAAGTCATGCTATCAAAATATCCCAATTTACTTAAATCAATACATGCATGCAAAATTGGCTAGGTTTAGTCTTCAATTCATGAAATAGGAATTCACTTGTAAAAACCCATACAAAATCATAAAATTTAAAATTAGATTTCATAGGAGAATCATGAGAAGACAATTTATAGAAAAGCCCATGAGAATGGGATAAGAACCCTAATTTGAAAGTTCATAAATCAATATAGAGTTTGGGGGTTTGGGCATAAGGGTAAAAGAATCCCTTATTGAATACCTACATACCTGAATGGAAGCTTTCTTAATCTAGGACTTGAGGGATGGTGACTTCAAGATGGAATCCTTAGCTTGGAGCTTGGGAGAATGGAGTTCTTTCCTATTTTAGAGCTTGAATGAGAGTTTGAGAGAAGACTTAGGCTAATTGGGGATAAAACCCCTCTAGAATTTCCCGAAACGACCTCACTTAGGAGTTAAAAGGGTGGGAAGTTTTAAAAATACCCCAGGGTAAAAGCTGGGAAAAACTTAATTAGAACCTCATCTTCAGGTTCCACAGACTGTAGATGGAACCACAGCTCATAGATTGAGGTCGTGGTTTCTGAACCAAAATGCAAGTTAGGTTCTGAGTTTCACGAGCAGGGTCTATGGCTTGTGGTTTGATCCACAGACCATAGAAACCTCTCGTGGATTCTGGAGGAAAAGGATGCCCTCAGTCTGAGTTCCACGAGCTAGTTCCATGACCCATGGAACTATCCACGACTCGTGAACTCCAGTCATTGTCCTCAGACCTGAGGATGGATCTGCAGAACAGTTTACATTAGTCCATTCAACAGCTCGTGGTTCAGTCCACGGCTCATGGTCTGGGCTCGTAATTCCTGGAAGGTTCAAAATTTTTAGAGTTTCTAAGTTTAAAAGTTTGATCGAATTTCAGGGTGATACACATCCTTTTCCACTATTTTAGCTCCTAAACTAAGTCATTTTAGGCTTATTTTGGAGGGGTTTAATCAGACTTAGAGCATTTTTCCCCTTATTCCAATGATTTAGTTTCAGAAAAAGAAAAGAATGCTCTCTTCCAAGCTACAGACCTAGGCCTTTCTTCTCCAAAGCTTAAAACTCCATTCTTAGTTCAATAAAACTTCAAGTTCAGGTATGTAGGAATTCAGTAAGGGTCTTGTTCGCCCTTATGCCCAAAACCACAGTCTTTATTTCAAATTTGATGGTTTTATGAAAATTATGCAAATTATTATAGAATTTAGTCTTTATGGTTTCTACATGATTTATATCATGTTTTAGAAGAATTGTATCATGTTTTCGATTATTTGCATGAGCTTTTACAAAGATTTGAGAAATCAAGAACTTAGCCTGAAACTTGTAGTATTTTCTCATGATATAGTTTTCTTCATAGTTTAACCTAAGATTACTAGCATTGAGTTTTTAACATAATTTAGCCAGCTTTCAGTTTACAACTTTTCAAAGAATAATGAGTTCAGACTAGTTGAGTTCTGATGTAGCATTTTAGAACTTCAGTTTTAAATGAGCTAGCAAAATAAGTTTTGAGAGTAGTACTACGCACCTAGTTGGATTAAGGCCCTGTTTTCCCAAAGTCCCAAAACTATGTGCTATCGTAGGTTTATTTAGCCCCTTAGTTGGGCGTCAGAACTAGTGATCACGCCAGATATGCCTCTATCCATTGCAAGGTATACTAAATCCTCTCAATGAAGCATATACATCGGACTCCATATTTAGCTCATGTGGTTTATATCGATTGATAGACTCTCTCATAGAATTAGACTCAGTAGTTGTGTACTAGGCCCTCAGTTCAGTTTTAAAGCTTTTCATTATACTTTTCAGAATATTCTTGCATTTCAGATTTTATGCATGATTATGTTTGGGCTATGTACTACAGTTCTAGTTTACAGTTTTTAATAGCATATCAGTAGTTTAGCATATTCAGTTATATTTTAGCTTGCATATATCGTATGCTCAGTACATTCAAAGTAGTGACCACATACTCTATGTGTTGCATCCTATAATGATGCAGGTTCAGGTTCTCAGGCATAATATCGCGATTAGCTCAGTTCAGCACCATCTCAACGACTAGTAGTGGTGAATTCTCATCATCCGGGGATGTATTTTATGATGCTTTTCTATTAGCTTATTTCAGTTTAAGTGTTTTGGAGTTAGCTGGGGGCTTGTCCTAGCAACTCATCAGTAGTAGAGGCTTTCAAACATATAGTCAGACTTCAGCTTATTCATTTAGATTTACGTTTCAGACTTTTATCATATTCTGAGATTTTTAGTTTATGTTTTTGAAACTCATACTTTATTCAATTTAGCTTCCGCTTAGTCATTATTATTCAGAATTCTTAGTATATGCCAGCCCATAGGTTAGCTTGGCGTCACTTATGGGTCCATGCACCATGTCACATCTAGGGTGTATACTCGGGGCATAACAAACTTGGTATCAGAGCATTAGGTTTAATATGTCTTAGAGTGTCTGAAAGTCGCATTGAGTAGAGTTTTTTTAATGGGTGTGAAGTGCAGCACATTTATGAGGGAGAGGCTGTGAGATATTTTTAGGAAGCTCCACTTCTTTCATGTTCTATATCGTGCGATAGAGTTTAACTCTATTTCTCCTTTCTAATCTGTTCGTTATGTGTTTCATATCATGCCTCCTCGCAGAGACAATGCTCGTAATGCAAATCCCCTAGTTTTGGACCACAAGGTCACAACCATAGAATTCAGGAATGTCATTCAGATATTGGCACAAGTTGTGACTGCTCAAGCTATTCAACAGGAACCTATTCTTGCTAACCCAAATGGTGGGACAGCTGCCTCCAGAGTTAGAGACTTCATTCGCATGAATATGTCATAGTTCTTTGGGTCAAAGGTAGATGAGGATCCGCAGAAGTTCATTGATGAAGTGAAGAAGGTTCTCAAAGTGATGCAGATTATAGGAGTCGACAGTGTTGATCTAGCATCCTATCAGCTTAAGGATATGGATCACATCTTGTTCACGCAGTGGAAGGACAGGAGGGGTAGGAATATAGCTCCTATGACTTGGGACTATTTTGTTGGAGCTTTTCTGGATAGATTCTTTCCGATAGAGTTGAGAGAGGATAAGGTTGAGGAATTTGTGAATCTGAGGCAGGGACCCATGTCTATTTAGGAATATGGATTGAAGTTTACTCAATTCTCTAGGTATGCTCCAGCAATGGTAGAAGAACCCAGGGCCCAGATGAGCAAGTACATTTCTTGCATTTGAATTTGGACAAAAAAGAATGCAAGACATCTATATTGGTCGGAGATATGGACATCTCTAGACTCATGACTTATGCTCAGCAGATGGAAGAGGAGAAGCTTAAGGAGAGAGAAAGGGAAATGTCGCGCCCTATTTTTCTCGCGAAAAGCAGGCCATCGACGTGACAACTCTTCTTTTTTTTAGGATTAAAAGAAGGTGAAGAGTCGCCACCTAATGAATTTAAGGCGCGTTAGGGCACCATACTAAGCTAACTACTATTAAATTAATTTTAAAGGTCTGCGTTACTAGAAATCGGGTAAGGGTTCAAGTTAACTCGAAAGAAAGGTGTTAAGCACCTTTCGAAGTCCATAAATGTGGGTCCCTTCTAGATTTATTATAATATGGGGGGGATTATGTGATAAACAAAAGGTCGATTAATTTTATTTAGAAAAATAAAATGATTAAATAGATAAACCATAATTTTAAGAAAGTAAATCAATTAAGCGTAAATCTACTTATTAATGTAAAACATGTGATAAATAATTAAACATATCAATTCATTTACAAATTAAACAAATTACTCCTTAACATGCAAATTTAAATAATTAGGTGATTAAACATAGGAAAATCTTTTATTTTAAAATAAATAAATAAATTAGGCTTACATTTATTATCTAATGAATACGGATTTAGGTGATAAAATGATTAAACATGCTAAATTAGACAAGTGACGCATATGAGGCTAGGGAAACCAAAAATTCATGAGTATAATTAATCAAATCATGCTTTGCAAGCGACCAAATAGAGAAAATACAATACATGCAATATTAACAATCAAGACAAAGAGAACTGACGTGATCGCTTCCAAACAGAATATTTAAAGCACTCGGATGACATAGAATATAATAACAAAATAAAGCTAATCTACTCACACAACTACATATTCAAGGACATAGAGATTGAGAAAACCAAGAGACTAACCTTGTTGGCGAAGCATCGAATTAATAAAGAGTACCTTTAATTATTCTCGCTCAGTATAGTGTGCTCTAACTGACCCCATAAATTATAAAATCTCGCAAAAGAAAAGAAATGGTTAGTAAAGCATATGCCACCTTAATTTTGGTGGCAAATATAATATAAGAGACTATAATAAATAATAAATTAATAACACATATCGTAAAGTTTAGATAGATAGATAGAGAGAGAGAGAGAGAGAGAGAGAGAGAGAGAGAGAGAGAGGGAGCAGGTATGGCGAGGCTGAAAACGGGTCCAATACGATGTTACTCCCTCTATTCTATTTTCGTATGATTGACTCTCTTAAACTCTTTAAAATCAGAGAACTAAATAAATATTTTAATATTTCAAAGTCATGTAAAGCTTAAAAAATACTTTGATATTCAAATTGTATAAAAGATATATTTAACATTTAACACAACAGTAAAAAGTTGTCGAGCTTTTGAGGTTTTTAAAAGAGTGACATTAAAATTAGGAAAGAAGGGAGTAACGAGTTGCTTTATTTTTATAAAGTCATTTATGCGCTTCATACAAGAAGTCAACTATAGCCTGCCTTTTGTCATCATATCCGGAAATATACCTGGTCCCCGCTTGGGGGCGACTACTTCATTTGAGATCGGCTTTGAGCGTTGACTCCCCGACTTACCGTGGTTGAACTCCAAGCAACAGCATTCCATTATGATGTACATGTAAAAATATTCAAAGAGGGATAAAAGTATGTATGTTCTTAATGTTTAACTTATTAAAATAATAAAGTAATAAATATCTTGATCAAAATAAGCACACAAGAAGAAAAGATGTTCACATAATAAGCAAATATTTCTACAGTGAAACAAAAATAATAATTTAATTGTAAGAATTTGAGAAGAAAGACCGACTTAGTCATTTTGTTGTGAAATAAGTACTATAACAATCCAAATATTTGACCTCGTAAGTCCTTAATCTTCATCAAACAAATAATTAGCTTGGAAAAGTGAGCACAAAAGAAAATGCAACTAGAAAAATAAATATACAAAAAATGGGAAAGGATATATATTTATATGCTTGCAACTAGCTTGGAAATGTGCATATTTATAGATGTGATTAACCCAACAATCTCTAATATGTTCCGATCCCTATATAAAGCAGCAAACAAATTCCATCGAGTAAATTCATAAGAAATGATAACATATAAATGAATAACAAGGATCATATTTTTAGTGGACTATGCATATGCTAAAATATAGACATACGTACGCGAACATAGAGTAAAAATATTAAGTATGAGCCATTATGCATGAAAGTTTACCTTTATATACCCAAATCTGATTAATCACAACATTAATTAACCACACCCGTGTGAATCTTCTTTTCAAGAATTAGAAGCAGCAGAACTCTTATTTTTTTTTATGGGAATCCTTTGGTGTGGTTTTGGGGAAGGTTTATGAGGTGATGGCTGTAGCCAGGAGCTCATGAGATCAACGAGAGTTCTCTTTTTTTTTTTTTTTTTTGAAGAACAACCCTTCTTGATTTTTGAAAAAGAAGCCAAAAAAAGGACGTTGAGGGAGAGGAGACAAAATAGGAAAACCCATCATCGATGGGAGCCATTTTGGGGTATTAACTTTGGGGGGTGGAGTAAAAAATAGGAAAAGATCTTTTAATGGGAGTAATTTTTTGTGAGGATTATATTCTTCCATGTAGTAGAAAAAAAATAAGAAGATTTTATGGATATTGAAAGATTTTGACCAAGTTTAAAAATTTAAAATTTGAACTCAATATATTTGAGTCTAAATAAATTCTACTAAAAATATATAAAAAGAGTAACTACTAAATCACTGAGCAAAAGAATATTATCAAATATAATAACTCAATAATTATATTTTGTAAGAAAAAATTTGAATAATAACTTTAAAATATTCCTCAAGTATTTATTATTATTAATAATAATAATAGATAAATGTAAAAGAGTAAGTAAATAAAATAAAATATTTTTGCAAGTGAATAATATCATAATAACAATAATAATAACAATAACAATAATCGTAGAATGATACTAAAATAATGCGGATAATATTTAATAACACAAAATCTTATAAAATAAGTAAAAATAACGTTTTTGGCCTTGTGAACAAAATAGACGCTCGAATAAGTAAAATGACGAAAAGGAGGGACAAAATTGAGTGTCAACAGGAAAGTAAGAGGTCTAGAACATGAAATTTTGACTACTCTTAGTAGAAGTTGGGTGGTGGAAATCACTCTCAGTTTCAGCAGAGGTCTTCAGCTTCAGCACCTTCATCAGTCAGTGCTTCATCTCCCAGATCATGACAGGACCATAGGAATAGGGCATTAGTCTCTATGTCATAGGGTAGTGTTTCAACATAGCATTTGACCCTCAGACAGACGTCCAGGCAGAGCGTACCATACAGACCATAGAGGATATGTTGAGAGCTTGTGTGATCAATTTCAAAGGTAATTGGGATGATCACTTGCCTCTTATAGAGTTTGCCTACAATAACAGTTTCCATTACAGCATGCACATGGCTCCATATGAGGCCCTTTATGGGCGAAGGTGTAGATAACCTATAGGTTGGTTTGAGGTAGGTGAAGTAGCATTGAGAGGCCCAGATTTAGTTCATGAGACTATGGAGAAAGTTCAGCTCATTAGGGAGAAGGTTGAAGGTTATGCCAATGTGAGGAGAAGAGACGTAGAGTTTGAGGTTGATGATTGGGTGTTTCTGAAGGTTTCACCTATGAATGGAGTGATGAGATTTTGCAAGAAAAGGAAGATTATTCCCCTCTATATAGGTCCCTATAGGATTCTGAGGAGAGTTGGTAAGGTGGCTTATGAATTAGAGTTGCCAGCAGAGTTAGCAGCGGTGCATCCGATCTTTCATGTTTCCTTGTTGAAGAAGTGCATGGGTGATCCAGCCTTATTTTTGCCTTTAGAGAGTGTGGATGTGATGGATAGTCTCTCCTATGAAGAAGTCCCAGTTGAGATTCTTGACTGTCAGGTTTGTAGGTTGAGAAATAAGGAAGTCGCTTTGGTGAAAATTCTTTGGAAGAACTAGTCAATTGAGGGAGATACTTAAGAAGCAGAAGCAGTCATGATGACCAAGTACCCTAACTTATTTCCTTCCGGTTCAGCTTCAGCTTCAGCTTGAGGTAAAATATTCCTCTCAAGTTTTCTCGGTTTACTCATTAGTATTCCCCTCAGTTTCATATTCCATCAGCTATTCTGGCATTTTCAGCATGCATTCATGTCTTTCGAACTTAGATCAGCTCGAGACCAACAAGAATTCATTTGGTAGGGATTGCAGCTCTTTCCCTCCAAACTCAGCATGTTTAGTCTTCATTCAAGGATGAGCGATCCCAAGGGAAAGATATTGTAACACCCCAAAAATCCTAATCTAAAAAATGGATCAGAATTCTAAGTGTGAAACTGTCATAGTGGCAGTCAGGGTCCACAGATAGGTTCCACAGACCGTGGAGCAGTCCATGGACCATGAAGAAGTCCACAGATAATGGATGGTCCTCGTAAAATATCAGTCAGAGGCTAAGCACTATGGTCTGAAAACCACGACCAGGTTCAACGGGTCGTGGTTTGTGGCCATGGGAATCAGACACAAACTTAGAAAATTTCCTGAGAACCATGGCTAGGATCCATGCATCGCAGAGTGTTGTCATGCACCAAGCTTATATCCTGGATGCGACTAGACCCCAGAACAACAAGTGGCCCGAGCGAACCCTTGGTCTGGCATACTACTAACTTAGAATATTCATTTATGTGGAAGCTCATTGAGTGGACAAAACATAAGCTAATGTTTACATTTATAAAATAATCCCATAATGGGGTCAATCTTTACCATAAAGAAATATATCTGAAAAACTTTAGAAAATAACTGAAAGGTACTACTGATTGTCGAACTGTCTAATGAAGCCTCTAAAATGACTGAAAGAGTAAGTCAACTAAGACGAGGCCCCCAACTACCTTTATGTAAACAAAGTGACTAAAGACTGAATTGAAAACTGATGACCACATCTAAGTCCTATGAATGCAAGGAGGACTCACCACAAGTTGAATGTACAGGACTGATGAAATACCTGGTCATGAGCCTGAGTCTGAGCGTTGAAATCTACATCAAGAGATAATGTAGCATAAAAAGAGCGTTAACATAATGGAATGTATTGGTATGCAAGATAACTGAAGATAAGGGCATATATAGCTAAAGACTGTAAACTGATCAGGATCAATATGTAGATGGAATTTATATGCATGAGATGAAGATTGAGCAATGATCACTTAAAATATTTCAAAACATAATGACATAATAAGAGAGTCTTTGACCAAAAAGCTGAAACACATGTTGAGATTTACATATCTGAAATAACATTACTTTTATGCTTACATAAGCAGCCAAATCAATGTTCAATTGTAAAATAATATAAAATCATATGGCTAAGTGCCAAAGTACTTTCAAAATAATACTTCTTTCTTTGGGGAGTTTCTTATAATCGACATACATCATTGAGCTCATGATTTCCAATCATTGCCTAATTGGGAAGACGTTCTATACCTTTCCAGGGCATAGAATGTGAGTTATATTTGTGGATCCAAACTGAGCCTCTTTTGGGCTAAACAGAATTTCTCGACTTGCGAAATAATCCCTTCCTACATTGACATATGTAGTATTGGGGTTTGGGTTTATCTAAATCCTTACTCATCTCAGCGCTAAATAGTTCTCCCAAAACATAATTATATGCTCATACTTTAGAATCTTGTTTAATAAATACTCAAACATTCAACTTGCTTTAAGAAAATAAGAACTTGCAAGATAAAACAATCAACTTGAGAATCTTTCTTGAAGTACTCCTTAAAACACTTTCTTATGAAGATAATACAAAATTCTAGCTTCTAAATGCAATAATTTGAAGACAACTATGATTCATGGTTGCAGGGGATGAAATAAGGTATGAAGTAATTCAAGGGTCACAATGATACAATTTCAATACTTTTAATGATAAACTTTAACAATAATAAAGTCAAGATATAGGGAAATATAAGAAATAAAAAACTTGAGTAGAACCCTAGCTTGATCTTACTAAAAAAATTACTTCTAGGAGTGAGGGCCTGAGGAAGAATGGGTTCCCATCACTTGAGTAGTATTACATACCTTAAACGCCCCATAAATCTGATGAAGAACCCTAACTTGGATGAAGAATGATCAAGAAATCTCTTCTTAAAGTTCTTGAATTCTTTTCTTGGAAATTTTGTGGTCAAGGGTTAAGATTTCTATCAACAATTTGAAATTTGATGATGGAATTTGATTTGAAAAACTTGAAATCCTTAGAGAAGGAGTTACCTCGATGAAGGGGGTGAGAGGAGGAGAAAAACCACGTTCCAGGTCTAAAAGAATGGCCCAAGAATTAAAAAAAATGGATTAGAAACGACTTAAAAAGGTCCCCATCGGCCCACCTACGTTTGGACATGCGGCCGCATGTGCGCATCCACGGCTCGCATGTGGTTTTGCACTTGATTTCCAGACTGTCAGTCAAAATTAAAATGGTCATAAATTTTTACTCTGATCTTTGTTTGATGAGAAGTTGGTGGCGTTGGAAAAAAGACTCGAAGATAGTTAATATGGTGGGTACTAGGACACCTAACTCTTCATATTCTAGGAGAAATAATCGTTTGAAGTCGACCCTAGTAGAATCTTATATGAAAACTCAATCGATAGGGAAGCATTAAACTTAAGTTTGTGCTAGAGGTTCCTTATGACCTTAATTTATATCCAATACACTTTATACACTTAAGAAATGATCATTACACATAAGTACAATAATATTCATTGGGTTTGAGTTTAACCACGCACTTAAAAAGCTTCAAAACTTAGCCCTAAAGCACAGGGTGTTACAACAGTCCACGGACCATGGATTGCAACCATGGAAATCATTCCACAGCCTAACAAAAATTCCATGGAACCACGAGTTGGTTCCATGACTCAAAGAACCATCCACGGACTGTGGTTTTCAACTCTGGAACCCTATTTTGGAAAAATTCAGCAGTTTTAATATTATCCCTCCATGGGCATTTTCATCCTTTCCTGCTATTTTAGCTCCTAAACTAAGTCATTTTAGGCTTATTTTCGAGGGGTTTAGTCAGAATTAGAGCATTCTTCCCCTTATTCCATCGATTTCGTTTTAGAAAAAGAAAATAACGCTCTCTTTCAAGCTACAAACCTAGGACTTTCTTCTCCAAAGCTTCTCACTCTATTCTTAGTTCAAGAAAGCTTCAAGTTCAGGTATGTGGGCATTCAGTAAGGGTCTTGTTAGCCGATATCCCCAAAACTACAGTCTATATTTCAAATTTGATGGTTTTATCAAACTAGGGTTCCTGCCCGATTATGCAAATTATTACGGAATTTAGTCTTTATGATTTCAACATAATTTATATCTTGTTTTAGAAGAATGGTATCATGTTTTCGATGATTTGCATAAGCTTTTACAAAAATTGGAGAAATCATGAACTTAGCCATAAACTTGTAGTATTTTCTCATGAATTAGATTTCCTCAGAGTATAACCTAGATTACTAGTATTGAGTTTTGAACAAAATTTAGCCAGTTTTCAGTTTATAGCTTTTCAGAAAATAATGAGTTCAGACTAGTTGAGTTCTGATGAAGCATTCCAGAACATCAGTTTTAAATGACCTAGCAAAATCACTTTTGGGAGTAGTATTAGCACCGAGTTGGACTAGGGCCTAGTTTATCCAAAGTCCCAGAACTACGTGCCAACGTAGGTTTATTTAGCCCTTCAGTTAGGCCTCAGAACTAGTGATCATGCCCTCTATGCCTCTATACCTGGCAAGGTATATTGGGTCCTCTCGATGGGGTGTATTCATCGAACTGCATGTTTAGCTCATGTAGTTTATGTCAATTAATAGACTCTCCTATAGAATTAGACTCAGTAGTTGTGTACTAGGCCCTCAGTTTAGTTTTCAGCTTTTCATTATTCTCTTCAGAGTATTCTTGCATTTCAGATTTTATGCATGATTATATTTGCGCCTATGTACTACAGTTCCAGTTTAAAGTTTTTAACAACATATAAGTATTTTAGCATATTCAATTATATTTTATCTTGCATATCCCGCAAGCTCAGTACATTAAAAGTATTGATCGCATACTCTATGTGTTACATTCTATAATGATGCAAGTTCAGGTTCTCAAGCTCAACATCACGATTAGCTTGGTTCGGTGACATCTCAGCGACTAGTTGTGGTGAGTCCTCATCATCAGAGGACGTATTTTATGATGCTTTTCTACTAGTTTATTTTAGTTTTAGTGTTTTGGAGTTAGTTGAGGCTTGTCCCCGCAACTCATCAGTAGAAGAGGCTTTCAGACATAGAGTCAAACTTCATCTTATTCAGTTAGATTTACTTTTCTGACTTATATCATATTCTGAGATTTTCAATTTAAGTTTCTAAAACTCATACTTTATTCAGTTTAGCTTCCGCTTAGTCATTATTATTCAGAACGCTTAGTATATGCTAAACCATGGGTTAGCTTGGGGTCACTTGTGGCTCTAAGAACAGTGTCGCATTCAGGGTGTAGACTCGAGGCGTGACACCTATGATGCCTACTTAGTACAAGTGGACCGTACTCACTCCTACTTTTCTGCATCATTCTGATGCAGATATTGGTACAAGTATACCCTGCAGCTAGAATTCATGTTGTTTGGTCTTTTTTTTTTATACTTTTCTAGACAGGGTTGTATTATTCAGTTAGGGCATTCTATACTTAGAGTCGCTCTTGCATTGATGATAGTTGAGTTTTGGATGTATTGGAGTCTACTATTCATTTTCATTTTGATTATCTTTGATTTGAGTTATTATTAGTTAATCACTGTGTTTTTTCCGCTACTTTCTTTATTTTTATGTTGCTTGCATTCGTTGAGTTAGGCTTACCTACAATGGTTGGGTTGGGTTTGGTTCCATCACAATCCTTGGAATTTTGGGTCGTCATAGCAATACATGGAGCAAGTACATCAGATTCACTGAATCCTCATGAGATATCCTCAAAATGACTTGGTACTCAATCACGGAGGTTACCTGTCGATAATTAGCTAAGCAACATCTTTGCGATTCGAGATATTGTTTACGAAAGTGAATCATTACTTTCACAGTAAAATATTCCCAATCCTCCAATTGCTTATTACGTAAAACCCATTGGTACCAAGCAGAAGCTTCCCCATCGAGATAGTATGAGGCAAGAGATAATTTCTCATTTTCTGCAATTCTGTAGAATTGAAAGTAGTGTTCTGCCTGAGAAATCCATAACTTTGGATTCTCTCCACAGAATCGATAGAATGCGACCGGGGTAGGTTCACTCGATGTACGGTTTCTAACCAAGTCCTTTAACATTGAGAGAATTTCAGCAATATCCTGCGACCATGAATCCTTCACGACCTTAATTGAATCTTCTATTGTTCGAGATTTTTGGTCCTCCACTGAAAGACTCTAGATGAAAGCAACAATGGAACAAATCAAAAATAGATAACTCTCGTCTAATAGAACTCATTGTTTATATTGAATACTAAATTGAATTACAAAGTAGTTAATAATGATAGTAAGTAAATTCAACAAAAGGAAAGAAAGGGGATGAGAATTAGACATAAAGAATTGGGATGAGGAACTCAAAGATACAAAAAAGAGACAGAGAGAACAGTTAACGTCATAATATGGATTAAATTATTCTTTCCAATCTTGTCCTTTTAAGTTAGTTGCTATTTGAGCCTGGATCCCAAATAAAACTCTTCAATATTTTACTCGGCCCAATAATTGTAACCGAACCAATCTCATTCACCTTTTCTAGCCCATAGGACCTTATGGAGCCAACTTGGTTCACAACATTTTTCTTTCAAAATAATATTTCCATTAGTACAAATCCTAGAATAAATTCAAATGCAACATGTATATGAGAAAACTATACTTTTTAATCATGTTTATTGAACATAGACTAAAAGCCTAAATCAATAAATTTACCCTCAAACTCGTGCCTGTAGGCCCACTTCCTCAGTCAATCAAATTATCTTTCATACGATGTCTATCATTACAAAATAACCCGTCATATATGATAGAATGTATGAAACTATGTACAACACAATAATGATATGATTTCCAAATTTCAAGTCATTCATCCACTAAAAATCCCATTTTCGGTATCACAAGATTCAATCATCTCTATACAAATACTTCAACCCAATATTTTTCCCAATCCATAACATGGTTCACAGTAAGTTACCACCTAAGCTAAGTCTCAAGTTACCATCAAAGCTAAGTCTGAGAAAAAAATAAGCCATAACCTACCTCGAATGGCGAGCAAATGCACCACGAACAATCATAAATGTGTCTTTCCTTTTTAATCAGCCTTACCATCATGAGTGGCACCCACCCAATACCCCCGGGTGAGAAGACCAATACCAACCCAATACTTAGCAAAGTCTAACAGGTCTCTTCCTTAACCAATTGACCATATAATCTCAGATAACAATCAAATACTAATCTGTGACAATAAACAAGTATCCTTTCTATATAACCTAGACCACCAAAGATCCCTAGGACACTAACCATGTTTTAGCATGAATTCCGCGCCTACCCTAAGACCAACTCACATTTGAGTAAATCACCCGGCCTCTCATGGACCATATGGAAAAATCACATTTCAATAATATAACCCGGTCCACTCATGGAACCATCAAAAAGAACACAACCAAAGGAAGTAAAGCAACCCGTACCAGGCGTGGTACCTAAGCCAACCATTTGTAATTCCCATACCAAGCGTGGTACCCGAGCCAAACAAATAGTATCCCATACTAGGCGTGGTACCCGATCCAACCGATTAGTAACCTATACCAAGCATAGTACCCGAGCCAACCGAATGTCACACCAAATCGAATCAATCACAATCATGAACAAAAGCATTCTTGTAAACCAACAAGCAAGAAAGTACGTTCATTTTATAAGACTGAAAACTAGATAATTAGACATTCATAGACCATTTCCTAAGCATGCAACTCATACCATACTAAGCAGTAGTATATGAACACATGATGCATATTGGGAAAACAACAACCATCACCTACCTCGAATTACTTGATAGCTCTATTAAACCGGAGCCTTCCCATTTTTTGAAGTTCTTGTGTGTTCTTGGTCTAAACACAAACATGCAATAACTACAATCAATTAACTAGCCTAAAATATATGGATTATACAAAATCCCCATTCCCTAGGCCAATTATGATCATTCCACCCATTCACGGGCATTCCCACCATCAATTCACCTAATGCTACCATTTTTATAGATATTTTTAGGGAATTATGGCTAAGTGATCATAACCCAACAATAGTATCAAGACCCAAGAACTACTATGCCCTAGAATCCCCTTTTTCCCCAGATTCTTCCATTCCTAGGTTAATACAAACCCCTCCCCAAGTCTAAGACTAGCAATTCTACTCCATAGGAAAGATAGTACTAAGTTAAGAGAGTAGAATCTTTACCTTTAGGATGAAAAATGATGAAAAATGGAGCAAAATTGCCTAGAATCGCCCTACCCTTCTCCAAAACAAATTTGAGGAAAAAGTTAACATTTTGGGGAAGTTTCTGCATTAAATCTCAACTCAGTATGCTATAGTGGTCCGTACACCACTATAGCTCTCCCGGTATAGCGAAATCAACCGCTATAGAAGTGCTTACTAAAGTTGATTTTTGCTATAGCGGTTATTTTACCACTGTAGCGATCACCACCATGGCACAGTGACAACGCTCGTCACAGGTAAAAACTTAGAAAATCCCAGAAAAGTGCCAATTTTACAACACACTTTGAATCTCTGATGTTCTAGAATAACCCCTTCACGTCAACCCCAATTCCGGGAGTTCTACTTACCTAAATCCACTTCCAAAAAGTCCCCCGAGCTCCTCTATATCTTAGCTAACGAAAAAACTAGCTCAATACAAGACACATTACCCAATACTCACCTGGATTGCCCTAGACCATACCTTGCTCTAAAACTGGGCGAGACTAGCTTAACATAAAATTTCAAACTCCCAAACCTGGAAGTTTTCTAACTCAAAATATGGCACAAAAATCTTACCCGTAATGATGGACCCAGTCGTTACAACATATACAAATTTACCATCGTTCATCCCTGAATGATCAAACACAAAAATATGAAGTAACAAAGGGAAAGTGTGATACTGAATCCTCAAACAAGTGAGGGTACTTTTCCCGCATGTCCTTCTTGGTTTCCCAAGTGTCTTCCTCAACCAGATGATGCTTCCATTGAACTTTCACAGTCTTGATCACCATTGTCCTCAACTTTCAGACATCCCGATCAAGAATCGCAATTAGTTCCTCTTCTTAATGAAGATCCTTGTCTAGTAATACTTTATCCCATTTAATAACGTAATACCCACCCCCATGGTACCACTTCAACATGGATACATGGAAGACTGGGTGGACCCCTGACAAACTAGGCGGTAATGCTAGCCTGTAAGCCAATGGCCCTACAATTTTGAGAACTTTAAATGGATCGATAAACCGATGGTTGAGCTTGACCCTCTTACCGATTCGCATAACCCTCTTCATTGGTGATACTTTCAACAATATTGGTTCACCTTCTTGGAAGTCCATGTCCCTGACCTTGCGGTCTGCGTACTCCTTTTGCCTGCTTTGGGCTGCTAGCAACTTTGTCTGAATGCCCCTTACCTTTTCATGTGCTTCTCTTACCAAGTACACACCCAGAGGTTTCACATAACCTGCCTTAAACCATCCTAAAGGTGATCTACAACCCCTCCCATACAGTGCCTTAAATGGTGCCATATTGATACTGTAATGGTAGCTATTGTTGTATGAGAACTCACACAACGGTAGAAACTGGTCCCAATGACCCCCAAAGTTGATCACACAATATCTCAGCATATCTTCCAACACTTGGATTGTCCTCTCCGACTGGCCTCAGACTGAGGATGGAAAGTTATGTTGAAAGTGAGTTGAGTGCCCAACTCCTCATGTAACTTACCCCAAAACTAGGAGGTAAACTGCGTACCCCTGTCTGAAATAATGTACAGTGGTACCCCATGCAGTCTCATGATCTTCTTTACATAGATCTTAGCCAACTGTTGTGAATTATATTCCACCCTGACCGGAATGAAATGAGATGACTTGGTCAGCCTGTCCACAATGACCCAAATAGAGTCATGCTTCTCCAAAGTCTTGGGAACACCCACTACGAAATCCATGGCTATCCTCTCCCACTTCCACTCGGGAATAGGCATCTTCTAAAGTAGTTTTGCAGGACTTTGGTTCTCATACTTGACCTGGTGTCAATTATGACACTTTGACACAAAATTAGCTATGTCCCTTTTTATTCCCGACCACCAATAAAGTTGCCTCAAGTCCTTGTACATCTTAGTTATGCCCGGATGAATCGAATATCGCGAACCATGAGCCTCTGTCAATACCTTATGAATTATATCATCAACCCGAGGAACACAAATCCTTCCCTTGAAGCTCATTACCCCATCAGCATCCAAGGTGGCATCCTCGGACTCTCCGGATAATACCTTGCTTCTAAGTTTTCTAAACTATGCATCCTAAAATTGCTTAGCCTTTATTTCTTCTATGAATGTGGATTTGACCTCAATACTGGCCAACATCCCACCCCGTTTCGAGATACCCAATTGCATGAACTTAGCTTCCAAAGTCTGAAGCTCCCTTACGAATGGTCGTTTGGACACCTCCAAACAAGACAAACTGCCCATTCTTAGTCTTCTGGCTCAATGCATCTGCCACCATATTAGTCTTACCTAGATGGGATGGTCACATCATAATCCTTTAATAACTCCATCCACCTCATATGTCTCAGATTCAAGTCCTTTTGAGTAAATACATATTGCAGACTATGATGATCGATGAACACCTCACACTTGACATTATAAAGGTAGTGTCTCCAAATTTTGAGTGCAAACACCACCGCTGCCAATTCCAAGTCATGGGTTGGATAGTTTTTCTCATGAACCTTCAACTGCCTAGAAGCATATGCTATCACATTCCTCACCTGCATTAACACAGCACCCAAACTCGAATGTGAAGCATCATAATATACAATAAAATCCTTACCTTCAACTGGCAATGAAAGGATAGGAGTCGTGGTAAGAAGTGTCTTGAGCTTTTGGAAGCTCTCTTCACACTTGTCGGACCATACAAATGATACCTCTTTCTGAGTCAACATTGTCAAGTGAGTAGCGATGGACGCAAAATCCTTGATAAATCTACGATAGTAACCTGCAAGTCCCATAAAACTCCTCACCTCCATCACAAAGCTAGGCTCGGCCCAATTCTTGACTGCCTCAATCTTATGGGGATCCACCATCACACCCTTTTCTGACACCACGTGCCCAAGGAAAGAAACTGAAGTCAACCAAAACTCATACATAGAATATTTTGCATACAGTTTTTGGTGCTTCAAAATACCCAGCACAATACAGAGATGTTTAGAATGTTCTTCCCTACTCTTGGATTAGATCAAAATTTCATCTATAAACACAATGACGAACAAATCCAAATATGACTAAAACACCCTATTCATCAAGCTCATGAACGATGTTGTCGCATTGGTCAACCCAAACAACATCACTAGGAACTCGTAATGCCCATATCGAGTCTGAAAAGTAGTCTTAAGAATGTCTTCGAGCCTAATATTTAACCGATGATACCCTGACCTTAAGTCAATATTTGAGAACACAGACACAGCATGTAACTGGTCAAAAAGATTATCTATACGGGGTAAAGGGTACTTATTCCAGATGGTAACCTTGTTCAACTACCTGTAGTCTATGCATATCCGTATACTACCATCCTTCTTTTTCATAAACAGTACCGGAGCACCCCAAGGTGAAGCACTGGGATGGATAAAACTTTTGTCTAAGAGTTCTTAAAATTGAGCCTTAAGTTCCCTCAACTCTGCCGGAGCCATATGATATGGAGGAATAGAATTTGGGTGAGTGGCCGGCTCCAAATCTATACAAAAATCAATGTCCCTGTCCGGAGGCATACCAGGCAAATCCACCGAAAACACCTCCTGAAACTCTGACACAACTAGAACTGACTCAATAGATGGGGACTCCACACTATCATCCCAGAGATAAGCCAAGAAGGCTAAACACCCTCTCCCCACTAGTTTTCTATCCCAAACAAATGATATGATTTAGCTGGCTTAAGCATGTACATACCTTCCCACTCTAGTCTATCCTTACCTGGAATTTCTAGAGCTACGGTCTTAGTATTACAATCCAACACAGCATAATAAGAAGACAACCAGGTCATTCCCAAAATAACATCGAAGTCTACCATATCCAGAATTACCAAGTCTACCCAAGTCTGCAACCCCACAAATACCATAGGACAAGTACGATAAACATAATTCACAATCATGGACTCTCCAACTGGGGTGGAAACATGGATAGGGGAATCAAGGATATCATAATTCAAGTCCAGACCCATAGAAAATTTTATAGAAAAAAGTACAGAAGCCATCATATCACAGACAAGAATTGTACCTGTCTGATGCCTCAACCTCAGACCTCACTGTAAAAGCATAACAGTGAGCTCGCTCATCAATCTATGTAACTTCCTTGGATGGCTATGCCACACCCCTACCCGTTCCACCATTATCTCTATCTCCCTGACCTCCCTAAAAGTTACCTCGCCCACCTTGTGGACGACCTCTAGCATAGCCACCTCTACCTGCTGGAACCTCAGCCTTAGAATGCTGCTGAGCTTGATTACCAGTCTATCTATGAGGGAAATCCCTCTAAAAGTGGCCCATATCACCATAATGGGAACAACCGCGATCAAGTATAGGCCTGTTTGTAGATGTGTAAGAAGCTCCCTGGCCTCTAGGAGCATAAAACTGTTGATTAGCTCCCGGACGACCACCTATAGCCGCTGGCAGAGCTGACTGAATAGGACGGGAAGAGTACACTTTCTGATTGTGGCCCCCGGAGTACAACCACTAAAATTTCCATCATTCTGGGACTTCTTGGCTAACACTTTAGCCTGCCCAACCTGCTTAACCCCTTCCATCTTCTTGACATAGTCTGTGACCTTATTGAAGCTCTTTCCCGCTGAAGTCATGTGCACGTACAACACCTATAATTCAGTATTCAAGCCTTTCATAAATATTCGAATCCTCTCCTCCTCAGAACCCAACAATTGAGTATCAAAATAAGACAAGGCATGAAACTTGGCCTCATAAGCAGAGACTGACATGCCACCCTATTCCAAAGCCATGAACTCATCCTTCTTGCGATCCTTTATAATGCAGGTCACATACTTCTCTAAGAAGAGAGCATGAAATGCCTCCCAAGTCAGTGGAGGCAAGGTCGATGGCCGACATTCCATATGAGACCTCCATAATTTCTTAGCATCACCATGCAACTGAAAAAAGACAAACTCAACCCCATGATGTTGCACAATGCCCAGCTTGTGCAGCCTCTTATAACAATCCAATATGAACTCATAAGCATCTTCCTTCTCAGTATCCTAAAACGTTGGAGGTTTCAGCTTGAGGAACTTGGTCAATATCTCGTACTCATTCCCTTTCATAATCGAACCTAGCATTGGCCTAAAGAAGTCGTCATGCTCAACATTGCATCCATCCTAGGAGTTGTAGTAACCGTTGGTTCAGTGACCAGAACCTGAACTGTGATACCCATGGGGGTGGCTCTCACACCAACCAGTCCACTCAGAAAACTTCACATCTGCTAGAATGCTTTGGGTGTGATAGATGGAAGGCCTGCACCTCCAGCTGGTGTCTCCTCCACCTGCTTTGTGCCCTCCTCAACAACAACCTCAACTTCCTCTTCAATCTGATCCTGAGGTAGGATAGGGGTGGCCTCTCGTGCACCTACCTCTTCCTAAGCTCTACCCATGGCGGGTGTTGCTCTACCCCAGCCCCTTTCTCTACCTCTGACCGCAAGGCCCACTGTTAGGATTGATGGTCTCGCTCTGTTGTTCCTCATATTAACCATCTGCAGACATAAGAGTGAAAGGGTTAGTTACCAATTTGTATCGCCAGCTACTAATTGGCATCAAGTTATAGCACGAAGGAAAAAGAAGAGATAGTTTTCCTAAAGTCGTATAGCCTCTCAAAGAAAAGTACAAACGTCTCTGTACCATTCCGCAAGACTCTACTAGACCCATTTTGATACAACGAGATCAATGAATGTAGGGCTCTGATACCATCATTGTCACAACCCAACCATCATGAGTAGCACCCACCCAATACTCCTGGGTGAGCTGACCAATACCAACCGAATACTTAGCAAACTCTAACAGCTCAAAACCAGTGTGCATAAAGTAAACTAACATTCACAATCTCAAATACTATCACAATAAAAATCTGCAAAAAATTCCCCCTAGAATCTTAAAGTCATCATACCAAAACATCTACCAAGTATAAAATGCGGGGATGCAACCCCAAAAGCAAAAGAGATGTCTCAACCCAAAACAAGTGGGCTACAACTAACAGAAGAAACCAAGGTAGCTTGACCGAAACAGCTCACCCTTGATATCTGGAAATGCTGGGACTACAAGTGAAGTCGTGCGTCAGCCGCTGGGAGATTTCTTGTACTCACAAAAGAAAAAGCAAGTGCAAAATCAGTACACAATCACCTTGTACTAATAGGATAATCAGCCAACTCCAATAAAGAAAATATGAATAATAACTAAAGCTAAAGCAAAGCAGACATGTACAGATCATCAATATAACTGAACTACAAGTATCTTCCTTAACCAATCAACTATATAAACTCAGTTAACAATCAAATACCTATTTGTGACAATAAACAAGTATCCTTTCAATATAACCCGGACCACCAAGGATCCCTAGGACACTAACCATGTTTTAGCATTAATTCCCGGCCTACCCTAAGACCAACTCACATTTGAGTAAATCACCCGGCCTCTCATGGACAATATTCAAAAATCACATTTCAACAATATAACCCGGTCCACTCATGGAACCATCAAAAATAACACAACCAAAGCAAGTAAAGCAACCTGTACCAGGCATGGTATCCGAGCGAACTATTTGTAATTCCCGTACTAGGCATGGTACCCGAGCCAACCAAATAGTATTCCATACCAGGTGTAGTACCCAAGACAACCGATTAGTAACCTATACCAGGTGTGGTACCTAAGCCAACCGAATGTCACACCAAATCCAATCAATCACAAATATGAACAAAAGCATACTTGTAAACCAACAAGCAAGAAAGTACGTTCATTTCACAAGACTGATAACCAGATAATTAGACATTCATAGACCATTTCCTAAGCAAGAAACTCATACCATACTAAGCAGTAGTACATGAACACATGATGCATATTAGAAAAACAACAACCATCACCTACCTCGAATTACTCGATAGCTCTATTGAACTGGAGATTCCCATTTTCCAAAGTTCTTGCTTGTTCTTGATCTAAAAACAAATATGCAATAACTATGATTAATTAACTAGCCTAAAATATCTATATTATACAAAATCCCTATTTCCCAGGCTTTCCCACTAACAATTCACCTAATGCTACCATTTTATAGATATTTTTAGAGAATTATGGCTAAGTGATCATAACCCAACAATAGTATCAATACCCAAGAACTACTACGCCCTAGAATCCCCTTTTCCCTAGATTCTTCCATTTCTAGGTTAATCCAAACCCCTCCCCAAGTCCAAGACTAGCAATTCTACTATGTAGGAAAGATAGTACTAAGTTAAGGGAGTAGAATCCTTACCTTTGGGATGAAAAATGATGCAAAATAGAGCAAAATCACCTAGAATCGCCCTGCCCTTCTACAAAATGCAGTTGAGGAAAAACTGAACATTTTAGGGAAGTTTTTGTATTAAATCCTGACACAGTCTGCTATAGTAGTCCGTACAGTGCAATACCGCTCCCGCTATAGCAGAATCGTCCGCTATAGATGTGCTAACCAAAGTTGACTTCTGCTATAGCAGTTATTTTACCGTTATTGTGGTCACTGCTATGGCGCAGTGATAGCGCTTGTCATGGGAAGAAACTCAGAAAAGTGCCCATTTTACAACACACCTTGAATCCCCGACGTTCCGAAATAACCCCTTCACGTTAACCCTGATTTTGGTAGTTCTATTTACCCGAATCCACTTCCAAAATGTCCCCCGAGCTTCTCTATGTCTTAGCTAATGGAAAAACAAGCTCACTATAAGACACATTTTTAATCCCTTCTGGTCATTCCCGTGTTTAAGCTTTTCTTATACTATTAGAGCTTGCTTTTAGTAGCCCCAAGTTATTTATGGCTTGCTGGGACTGGTGGTTCAGTTCCCTAGCCGTTCGTGTGGTCATTATGGCTATTTTCCTATTTTAGAGAAGAGTCTCAAAAGCTGAGTCATCATAATCGTGCGATAGTGATTTGCGATCGTATAACCTCAACTGACCTTGTGGGCAGATCGATCCTGATTCGAGGTGTTATGACCTTAAACCTTTATCCTGTATCAAAGGCTTGCTAGCCTAAATTTGAGAATTTTATTAACATCGTGTGTATTTAAAAATATTTGATTTAAAAGTTGAATTTGGTAGAAAAGTTTTATTTTTCTAAAATGTTTTAACTATTTATGAAAAATACTTTTGTTATGATATATTTATGTGTGTATTTATTTTATAAGAGTTTCATAAGTTATTATTATTTTAACGGAGATAGTAAACTAAGTTATGTTGAAAATTATTATTATAATATAGTAGGTTTTATTTGAAATGATTTTCTATTTATTATGATATATTCAAAAAGTTATTTTTATTTTACCACGAGCCAATGTAATACATGAGTATATATGTAACGAGATAAATAATAGAGGTGTTACACCTCCACTTCCACGTGGAAGTGGAGGGAGTGCACAGCCTGGGTTAATTGCCACACTTGGCAAGTTGCTAGAAGCACTAACTGTTGATCCTCTATTTCTTTAAGTTGAACATTTCCCTTTTCTTTTAGGAAAATGAAAAGATTAGTTGAACAAGAATTTTATAGGTGAGAGCACTAACTTACCACTACAATAACTTCTCCAGCACTTTGCTTAGCCCATATTACTAAGTACTAGCTAGAATATCTCTTGCATATATCTCTTGCATAAAGGTTTGATTTTATTTTTGGGCTTTTAGGAGCGGTTCGGGCTTGAACATCATAATTCTTGCAGCTTGTCATCGAACGACAGGTAGATTATGGTTTAACTCCTTTATACTTCACATATATAGGATATAATTGTACTAATTAACAACCTTGGGTTGGGTTTATTAGCTTGGTATCCCAGACCTTGTCCGCTTCTCCATGTCTGTCTTATTTTTGCTTCGTTGATTATAGTATTTATTATAGTTGATAGTATCACTCTTGTGGTCCTGTGTGGCCTTGTTTTTTACTCTGGACAATATATGATGGGTTATTTGGGAATGTTCGTGAGTCTCGAATATCGATATTCGTTGTAGATCTGGCTATGTGTGTTGTAGAGCGATAGGAGCCTGTGCAGGGCCAATAGGTTGATTGTGACCCATTGGGCTACTGTTTGTGATTGAGCATGCCATTCTCATACAAAGAGGCTTTAACATATTTTACTATGTCTTTGGCTTCGGACCTACTATTGTTGGTTTTCTAAACCTTGCATGGCTCGAGGGCCCATTTTTAGTAAAATAGTTATTAAAGCTTTGAAATTATTTTCATGGATCTTCTTAGGGTAAGAAAGGGTTAAAAAGGATGATTTTACCACGGTTTTCATATTTATATCAGACTCGGTCAGACTGAGCAGCAGACTAGCTTTACTACTGTTTTAGACCCAATTTTGTCTGGGCACCCTTGATAGGGTTTTTGAGACTTATTTCACTAATTTAGACCTGGATAGACTCCAGGAATACATTCTCAAGATTTGGTTACTAGTTTGGATCTGGTTGCACTTCAAACTGCTATATCGAGGCTTGAGTTTTAGTATGTGGTCTACAAGTAGACCTCCATGGACCCTACCATTTTGGACCAAGAGCTACACGCTGAGGGTGACCAGAGAAGGGGTGTATGGTGGAGTTGAGGTACTCGGGGGAATCCCTTTCAGGGATCCTGCCTCTATTGGGCCTTCTAGGTACCGGAGGGGGTAACATACGACACTACCATCACTTGGTTTCAGCATATCATATTACATCATGCATATTGTGTTTGGATCCACCCTTGTTTGTTGTTTGTTGAGTGTACGCTCTGATAGTATGGGATGCCGGAGGGTTTGATTTCACTTTTATGTGTTGCTCGGGTGTATGGGTGCCCGTGGGACTGTAGGTAGAATTTCATTTATTATTATTCTATCATGATATTGATCCTGATTTTGGTGTTACTAGCATGACTTGGTTTTAATCTTGTTTTCAAGTGTGTTGCCATTATTTTCCGTTCCTCCATCTCTTTTTACTTGAGGTTACCGATATACCACCTTCTTATTTAACTCTCTTTATATATATTGTTATGGCATGGACCCCAGGTGTATTTTTTTCCTTCCTTCACCTGTGTCTGTAAGATATGTATTTCTATTAGCTAGCCTAGCATGATTATTTTTGCCTTGTATCCTTTGTGCTAGCTTCCATGTGCTTGTTTGTTCTTTCTGTGATTACTTGTTTCTCTTATTTTATATTATTGCACTTATATCTTATATGTACCCAGTCAGTGTATGATACCTAATGGGTACCCGTTGCTATGCAATTGGTGTTCATACTACACTTCTGTATCTTTTGGTGCAGATCTAAGTGTGAGTTCTCATCGCTGACCATGTTGCCTTGTGCGAGGTGTTTTTTTACTATCCGAGACCGAGGGTAATCTCTTGGTGACCGGGTCTTAGCTTTAGTCCATCTTCTGTATTATGTACTCTTTTATCATTCAGATACATATGATATTTCCTTTTTGGATCCTTTGTACTCTGTTGATGTAGTGTCGTCTCCTATACTATGATACCTTTCTTATCTTGTATCCCTTACTTCTGCTTATTTTATGTTTTCTTCTGCTTGCAGGTTAGATAGTAACCTGTTATTAACTTATCTGGGCTACGGGGATTGGTTTGCCTACTGGAGGGTTTTAGGTGTCATCATGACCTAGAAATCGGGTTGTGACATCTTGGTATCAGAGTGTAGGTTCACCAGTGTCATCAGTATAGGAGCCAATGTCTAGTAGAGTCATGCGGATCAAGGCAAAGACGTCCGTACTCAATCTTTGGGAGTCTACAGTGACATCTTAGGAAACATGGACCTTCTTATTTCTATCTCTTGCGTAGTATCCTTGAAAGTTTATGGAAATCTCACTTGTTCTAGTTCACTTTTCCACAGATGGTTCCTAGGAGGTCGTCAACTTCTGGCGGAGGAGAGCCTCTGACCCCTGCACCATCGACTCCAGCTAGGGAACGGGGTGATCGCAAGGGTAGAGGTAGAGGTCATCCTCGAGTAGTGGCACCTGCTAGAGCTTCGAGGGTCGATTTTGAGCCTGAGTTTATTCCCGAGCAGCAGAGTATTGACCAAGGGACAACCTAGGTGTCGCCAGTTCCAGTGCCAGCTCCAGTATCAACTTCAGTGCCACCATCAGCCCCAGCTCAGTCTTTAGATATTTGGTGTCTACTTCTACAGTTATTGGGTATGATCGGTGTCACGACTCAAGGCTACCCTCTAGATAAAACAAAGTGCTTAGTGTCACAAGTGACCCCAAGAAAACCCATGGTCTGGCATATCTAAACAATTTATGATGAAAACATATACTATGAGGAAGCTGAAAACAGTTTAATATTTGAAGTGGGAAAGAGCCCAAAACATCTGAATATATAAAATATATATAGAGTATAGTGATGACTGAAAACAACACTAACAAACCAATATCTGAATCTAGTCTATGTCTGGAAGCCTCTAACTGATACAAGTTGTTGGGACATGCCCCCAGCTAACTCTAATAATATAAAATTGAAAAGTAAAGACTGAAAAGTAAAGCATGTCTATCGTTCTCGAAATATGAGGACTCACCACTGAAGCTGCTGAGTACGGACTGAAAGTCGAGCTAAGCGCATTCTGGATGCTGACTACCTGAAGCTATATCATAAAATGATGTAACACATAAGTATGCATCAGTACTTTGAATGTACTGAGCATGCAAGATATGTGTTGAGCTGAACAATACAAGGGCTAAACATGGAAGAATGTATACTGAAGCATAAACTGAGAAGTAAGCTAGATACAATTACCGAATAAATATCGTGAGTATATAGTATGCTGAACTAAATAGCTGAATATAAGGTCAATACAACATAAGTCTGACTACAGGAGATACTATTAACTGACATACACCAAGTTGAGCTAACTATGGGGCCAACCTGTAACCCTGGATGGAAGGGTGTTCATAACTTGCCAAGGGTACGAACAAGTCTGATGTGGATCCACTAACTGATGTCCACAAGGGACAAGGGTGTCAAGCCTAATCTGATGGGTGACCCCTTTAGAACCTATGGTGGAGCCGTAGTTCTGGGACTCAGGGATTGTTGCTAAAGGTCACAGCCTAAACTGGCAGGTGAGCCTTCATCCCTTCATCCGCTTGGTGCTAAGTTCACTCCCAACTAAATATAAAGCTAAAAATGCAACTGTCATACTAGATAGCTCAAAACACTGATATAATCTGATAACACAACATACATATACTGAAAGATATGGCATTTGAATTCTGAAACATGATTGTCTAACTAATCTTCCTAGAAAGTATAATTTATGAGATGCTGAAATTAACACAAGCTAGGGTTTCTGAGTTCTAGACATGAAACTATGCTTACTCTCCAAGAAACATGAACTAAACATCATATAAGTTGTAGCATTTGAATAGCAAGGAAATCTCTGAGGTTTATAAACCCTAGGTCTGGGTAGTCATGGAGAAACTGAAGAAACTGACTGAATTCTAGGGAAAAGTGAAATCCCACATACCTGGAGAAGAAACTACGGAGAAATCCTTTGGATTTTGGGGCTGAACTTGGAGAAGACCTCTGCTTGTTCTTGAGAGAAAAGTGACGCCTTTTTCTCATCTTTTCTTTCTAAGTCTGATGATTTTAGGAGAATGGATGTTTTAGGTAGTTTTTGACTAATTAATTAGGCCTAGTCTAGGCAAAATGACATAGCTTAGGCCTAAAAAAAGAAAGGAAAAGTCTGGAGTACCCCTAGGAAATTTAAATCTGAAATTCGTGACTCAGGGATCAGGGCTTGGTTGATGGACCGTAGTCCTGGACGACAGACCGTCAACTGAGTCGTGGTACTATCCAGGAGTCTTGGGGGTTCTTGTATCTGAGGAAACCATGACTCCACATGATGGATCGTGCTTCTAAACGACGGTTCTTCATGTGGCTCGTGTTTCCTGGGACTTTGGCTGAGGATGAGGATTCCAAAAGTCAAAGGGCGGACCGTCGTTCAGATGTATAGTCTGTAATATGACTCATGGTTTCAGGGACAAGAACTAAGGGGCCTCTGATGTTTCTAATTCCTCGAGTCCACAGGATGGATCGTGGTTCTAAATGATGATTCATCGTATGACTCGTGGTTGTTGAGCCCTAAATGTATGATCCTCTAATTAAGGTAAACCACGAGTGATAGGACGGTACGTGGTCTTGGACTATGGCCCGTGGTCTGACTTATGGTCCCTGGGACTTGAACTGGGGGTCTAATGGAAAATGGGACTATGATTGAGACGACAGACCGTGGTTCCAAACTACGGTCCGTGATCTTAATCGTGGTTCCTGGAAACTTAAATTTTATCTGAAATTTTCCTATTGAGTATAGTCCAGTATCTGGTTCAGATTCTTGGGTGTTATAATATCTCCCCCTTGGGATCATTCATCCTCGAATGAAGACAAAACAAGCTGAATTTTGAAGGAAAGAGATGCAATCCCTACCACTGAGTACTAGAAACCAATATCTAACTGAATTGAGTTCCACGAACATGCAAATATGTTGAAATGCAAGGATAACTGATGGAACAAGGTACTGAGACTGAATTACACAAGAGTAAACTGAGAGATTAAAGAGGAACTATTACCTCAAGCTGAAACTGAGTTATAAGGAAAGAGGTGAGGGTACTTGGTCATCATAGTGGCTTCTCCTTACCAAGTAGCTCCCTCTACGGACTGATTCCTCCATAAAACTTTTACTGTAGCGACTTCCTTATTTCTCAACCTACAAACCTGATGGTCAAGAATCTCAACTGGAACCTCCTCATATGTGAGGCTATCCTTCACATCCACATCTCTAAAGGAATAATTAATGTCGGATCACCCACACACTTCTTCAATAACGAAATGTGAAAGACTGGATGAATTGCTGCTAGTTCTGCTGGCAACTGTAACTCATATGCCACATTACAAACCCTCTTCAGGATTCTGTAAGGACCTATATATCTGGGACTAAGCTTCCATTTCTTGCAAAATCTCATCATCACTTACATGGGTTACACTTTTAGGAAGACCTAATCATCGATCTCAAACTCTAAGTCCCTCCTCCTAACATTTGCATAGGACTTTTGACGACTCTGAGCTGTTTTCCATCTCTCTCTGAGGAGCTGAACTTTCTCCATAGCCTCATGAACCGAATCTGGCTCGATTAATATTGCTTCACCTACGTCGAACCAACCAACTGGAGACCTACATCTACGCCCATAGAGTGCCTCATATGGGGCCATCTGAATGCTGGAATGGAAACTGTTATTACAAGTGAACTCTATTAGACATAGGTGATCATCCCAACTACCCTTGAAATTAATCACACAAGCTCTGAACATGCCCTCTAAGGTCTGATTGTCACAATCCAATTTCTCGGTCATGATGGCACCTACAACCCCCCAGTAGCCAAACCAATCCCCGTAGCCCAGGACAGTTAGTAATTGGCTACTATCTAACAAATAAGCGGAAGAACAGTCTAATAAGCAAAAGTAAGGGAACAAGATGAAGAAAATAGATAACAGGAATATATATATACATATGCAGAAACTAAACCAAACCCCAAGACCTGGTATCATAGTATATAGACAAAACTACATATAAGGAGTACAAACGATCCAAAGCAACATATACAGATGTCTCCGAATGGTAATACAGTATATAAAGCAAAAGATAAACTAAAGCTAAGCTTCGGTCGCCAAGAGCTCACCCTCAGTCTGAAGTAGTCCCCAAAAGATCTCTGAGCATGAATCACATCGATCTAGCGGTGATGTCCCATGCTAGGATCTACACCAAAAGATGCAGGGGGTAGGGTGAGCACCAATTGTGAAGCATAAGGTACCCAGTAGGTATCATAGGCCGACTAGGCACATATAAGATAAAAGCATAGTAACAGACAGAATAGAAGCAAGTAGTCACAGAAATCAATGAAAAAGGTACACAGGAACTAGCCAGCGGGAAGGCAACAGAAACAGCATGTAAGGCCAGTAAGCAGAATATATACACCATAGGCACAGGTGAAAGTAAGAAACAACACACATGGGGTCCTTTCAATAACAGTGTATACATAATAAGTTTACAAAATGGATGGTATACCGGTAACCTTAAGTGTAAGAGGAAGAGGGAAAGAGTAATGATAGGCATGCTCGGAGACAGAAATCAAAATCAACCAATCATATCAATCTCAAATCCAGAAACTAAAAGCCTAGCAGTAACTAATTTAATACTTAACCATAACAGGGAACAATTTTGTAAGTAAATAACAAGAATCTACCTACTGCCCCCAGGACCCCATGTGAAAACAAACCCTCCGATATCCCATACTACCAGAGCGAACAATCAACAAACAGCAAACAACGGTAGAGCCTCAAACAATGAATGATATGATGTATGAAGTTCTCAAGTGAAATGATATACCTGTATCTACCTCCTTCGGTGCCGATCGGGTCCAACAGGTAGGTTCCATAGAAGGACACTGCCCGAATACCTCTACTCCACCGTATACCCTCCCTCTGGCACATGCAGCCCGAAGCCCCAGGCCCGGATGGCAAGGTCCCTGGAGGTCCCGGACCCCACACTAAAATTCAGTATCAAAACATATCATCCGGAAGAAAGTCCGGGTTCAAGATAGAGACCCAGTCTCGAATATGCATGCCCAGGCCCTGTCCAGGACTAAAGTAATGGGAAAATATCTCAAAATTCCCTCCAAGTGTGTCCGGGAGTAACTGGGTCTAAATAGTAGAAAATCATCAGAGGTGCTTGGTCCGACCGAGGCTAAAATCATTTCAAGTAGTAAGAAAACTCAACTAGCACCCCGGAACTGCCGAGTCTAGCATTAATAGTAAAATTGGTGATAGAAATCAAAATTTAACTTTCTTTTACCCCAAGAATATTCACAAGTTAAATCAAACAATTTCCAATTCAGTTCCATCAAAAATGGGGCCTCAGGGCCATGCAAGGCTTAGAAACGAATTCTCGTAGGCCCGAAGCCAAAACCATAGTAAAACATGAATAAAGCCCCTTTTATATGCATGAAAATGAATGATCAACATAAATAGCCGCCCAGCAGCTCATAATCAACCTATCGGCCCTCCACAGGCCTACAGCTACTCAGCAAGCATAACCATCCTAGAAGGATAATTCTATGTCCGGGACTCGCGGACATTCCCAATAACCCACCTTCTATGTTCCAGAGTCAACAAGACCTCAAAGGACCACAAGGGTAAATAAAACGTATCGGCAAGTACTACAAGCATCGGAGGAACAAAAGTAGGCGGACATGAATAAAGTAGTCAAGGTCTGTGGTACCAACCTAGTAATCCAATCGAAGGATGCCATATAGTACAATTTTATTCAATATATGCTAAGTCTAGGGAGTTTAAACCATAACCTACCTGTCATCCGATGACAAGCTGCTAGGACGACGATGTCCAAACTCAAACCACTCCAAGAAGCTCTGAAATGACAAAAATACCTTCCAACGAACGTCTGAATGCCCGTAGTTCCTTCATGGAAATTGTTCCTTATGTCCTAAGCTTCGCAAACACTATATATACGCAGCTTATAATCACCTATAAAGATTTCATAATTAAGCTTAAATCGGGAGATTTCCCAAAAGGATCATAACTTGACGAAACGTCCATAGAACTTCATAAAAATGATCATAAAAGAGCCCCGAGATGGTTACCTTAGAAAACCAAGTGTAAAGCTTGAAGAACCACCAATAAATACCAAGTCCTATCTTCTAAAACCAGCTCCAAACGTGGTTTATCGAAGGGGAAAAAGGTTGCCACGCGTAAAGATCGCGTTTCTAGGCATGGGGGCAAACTTTAGCGATAGAAATCACCAAAAATGCACCTTGATCACTCAAGAACTCTCTTGGAACCCTCCCTTATGTTTTCTCTCTGTTTCAGAACTGTTTTGGTGTTTTAAAACGTGAATTGAAGCTTTAAATCGATTTTGACACGACCCGGTTTGCGACCCGGTTTCTGCCAGACAGTTCACGGTAAAATAGTCATAATGTTTTACTCCAAGATTGATTGGATGTGAGGTTTTGTACGTTGGAAACTAGACTCGTAGACCTTCAATTTGGTAGGTCGGGGGACTTCTAAAACTTTATATATTGAGATAAAAGCTCTGAGACATTTGACTTACAGTTCAAAAAATTTATTAAAGAAACTTACGATAACTTTTGTCGACTTGCTTGAATTCAAAACTTATTATACGACAATAAAGACCAAAGAAACGCCCCAGGCACCGAACTACTGATCCCGACAAGCCTTAAATGAGTTGGGGCCGCTACAGACAAGCTCTAACGGTACAAGAAAGGTGAAAAGGCATAAATGACCGGAAGGGTCATTACATCATCCACTACTAAAAAGACTTTCTTCCTCGAAAGTCAAGAACATGGAAGTACCTGAAGGCTCAAACAACTTCAGATACTGAGCTCGCATATCTCTCTCGGTCTCCCAGGTAGCCTCCTCAACTGGACGGTGCCTCCACTGAACCTTGACAACCGGGATCTCTCGAGACCTCAATCTCCTGACATCTCTGGCCAAAATAGCTATCGGCTCCTCAACAAAGGCTAAACTCTCATCCAACTGAATTGAGTCCCATTGTAACACATGAGACTCATCTGGAACATACCTCCGCAACATCGATACAAGAAAAACTGGGTGTATAGCTGAAAACATTGGAGGCAAAGCTAACTGATAGGCAATACTACCAACTCTCTGGAGAATCTCAAATGGTCCAATGTACCTAGGGCTAAGGTTGCCCCGCCTACCAAATCTCATCACACTCTTCATGGGCGATACACGGAGAAATACCAAATCACCAACACTGAACTCTAAGGCACGAAGTCTACGATCAGCGTAGCTCTTCTGCCTACTCTGGGCTGCCCGAAGTCTATCCTGAATCACTCTGACTCGGTCTAAGGAATCCCAAAGTAAATCTGTGCTCTGTGGCCTAGACTCGAAACCATTAACCCAACCAATTGGTGATCTACAACACCTACCATACAAGGCCTTGAAAGGTGACATGCCAATACTCGAATGAAAACTATTATTATAAGCAAACTCTGCCAAGGGCACAAACTGATCCCACGAACCTCAAAAGTCAAAAACACAGGCCCGAAGCATATCCACCAGGACCTGAATGGTCCTCTCGGACTAGCCATCTGTTTAAGGGTGGAAAGCAGTACTAAGCTGAACCTCTGTAGCCAAATCTTGCTGAATAGCCCTCCAAAACTGAGATGTGAACTGAGTGCCGCGGTCTGAAATGATAGAATCTGGGACCCCGTGCAACCAAAAAATCTCATGAAGGTAGATCTAAGCTAACCTCTCTGCACCATAAGAAGTCTGAATTGTCAAGAAATGTGTTGACTTAGTCAGCCTATCAACAATCACCCATATGGAATCAAACCCATGAGAAGTACGAGGTAAACCAACAACGAAGTCTATAGTAATCCCTTCCCACTTCCACTCAGGAATGGGAAGTCACTGCATCAAACCACTAGGTCTCATGTGCTCGAACTTAACCTCCTGACAGTTCAAGCACCGAGATACAAACTCTGCCATGTCCCACTTCATACCACTCCACCAGTAAAGTTGCCTCAAATCTTTATACATCTTCGCAGCGCCCGGATAAATAGAATATCTGGAACAATGGGCCTCGTGAAGTATCAACTGAATTAAGTCACCATCCCTCAGAACACAAAATCGACCATCGAATCTCAGAATACCATCAGAACCCAAAGTAGCCCGGATAGCCTCACCCCGAACCACCTGATCACGAAGGTCACACAAACTCTGATCCTTGAACTATCGACTCTGAATATGATCAACTAAAGTAGAACGAACCTCAACACTGGCAAGAACTCTGCTGGGATCCGATAGGTCAAGCCTAACCAAACGGTTAGCCAACGACTGGATTTCCAAGGCCAACGGTCGCTCAGAAACTGAAAGTAAAGCTAGGCTGCCCATACTCACTGCCTTTCGGCTCAAGGCATCCGCTACCACATTTGCCTTGCCCGGATGATATAGAATAGTGAATTCATAGTCCTTCAGTAGCTCGACCCATCTCCTCTGCCTCGAGTTCAGCTCTCGCTAACTTGTGATATACTGAAGACTATGGTGATCAGTAGAGATCTCACAGTGAACTCCATATAGGTAATGCCTCCAGATCTTGAGCGCGAAGACTACTGCCGCCAACTCTAAGTCATGAGTGGGGTAGTTGTGCCTGTGAACATTCAGTTGCCTCGATGCATATGCTATCACTCGACCCTGTTGCATCAACACATAACCAAGACCGACCCCTAAAGCATCACAATACACGGAGAAACTCTGACCCTCAATCGGCAAAGTAAAAACTGGAGCTGAAGTCAATAAGGCCTTAAGCCTCTGAAAGCTATCCTCGCACTAATCCGACCACTAAAATGGGACATCCTTCCTGGTCAGCATAGTCAACGGTGCTGCTATGGAAGAAAATCCCTGAACGAACCATCTGTAGTAACCTGCTAACCCAATAAAGTTGCGGACCTCAGTAGCAGTAGTAGGTCTAGGCCAATCACAAACTGCTGAAATCTTTCCCGGATCAACCCTAATCCCATCCTTAGACACCACGTACCCTAGGAATGTAACTGACTCAAGCCAAAACTCGCACTTTGAGAACTTGGCATAAAGTCGATGATCTCTCAAAGTCTGGAGTATAACCCTCAAGTGCTTCTCATGCTCATCTCTAATATGCGAGTATACCAAGATGTCTTCTATAAAAACTATCACAAATTAGTCCAAATACGGGCCAAGCACCCTGTGCATCAAGTTCATAAAGGCTGAGGGGGCATTAGTCAACCCAAAAGACATTACCAGGAACTTATAATGGCCATAACGTGTCTTGAATGCTGTCTTAGGGATGTCCTCCACCCTAATCCTCAACTGATGGTAGCCAGACCTCAATTCAATCTTCGAAAACATGATTGAACCTTGAAGTTGATCAAACAAGTCATCAATCATCGGCATCGAATACCTATTCTTCACTGTCACCCTATTTAGCTGCCGATAATCAATACACATCCTCATCGACCCATCCTTCTTTTTCACGAAGAGAATAGGAGCACCCCAAGGCAACACACTCGGTCTAATAAACCCCTTAGATAACAGATCTTGGAGTTGCTTCTTAAGCTCCCTCAACTCAGCCAGAGCCATACGGTAAGGAGAAATAGAAATGGGCCTGGTGCCCGGCTCTAACTCAATAGCAAAATCAATATCTCTCTCAGGTGAAAGGCTTGGCAGGTCAGTAGGAAACACATTTAGGGAGTCTCTAACCACAGGAATAGACTCAGGAGACGTAGGGTCAGCACTAGCATCTCGAACATATGCTAGATAAGCTAAACACCCACGGGAAATCAACTTCCTAGCTCGAAGACAAGAGATGATCCTAGATGGTGCATGGCTAATAGAACCCTACCACATAACCGGGGATACACCGGGCATGGCTATGGTAATGGTCTTGGCATAACAATCTAAAACTGCACGGTGAGGGGATAACTAGTCCATGCCCAGTATCATATCAAAATCTAGCATATCAAGGATCATCAAATCACCCTAAGTCTCTGAATCACCAATAGATATCATACGAGATCTCACAATCTGATCCACTACTAAAGAATCTCCTACTGGGGTCAAAATAGAAGCAGGAACAGATAATGGCTCACTATCCAACCTCAAACAAGGCACAAAGTAGGCAGATACATATGAACAAGTGGATCCAGGATCAAATAAAGCCATAGCAGACTGATGGCACACAGAAATCATACATGTAATCACAGCATCCGAGGCCTCAACCTCTGGTCTCTTAGGGACTGCGTAAAACTGATGATGACCTCCACTTGCCTGACTGCCATCCCTACCACCTGCTCTGCCGCATGGAGCACCACCTCTACCTTGACAACCACCCCTCTAGCTAGAGGCTAAATTGCTCATAAAGGCTCAGCCGGTGGAACTGTACCCTGCTGGGGGGTAATCTCTAGCGAAATGACTAATCACACCACAAGTAAAACAAGCCCCTGGCGGCCTACTTGGTCGGGATGAACCAGTAGGTTCCGTATGGCCATCACGAACTGATGCCCCAGAAGTTGCACCCCTCGAAGCCTGACCCCTATAGCCCTGATGGCTGACCCTGCTCGAACTGGGTACTACTGGAAGTCTGAAGGGAAGCCTGAATCGGTCGGTTGGACTAACCCTGGTGCTGCTGTGGCTGATAACCCCGGCCCCACTGGCCAGAACCTCTACCACCATATCTGGAACCACTATAGCCACCTTGATATCGAGGCCTCTTATCTCTCGACCCTTGATCATGTCACTGTAAGTCCTCCACAGTACGGGCATAGTCTGCGATAGCCTAAAATGACCGACCACCGACAACCAATATCTTAGCTGGCTTTCTAATCTCTGGCCTCAAACCATATACAAATATGTGAATCCTATCTACCTCAGTAGGAATGATCATAGCTCTAAATGGTGCTAGCTGATGAAAATGGGTCTCATACTCTGAGACAGTCATAGAATCCTGCATAAGGTCAGTAAATTTCTCCCTGTGATGCTCACAATCACTCTGAGGTAGGAACTTGGCCATAAAGGCCTCATAAAACTCAGACCAAGTGAAAGGAGGTTATGATGGTGTTCTGCAAGCAACCTGGGCCCTCCATCATAACTTTGCTGGGCCCTCCGACTAATAGGTAGTATAACCAACCCCGTGAGTCTCCAACAAACCCAAATGATGCAACATCTCCTCACAAGTAGTAATAAAGTCATGTGGGTCCTATCCAGAAGTACCAGCAAACCTCGAAGGTGCTAATCTCAAAAACCTACCCAATGTCTTCTGCTCTGACTCTATCATAGCTGGGCGAGGAGCAAGAGGTTGTGTATCTGATGGAATCAGAATGACCTCCATACAGGGAGCCACAGTAGCAGGCTGCACTCCTAAACTTTGTGCACCCAGGGCCGCTCAGAAGGCCGCTCTCCAATCGTAACCAAAAGTTGTATTAGTAAACCCCGAATAACTGAAGACTGAGTTGGGGCTGAGGTTGGCACAAAAGTGGGTGATGGAGCTGGTACTGGAGCTGGTGGTACTTGGGCTGCCCCAAGATCCACATACTGGCCGGGCTCTATCTCAACTCTAGCAGGTGCCGCTGCTCGAGGGCGTCCTCGACCCCTAGCTGGAGTCGGGGGCTTATCTCTGCCTGACGTTGATGCTCTCGTATGAACCATCTGTGGAAGAATGAAGTAGAATAATGAGAATTCAAGAAACTTCAGAAGTCCTACGCACAATACAGAAGCAATGAAAAAGTCGTATTTCCTAAGATGTCATTATAGCCTCCCGAAGATTGGGTACAGATGTCTCCGCCCTGATCCACAGGACTCTACTAGATATTGGCTCCTATACCAATGACATCAGTGAACCTAGAGCTCTGATACCAAGTTGTCACGACCCAATTTCTCAGTCATGATGGCACCTACAACCCCCCAGTAGGCGAACCAATCCCCGTAGCTTAGGACAATTAGTAATGGGCTACTATCTAACAAATAAGCGTAAGAATAGTTTAATAAAAAAAAGTAAGGGAACAAGATAAAGAGAATAGATAACAGGAATATATATATACATATGCGGAAACCAAACCAAACCCCAAGACCTGGAATCATAGATAAAGCCAGAACTACATATAAGGAGTACAAACGATCCAAAGCAACATATACAAATGTCTTTGAATGGTAATAGAGGACATAATGCAAAAGATAAACTAAAGCTAATCTCCGGTCGCCAAGAGCTCACCCTCAGTCTGAAGTAGTCCCCAAAAGATCTTTGAGCACGGATCACAATGATCTAGCGGTGATGGCCTACGCTAGGATCTGCACCAAAAGATGCAGGGGGTAGGGTGAGCACCAAATATGAAGCATAAGGTACCCAGTAGGTATCATAGGCCGACTGGGCAAATATAAGATAAAAGCGTAGTAACAGACAGAATAGAAGCAAGTAGTCACGGAAATCAATGAAAAGGTAAACAGGAACTAGCCCAGTAGGAAGGCAATAGAAACAGCATGTAAGGCTAGCAAGCAGAATATATACACCATAGGCACAGGCGAAAGTAAGAAACAACACACCTGGGGTCCTTGCAATAACAGTATATACATAATAAGTTTACTAAATGGATGGTATACCGATAACCTCAAGTGTAAGAGGAAGAGGGAAAGAGTAATGATAGGCATGCTTGGAGACAGGAATCAAAATCAACCAATCATATCAATCTCAAATCCAGAAACTAACAGCCTAGCAGTAACCAATTTCATACTTAACCATAATAGGGAATAATTCTATAAGTAAATAACAAGAATCTACGTACAGTCTCCCGGCCGCCCATACAACCGAGGAACATAAACAAGTGAAAACAAACCCTCTAGCATCCCATACTACCGGAGCGTACAATCAACAAACAGCAAGCAAGGGTGGAGCCTCAAATAATGAATGATATGATGTATGAAGATCTCAAGTGAAATGATATCTTTATATGTACCTCCTCTGGTGCCGATCAGGCCCAGCAGATAGGTTCCATGGAAGGACACTGCCCATACACCTCTACTCTGCCATATACCCTCCCACTGGCATACGCAGCTCAAATCCCCAGGCCTCGATGTCAAGGTCAATGGAGGTCCCGGACCTCATACTAAAACTCAGCATCAAAATATGTCATCCGGAAGTAAGTTCGAGTTCAAGATAGAGACCTAGTCTCGAATATGAATGTCCAGACCCTGTCCAGGACTAAAGTAATAGGAAAATATCTAAAAAAACCTCCAAGGGTGCCCAGGCATAACTGGGTCTAAATAGTAGAAAATCATCTCAGGTGCTCGGTCCGACCGAAGCTAAAATCATCTCAAGTAGTAAGAAAACTCAACTAGCACCTCGGCCCTGCCGAGTCTAGCATTAATAGTAAAACTAGTGATAGAAATCAAAATTTAACTTTCTTTTACCCCAAGAATATTCACAAGTTAAATCAAATCATTTCCAATTCATTTCCATAAAAAATGGGCCCCCAAGGCCATGCAAGGCTTGTTAAATAATTCTCGTAGGCCCGAAGCCAAAACCATAGTAAAACATGAATAAAGCCCCTTTTATATGCATGGAAATGAATGATCAACACAAATAGCCAAACAGCAGCTCACAATCAACCTATCGGTCCTGCACAGGCCCACAGCTACTTAGCAAGCATAACCAGCCTAGAAGGATAATTCTATGTCCGGGACTCGCGGACATTCCCAATAACCCACCTTCTATGTTCTAGAGTCAACAAGGCCTCAAAGGACCACAAGGGTAAATAAAACGTATTGTCAAGTACTACAAGCATCGGAGGAACAAAAGTAGGCGGACATGAATAAAGCGGTCAAGGTCTATGGTACCAACCTAATAATCCAACCCAAGGATGCCAGCTAGTACAATTTTATTCGATATATACTAATTCTAGAGATTTTAAACCATAACCTACCTGTCATCCGATGACAAGCTGCTAGGACGACAATGTCCAAGCTCGAACCACTCCAAGAAGCTCCAAAATGACAAAAATACTTTCCAACGAATGTCTGAATGCCCATAGTTCCTTCACGGAAATTTTTCCTTACGTCCTAAGCTTCACAAACACTATATATACATAGCTTATACTCACCTATAAACAGTTCATAATTAAGCTTAAATCGGCAGATTTCCCAAAAGGATCATAACTTAAAGAAACATCTGTAGAACTTCATAAAAATGATCATAAAAGATCCCCGATATGGTTACCTTAGCAAACCAAGTGTAAATCTTGAAGAATCACCAAGAAATACCAAGTCCTATTTTCTAAAACCAGCTCCAAACGTGGTTTATTGAAGGGGAAAATGGTTGCCACGCGTAAAGATCGCGTTTCTAGGCACGGGGGCAAATTTTAGCGATAGAAATCACCAAAAATGCACCTTGATCACTCAAGAACTCTCTTGGAACCCTCCCTTATGTTTTCTCTCTGTTTCAGAACTGTTTTGGTGTTTTAAAACGTGAATTGAAGCTTTAAATCGATTTTGACCCGACCCAGTTCGCGACCCGGTGTTTGCCAGATAGTCCAAGGTAAAACAGTCATAACGTTTTACTCCTAGATCGGTTGAATGTGAGGTTTTGTGCGTTGGAAACTAGACTCGTAGACCTTCGATTTGTTAGGTTGGGGGACTTCTAACTCTTCATATATTGAGAGAAAAGCTCTGAGACATTTGACCCAAAGTTTAGAAAATTTATAAAAGAAACTTACGATAACTTTTGCCAACTTGCTTGACTTCAAAACTTATCATACGACCATAAAGACCAAAGAAATTCCTCGGGAACCGAACTACCAGTTCCTACAAGCCTTAAATGACTTGGGGCCACTACAGACAAGCTCTAACAGTACAAGAAAGGCGAAAATGCATAAATAACTGGAAGGGTCATTACATGAATGGTACGCTCTGCCTGACCATCCATCTACGGATGAAATGTTGTACTAAGATTTACCTGAGTACCAAGACCTTTCTGAAATGATCTCTAGAAATGGGATGAAAACTGGGGACCCCTATCTGATATGATAGACAAGGGAACCCCATGCATCCTGACTATCTCGCTGATGTAGAGTTCGGCATAGTCCTCCGTTGAATCTGTAGTCTTGATATCCAAGAAGTGAGATGACTTAGTAAATCTGTCCACTATCACCCAAATGGAGTCGTATTGTCTGCGAGTACGAGGTAAACCCATAATAAAATCCATGTTGATTACCTCCCACTTCCAAGTAGGAATGTTAATATCCTGAGTCACACCTCCTGGTTTCAGATGTTCTACTTTCACCTGCTGACAGTTGGGACACTTAGCCACAAAATCTGTAATGTCCCTCTTTATGTCGTTCCACCAATAGACTTTTCATAGATCACGGTACATCTTAGTGGCACCGGAATGAATAGAATACCTAGAATTATGGGCTTCTATAAGGATCTGCTGCCTCAACTCACCCACGTCAAGTACACATAAATGTCCCTGGTGAAACACACCATCTCCCCCTTGGGAGAAAACCTCTACTCTTTGATGATGAATTGCACCTTTCAAATGAAGCAATATGGGATCACTATCCTATTTCTCTTTAACCTCCACTACTTATGAAGATTCTAACCCATTCTGGACTTTCACACCATCATCTGTCGTGTCCATAAGGCAAACTCCTAAATGATCCAGCCTATGAACATCTCTGGATAGTTCTTTCCTCTCATCCTCAAAATGTGACACACTACCTATGGACAGTCTGTTGAGGGCATCAGCCACTACATTAGCCTTACCCGGATGGTAGAGCACATTCATATCATAGTCTTTGAGGAACTCAAGCCACCTTATTTTATGAAGATTCAACTCTTTCTGGGTGAACACATATTGTAGGCTCTTATGATCTGTGAATAAATCAACATAAACACCATACAAGTAGTGTCTCCATATCTTCAGGGCAAACACGATAGCTGCAAGCTCAAGATCATGAGTAGGGTAGTTCTTCTCATGGGATTTAAGCTGTTTGGAGGCATAGTCTATGACCTTACCCTGCTGCATCAAAACACAACCCAGGACGACCCTGGATGCATCACAATAAATCACAAAGCCATCTGAACCCTTTGGCAGAGTCAAGACGGGAGTTGTAGTCAATCTATCCTTCAACTCTAGGAAACTCTTTTAACACTCGTCTGACCACTGAAACTTGACCTTCTTTTGAGTCAACATGGTTAATGGGGTAGCTACAGATGAAAATCCTTCGACAAACCTCATGTAGTAACCAACCAAACCCAAGAAACTTCTGATGTCTAACTGCGAGGTGGGTTTGGGCCAGTTCTTTACTGCCCCAATCTTTTGAGAATCAAGTCGGATGCCTTCACTAGACACCACATGACCAATAAAAGCAACTGATTTCAACCAGAATTCACACTTACTAAACTTAGCGAATAGCGGGCGATCCTTGAGTGTTTGCTGAACAACCCTCAGATAAGTTGCATGCTCATTCTCATTCTGAGAATATACAAGAATATCATCAATGAAGACGATGATGAACAAGTCCAAATACTGTTTGAACACCCTGTTCATTAAGTCCATGAAAGTTGCAGGAGAATTGGTTAGTCCAAAAGGCATAATAACAAATTCGTAGTGACCATACCGAGTCCTGAAGATGGTCTTCGGGATGTCACTATATCTGACTCTTAGCGGATGATAGCTGGATCTGAGGTCTATCTTAGAAAATCAACTAGCACCCTGAAGCTGGTCGAACAAGTCATCAGTCCTGGGGATCGGATATTTATTCTTGATTGTGACTTTGTTCAACTGATGGTAGTCGATGCACATCCTGAGAGAACAGTCTTTCTTATACACGAAGAGAACTGGAGCACCCCATAAAGAGATGTTGGGTCTGATGAAGCCCTTATCCAGAAGGTCTTTCAACTGTTCTTTCAATTCCTTAAGCACAGCTGGAGCCATTCTTTAAGAAGGAATCAAAATCGGCTGGGTATCTAGAATAAGATCTATTACGAAGTCAATTTCCCTTTCCGGAGGAACTCTGGGAAGATCTTCTGGAAACACTTCTGGGAACTTGCTTACCACTAGCACTAACTTAAGAGTTGGGGTTTCAAAGTTGGAATCCCTAACCCAAACAAGTGATAGATATACCCTTTGGAAATCATTTTTCTGGCCTTAAGGTAAGAGATGAATTGACCTACAAGCACAGAGGTACTACCCTTCCATTCTAAGACTGGCATGTTTAAAAACTGGAACCGAACAATCCTAGTTCTACAATCAACTGAGGCAGAACGGGAATGTAACCAATCCATGCCTAGAATAATATCGAAGTCAGTAATTTCTAGCTCTACTAAATCGGCTGAGGTGACTTTCTGGGAAACTGTGACAGGGAAATTTCTATATACCCGTCTGGCTATAACTGGGTCACCAACTGGAGTAGAGACTAAGAAGGGTCCTGGGAGGATTTCAAGACTGACACCAAAATTTACTGTTATATAGGGAGTTACAAAGAAAAGTGTAGCCCCTGGGTCTAATAATGCATAAACATCTAAATGGAAGACTTGTAATATACCCGTGACTATATCAGGAGAATCTTCCTGGTCCTGTCGAGTCTGAAGGGCATACAACCTATTCTGGCGCTGACCACCACCTGTACCAGATGAGGCACCCTACTGAGTGGGGCAACCCACTAGAGCTACTGTAACACTAGCTTGATTCTATGAATGAGTGTCTCTACCTTTCTGAGAATTCATTGGGCACTCTTTCATTTTGTGGCCTGGCTTGCCACCCAAAGAAATTTCCACTACCTGCCATGCACTCACCCTGGTGGTTCCTACCACATTTCTTACCCACTAGATGAGTGCGCCCGCTAGTAACTGTACCTTGGGACTTAGAGCCTGGCGCTCTATCCTGTCGATCCTATCTAAATTTAGGCACTGGGGCACTAGAAAAAAATGGAGCTAGAGCTGAAGATTTCTGACGGAATTGAGAGCGATTACCACTGTCTGACTTTTGTTGAGCATAGTTGAAATCACTTGTTCTGGCTTTCTTACTGTCTCCTCCCCTCTCTTTAATTTTCTCTTCCTCAATCTGCCGAGCATAAGTAACCAATTTGGAGAAATCCATCTCCTTAATCAGCATAACAGTCTTGCACTCTTTGACCATCTCTTCCAACACACAAGATACAAACTTGCTCATACGGGCCCTGGAGTCAGCTACTATCGCTAGATCATACTTAGACAACTGAGTGAACTTGAGAGCATAATCCTTCACACTCATGTAATCCTGCTTCAGGTTGATGAAATCTTGGACCTTGGCTTCCTTGAGCTCAAGTGGGAAGAACCTGTCCAAAAATGCAGTCATCAACTGGTTCCAATCCACTGGACCTGCAGTGTTAGCCTGAGGTGGAGTTTGTACCACAGCCTGCTGATTGACCTGAGTTGTCATGGCCTGGGCAAGCACTTGGAAAGCAGCCCTGAATTCAGCATGCGTGACTTGCTCATTCAATGGGTCTGCTGGAGCTACTAGTGCTGGCTGATTTGTGGCGTTAGCTCTTTTGGGAGACATTTTCACTAAAATGTGAAGATCACGAGTTATAAAGAGATTAAATAGAGTTCATACTCTATAGCACGAGCTGGAAAATAAAGAAGAGAAGTTGTTCCTAATGACATCTCATAGCTCTTCCCCCATAACTGTGGCGCGCTTCACACCCATAAAGAAGACTCTACTTGACGCGACTTTCAGACACCTAGGACACTAAAACCTGATGATCTGATACCAAGTTTTTCATGACCCGAGGCTGCCCCCTAGACATAACATGGTGCTTAGTGTCACAAGTGACCCCAAGCTAACCCATGGTCTGGCATATCTAAACAATTTATGATGAAAACATATAATGTGCGGAAGTTGAAAATAGTTTAAAATTTGAAGTGGGAAAGATCCCAAAACATGAATATATAAAATATATAGAGAGTATAGTGATGACTGAAAACAACGTTAACAATACAATAGCTGAATCTAGTCTATGTCTGAAAGCCTCTAACTGATATGAGTTGTTGGGACATGCCCCCAGCTAACTCTAATAATCTGAAATTGAAAAGTAAAGACTGAAAAGTAAAGTATGTCTATCATCCTCGAACTATGAGGACTCACCACTGAAGCTGCTGAGTACGGACTGAAAGTCAAGCTAAGCGCGTTCTGGATGCTGAGTGCCTGAAGCTATATCATAAAATGATGTAGCACAAAAGTATGCGTCAATACTTTGAATGTACTGAGCATGCAAGATATGTGCTGAGCTGGACAACACAAGGGCTAAACATGGAAGTATGTATATTGAAGCATAAACTGAGAAGTAAGATGAGATGCAATGACCGAATAAATATTGTGAGTATATAGCATGCTGAATTGAATAACTGAATATAAGGTCAATGTAACATGAGTTTGACTGTAGAAGATACTATTAACCGACATACCCCAAGCTGAGCTAACTATGGGGCCAACTTGTAACCCTGGATGGAAGGGTGTTCATACCTTGCCAAGGGTATGAACAAGTCTGACGTGGATCCACTAACTGATGTCCATAAAGGACAAGGGTGTCAAGCCTAATATGATGGGTGACCCCTTTAGAACATACGATGGCGTCGTAGTTCTACGACTCAGGGATTGCTGCTAAAGGTCTCAACCTAAACTGGCGGGTGAGCCTTTATCCCTTCATCCGCTCGGTGCTAAGTTCACTCTCGACTGAATATAAAGCTAAAAATGCAACTGTCATACTGGATAGCTCAAAACACTAATATAATCTGAGAATGCAACATACATATACTGAAAGATATGGCATTCGAATTCTGAAACATGATTGTCTAACTAATCTGCCTAGAAAGTATAATTTATGAGATGCTGAAATTAACACAAGCTAGGGTTTCTGAGTTCTAGACATGAAACTATGCTTACTCTCCAAGAAACATGAACTAAACATCATATAAGTTGTAGCATCTAAATAGCAAGGAAATCTCTAAGGTTTATAAACCCTAGGTCTGAGTAGTCATGGAGAAACTAAAGAAACTGACTGAATTCTAGGGACATAATGGGTGAAAGGAACCACTAGTGAAATCCCACATACCTGGAGAAGAAACTACGGAGAAATCCTTTAGATTTTGGGGATGAACTTGGAGAAAACCTGTGCTTGTTCTTGAGAGAAAAGTTTCACCTCTTTCTCTTCTTTTCTTTCTAAGTCTGATGATTTTAGGAGAATGGATGTTTTAGGTAGTTTTTGACTAATTAATTAGGCTTAGGCTAGGCAAAACGACGTAGCTTAGGCCTAAAAAGAGAAAGGAAAAGTCCAGAGTACCCCTAGGAAATTTAAAAGAACTCTGCTGAAATTCGCGACTCAGAAATCACGGCTTGGTTGATGGACCGTAGTCCTGGACGACGGACCGTCAACTGAGTCGTGGTCCTATCCAGGAGTCTTGGGGGTTCTTGTATATGAGGAAACCATGACTCCACATGATGGACTATAAACTAATACCCCTGGTTCCACCTCTGAATCCATTGCTAAATTCATTGCCAAATAGGATTTGGCGATGGATTTTTGTTTAGCAAAAAAAGTAATTGTACTAATAACTCCTGTTTTTGTAGTGATGTGCTCTAACCCAAATGAGATAAAAAGATTTATAATAAAATAAGACTCCTTTAATATTTATTTACAGTTTTTATATGCTGAAGTTTGACTTGTTCTGTAATAATATTTGTAGAATCATATAACAGTGTCAATAAATTCAACAAGATCTAATCAAGAATAAGTGATTAATTATCAAGTGTCGTTGAAATTTGAAGAAGAAGACAAGAGGAAAATACTTCTGGTTACTTTAGCTGTGCATTTATCTTTTTTAGTTCATACATATATATAAAAAGAAGTTTGAGGTTGATAACTCAAACCTTCTTCTTAGTGTTTATATATTTGCGTTACTTAAGCATCCTCATTTGTAATATCATCATAGAGTGTATTATAAACTCTATGATGATCATAAAAACCCTAATTTTCTCTAACTCTTATTTTCTTCATGCTTGTTAATTAGTGGCGGTTGGTTACCTTATTAGGATAGGTAATATAAGTCCTAACGCTCCTTGCTTGTACTTTTTTATATTAAAGTTTTTGATCTATTATTAGTAAAAAAAACTTCTAGATACTATGTCTACTGACATAAATTTAGGGGGGGGGGGGGGGAAGGTTATATGTTTAATATATATGTGTGATATTTTTATACATATATTACTTAAAGTGGGTTCTAATACTTTTTCATATCAAAATAATTATTTGCTAATTAATTAAGCCATAGACTATCTCAACTATATAGTTTATCTTCGTGTATTAAATGGTGAGGATACTATGATAATTTTTCTATTTTTGCTAACACAAGAATGGGAGAACATTAAAAAAAGTCTTAGATATAGTAGATTTTGTTTTTACCTAAATTTCATTGTTGCAGTAGAAAACATTGATGTGTTATTCCAATCTATAAATATTTTTAGAAATTACATAAAAAATAATATAAGTCACAATAAATAATAATTCAAATATTTAGAAAATATTTAAAAAATTATGATCAAAGAAAAGATATACTTTTATGTCCAAATAGTAACTAAGACAAATAAAGTATATACTTTTATGTTCATGTATTAAATGACGAGGGGACCCATATCAAATGGAGATTACCATAATCGAATTTTATTTACTAACTACAATAAATTTAAGACAAAGGACCAAAAAGTTTGGATAGCACTATAAATATTGGTTGTGTTACATACCTTTGTCTCATTTCTCAACCTTATTGTCATTTGAAGTTTTTATTATCTATTGAATACTAGTTCTCCTCCGAACTCAACAAAATTTCTACTGGAATGAAAAGGTAAGGTTTTTTAAAAAAAATTCTTTTAAATCTTTTCAATTTCATTTTGTAGAATTTACTTAGTATATCTAAGGCTACTTATACTTGATTTTCTCTCTTTTATAATGATGTGATGCTTCAATTTTCTATTTTTTATGATGTTGAAATGTGTGTGGGAAATGTAAATCATATGTCTAGTGAAAATCATACTTGCATTTGATGTTTTTGTGATTTTTGGTTTTAAATATATGGGGGATATGAAAAGAATGTTGTCTCTCATTTCTATTTGCTTAAAGAATATCCATTTGTTCATGAAAAGCATGACTTATGTCTTAGGGACAAAACTGCAATAGGCTAGATTTAGGTGACAATAAATCCATTGGATTAAGACCTCTTTGTATTCTCTTCTTATCAGAGAAAAAAGAGGTTGCCAATATTTCTATACCAAACAAAAAAATTTAGATAATAAATGCCAAAAAACATAGGAAAAGAAACACACTTTATGAATTTCAAAATAGAGAAACGATTAAAAGTCTAGATAGGGCTGTAGAAGTTTTTTATTTTCTCAAGAAGTTTTTCGAAGATTTTTCGTCATACAAAAAGAAAATTCAAGATGACCACCTACTTAAAGAGGGGAGGTCTCTGATATTATCACTTTTTTTCTTTTTTAATCTTCTTGCTTAAGTTTTTTAGATGGCTAAGGCTAGATTTAGGTGGCAAATGGATCGATTCGATCATTTATTCAAAAAAAAAGTTCATGCCATACTGCTAATTCAATTAATCGATTTAGTATAACTCAAATTAAACCTTTTTGAATGGTTCTAATTATCTTTAATTTCCGTTTAGTTATTTTGCTACTTTAAGTTAAGACGTCAAATAACATACTAATATTACTAGCATTCTCATTTGTTACATAAAGATTATCCAATGCTAAATCAATTATATGTTTAATATATATGTGTGATATTTTTATACATATATTAATTAAAGTGGATTCTAGTACTTTTCTTATATGAAAATAATTAATGGTTGAATAATGAAAGCAGAGACTATTTCAATTTTAGATGATGAGGAAACTTAAAAAAAAAATCTACTTTGCTTGAGACACAAGAATGAGAGAACATTATATAAAAAACTAAAATATTGTAGGTTTTATTTTCTCTCCTTAATTTCTATTATCGCAGTAGAACATTAAAAGGTGATGTTATACACTAGCTCACTCACTTGTGATACACTAGCTACCAGTCCACCCACCCTCACTCACTTGTCTTTCTCTGCGTCTTCTACAGCTTAATTGCAGCGATTGAAGAAGTTGAGGGTACTGATTTTGGAAATTATAAGAAGTTGAAAATGGATTCATTTGGTGCTGAAAACAGTGCAGTGCCACTGAGAGTAGCACCACTGAAAAATTATCAATATCCATATCCACCTCCCTTGGCTATATATGAGAACATTGTGGCCTCTCAACAATTGTTCATGGATACTTTGCAGGAGCTCCATGATGCCATGGGAACCAAGTTCAAGATTCCTGTTATAGGGGGCTTGAAATCATGCTTGAGCCATTTGACAAGAAGTTCTGAATCAACCTTCAATATGACCCTGTTATACCCATGTTGGAAGCTTTATACAACTCTACCTTGGTGATTAAGTTCCGCTTTAGTTGGTGTGAAATGAGCGGATTCTGGGATACACCAAGTAATAACAAATATTGCACCCTGAATTTCAGCTTGATTGTTGGAGCAAAATGCTTGATTTGCATCGCCTCTTTGTTGAGGTAACTAATCGTGGTGGTGTGGAAAAGGAAAATATGGAAGGAAGTAAAATTAGTTTTTAGATTTCCTTCTTCAGCCACAAATGCTTCATTTCTCCTTAGAAAACACTATAATTCATTGTTATTTCACTATGAACGAGTCTACTATTTCAGGCAACATACTGGATTCCTTCTCCTTATGATCTTGTGTTGCAGCAGCATGTCCCACATCCACCTCATCCTAAAGCCAACACGCCACCCCAGCCACAAGGATGGAAATAACAGTTCCTGAAGCACCATCGACAGTGTCTGGTGTAATTGATGACAAGTTTGAGAGTGAATATTTTATAACAGAGAAGAGTGATTTTAAAGGTTTTCACTATGATCAGGTTTCAATGAATCAAGAGTTACAAAATCAAAATCTGCCTACATCAACAACTGCGGTTAAACTTGGCATTGCTAAGTTAACTCCTAGAAGAAAAAAATTATTAGCAACTGATGAGGAGAAAATATAATCATGGCACAGCTAAGTTAACTTCTCTGATGCACAAGAGCTAGCTTTTTTGGGATGTTCCCCTTTTCATTGTCTTTCCTCTTCTAAACAAAGACTCTTCAAAGATATCACTGTTTAGATCTATCTCCATTTTGTAAAAAGTTTAAACTCTTATTTTCAAATTCTGCTATAAAACCTTCATTCTTAACTTATCTTAATTATAGTGCTTGTTGACTTAGTGATTATGTGTAGTTCAATTCTTAACTTTCTACCATAGTTGGGAAACAATTTGAAAGTATGAACCTGCAGATATAATTCATGGGCTTACTTTAAAGATTTACTTCCCTTATTATTTAAAAAGAGACAAAAGAACAACATACCCAGTATATCCCCACACAGTAGGGTTTGAGGAGGGTAGAGTGCATGCAGTCCGTACCACTACCTCAGAATCGAGGTAGAGAGGCTATTTTCGATAGACCTCCGGCTCAAAGCAAAAACAGTTTATAAACTGAGATAGTATAAGGACAAGAGACAATAGGTGGCATCAAAACAACAGATAACATAAACACAACTACCACAAAATAATACAACAGTCGACCAACCCGGAACAACAAACATGACCAAAATACCAAGAACAAGATACTACAAGCGTAGTACTACAACTACTAGCACGAACCAAAAACCAAACACTCCTACCTACTAGCATGAGCGCATACCTTCCTACTAACCTCCTACCCTAATTCGCGTCTCCACAACTTCCTATCTAGGGTCATGTCCTCAGCAAGTTGTAAATGCTCCATGTCACGTCTAATCACCTCCATCCAATACTTCTTCGGTCTACCCCTACCTCGCCTAAAATCATCCATAGCAAACCTCTCACACATCCGTACTGAGGCATCGATGCACCTCCTCACCACATGCCCGAACAATCTCAACCTCGTTTCTCGCATCTTGACATCCACCAAAGTCACGCCCACCTTATCACGAATAACCTCATTCCTAATCCTATCTCTCCTAGTAAATCCACACATCACAGCATCCTCATCTCCGCCACCTTCATATTTTGGATGTGAGAGATCTTGACTGGCCAACACTCCACCTCATACAACATAGCTGGTCTAACTGCCACTTTGTAGAACTTACCTTTAAGTTTAAGAGGCACCTTCTTGTCACACAAGACTCCGGAAGCGAGCCTCCATTTCATCCATCCAACACCAATACGGTGAGTGACATCCTCGTCGATCTCCCCATTTCCCTGGATCATAGGTTCAAGATACTTGAATCATCTTTCTTGTGAATAACCTGAGTATCGAGCTTTACTACCAAGTCCATCTCCTGCTCCACCGCACTGAACTTGCACTCCCAAGTAAGCATCCCAGTACTTCTATAATAAATTGAGTAAGATGAAGCAAAATATATTTTATGAATGAATGAAGAACTGAATATATACTAAAAACAATCTCTGTGGGAGAGTTTCTCCTATGTGAAAACTAAACCAGTAAACAAGGAAAATAAAATATGTTCAAAAAGGTGTCGTTAGTAAATACATAGGGTATAGAATTCATTAATTAGATACTGTATTTATTAGTTTTGAGATAATGATAAACGACATCATTTTCCACTGTTTTACACTAGATGAAAGAACTACTCCCTCAGACCACTTTTACTTATTCACTATACTAAAAATAGATGTACATTATTACTCCAGTTTAGAAATCAAGAGAGATTATTTATCACTTAATTTACCTTATTATTAACTATAGTCATTTTCTGATACATTTTCCAAAATAATGATTTTTTTATATTCAAAGGGTGATATATGTAAATTGTCATTCTATTTATTGCTCCTTAAGGGTGTGTCAGAGTCAATATTGGACAAGTAAAAATAGACGAGGGTAGTAATTGAAAAACCTTTACAAAGTTTTCAAATCTAGAGGGGATCACATTAAATAAGAGATCACCATAATCACATCTTTTTGCTAAATACATTGAATTCATGATAAGGAGAAAAAAGAATCATATGACAATACAGGAAACTCATCGGTATTTTGTTGAGAAATAGCCCGTATAGCTAACAAGATCGATTTTTAAAGTAATCGATCTAGGGGTGGAGCCACAAGGGTGGTTACGGTTTGGCATAACTCAATAACTTTGGCTAAAATTATATATTTGTATTTTAAAAATTCATTTAATATGTACAAATATGTATTCAAAATCATGTATGGAAAAAGAATTGTGGTCCAGAAACCATAAACTGATAATCCTGGCTCCACCTCCGAACCCGTTCCTAAATTTGCTGCCAAATAGGATTAGCTGCGGATTTTTGTTTAGCAAAAAAAGTAATTGTACTACTAATTCTATTTTTGTAGTGATTTACTCTAACCAAAATGAGATGAAAATACGCATAATTAAATATGTCTCCTATAATTTTTATTTTGCAGTTCTTATTTGCTAAATTTTGACTTGTTCTGTAATAATATTTGCAGAAGTTCTAAGACTTGTTACAACGAAGAAGATGAAATGACTGAACAATAAGTACGCCGAATGAAAAATAGTATGAAACATATTTAGCAAATGATAGTCTTGTATCATAATTAATCCTTAAGTAAAAATACTGGATTTTTTGATTGGGGAGCTTCTTATAACTGACATAGACCATGTGAGATCATGATATCCAACTTCTTACACCCAAGTCGGTAGAGTTGTCCTATACCTTGCTTGTAACACCCTAAAAATTCTAAGCTAAGACCCGAACTGCTGTCCATAGGTGTCATGATCAATTCTCTAGTGTAGCAAGTGTTTTGGATGTGAATCATGTTCATAAGAAACTCTTATCAACAAGTTAAGTTGAAATCACCCCAACCAAAGAAGTTTTCATGTAAGACTAAACTAGGGTCAAATTCAAACGATCATAACTCCTAGAATATAAAGATTTAGGTGACCTAGTACCCACTAAATTAATGGTTTTTGAGTCTTCTTTCCAGCGCCACCAACCATGCATTAATCTGAGTCCAGAGTAAAATGTTATCAGTGTTTTACTAAAAGGTGTCTGTCAGTCAAAATGGCAGACAACAACCACGAGAGGCATCCACGACTCGTGGATCAAACTACGACTCGTGGTTTGCCTTCGTGAAAACTGATCCTGCAATTGGTTTTTTGCCTGAAAACCATGAGGGGGTTCCACAGGTCGTGGAATGATCCACGGGTCATGAAACCAACTCGTAAAAATCAGTTCGGAGGCTAGAAAAGTTGTCTGAGAACCACGACCTCAATCCATGAACCGTGGTCCATTCTACGGGCCGTGGTTCATGTCCGTTGGATCCGACGATGAGTTTTTTTCAGCAATTTTACTTAGTTTTCTCAGGGGTATTTTAGAATTTTTCCACCTAGCTTTTTATTCCTAAACTAAGTTATTTTAGGCCTATTTGGAGAGGTTTTATCCGTACTTAGTCTTTCCTCTCCTCATTCTATCGATTCATGTTTAAGGAAAAGAAAATAACTCTCTCTTTCAAGCTAAAGACCTAGGGTTCGTCCTCAAGATCAAAACATCCATGTTTTGTTGAAGATTCTCCAGTAAACAGGTATGTGAGATTTCAATGAGGGTTTTCTTTCACCTTCATGCCCAAAGTACAGATTTCAATATGATATTACAATTTATGATTCTAGGGTTCTTACCCAAACATGTGTTTCACTATGAATTCGATTTCTTTATGGTTCTACATAACTACTATCCTTGTAAAAATGATATTTACACGAATTCCTGTAATTAGATTTCAGAACCCTAGATTTTTGGAAGAAGCGTATTTTTATCCTAATTTTACCCAACCACGCATGTTTTTGCAAAATTGAATTCCTTATGATACTATATGTTTCCCGTATATGTTTAAGTTATATTGCATGAAGTTTTACATCTTAAAATCCCTGGAATTTAGATAAAATAGACTTAGCATGGATTTACAGTATCTTCTGCATAAATTAGATTACTTTTCAAGAACTTAGCATGAAATTATGGTATTTTCACATGAATTAACTTTTCTTCAGAATTTAGCCTAATCTACTAGCACTTAGTTTCAAAGCATGAAATTACCCAGTTATTAGCCTAAAGCTTTTCAGAAAAATAGAATGCTTTCAGTCTTGGTATTATGTTTTATTCTCAGAAAGTTAGTATTTTGAGCTATCCAGTATGTCAGTTTATTTATTTATTTATTTACTAAGCTCGGAGTAGTATTTAGCACCAAGCGAACAAGGGGATGAAGGCTCACCCATCAGTTTAGGCTGAGACCTTTACTAGAAGTCCCTAAGTCCCAGAAATACGACGCCATCGTAGGTTCTAAAGGGGTCACCCGTCAGATTAGTCTTGACACCCTAGTCCTTTTTGGACATCAGATTAGTGGATCCACGCCAGAAAATGTTTGTACCCTTGTCAAGGAATGAACACCCTCTCAGTAAGAGTTACAGGTTGGCCCCATAGTTAGCTCGCATTGGGGTATGTCGGGTAACAGTAGCTCCCACAGTTCAGATTCATTATTGCATGACCTTGTATTCAGTTATTCAGCTCAGTTCAATAATATACAGTTATATGTTTATATACTTTGTCATTACGTCAGATTATATCTTTCAGTTTGCATTCAGTACAATATATCAGTATTTTTAGCATGATCAATAGAAGAAACTCTCCTAAGGATTTACTTTAAACATGACTCATGGTTTTCAACTTAGTTGAACTATTTCAGAATTTACAAACGTAATTCATCTTTTTAGTATATGGATCTCCATGTAACAGTCTTATGTATGTTTAAATATCATAATCTCACAGTTATAGTTCAAAAACATGATTTACACCCTTTTCAACAAAAGAGTCTATATTCTACAATTTCACTTATGCATTCTCAAACATCTATACTTAGTCCAGTTTTCAGCCATGCGTTTAGTATATACATGTTTTCTCATGATTTTTAAGTTAGTGCGTATCTTACATGCTCAGTACATTCAAAGTACTGACCGTATACTTCTTTGTGCTATATTGTATTATGATATCAGATTCAGACTCTCAGTCTCAGCATAACAGTTAGTGCGATCCATTGCCATATCAGTAGTTATCAGGGGTGAGTCCTCATCATTCGAGGATGGACTTTTATTACATTCTTCTTTAGTATTTTAAGTTTCACTATTTAGAGTTAGCTGAGGACTTTTTCCAGCCGCTTGTCAGTAGTAGAGGCTTCCAGACATAGAGTCAGATATTCAGTTTGTATTCATATTGGGTCTTACTTTTCAGATGTATATTATCTTCAAAGATTTTCAGATAAATTCCAAAACTTATGTTTTATCAGTTTAGCTTCCGCTCAGTCTTATTTACACAGAATGTTTAGTGTTATGCCATGCCATGGGTTAGCTTGGGGTCATTTATGGCTCTAAGCACCATGTTACGTCCAGGGGGTAGTCTTGGGATGTGACATTGCTGAAAAATAGGACGAACATAACATAAGGATCCATAATAAATCCATTTTGGGACACACAAAAGGAGTCGTTCGACTTGCAGAATGATCCATAACCTATGCTGGATACGTAGTTTTGGGCATGTTCCTTCTAAACCCATACTCTTTTTGTGTTAAATAGTCCTCCAAAAACATATATATGTTCATACTATAATTTGTTAAAATAACTTAAAATCATACTTTTGAGCCTTGGGCTCAAAATCATAAGCATTTCATGCTAGTGAGCCCTTACGCTCAAAATCATATATGTTTCATACTAGTGAGCTCTTACGCTCAAATTGATAAAAGATCATACTTGTGAGCCCTTGCACTCTAAAATCATATGAAACATGCCAATCTGAACTTTCAAGATTAAAGACATTCTTTCTTTTCAAAGAATATCCACGCGCATAGAAGTAGTTTGTAAGCTTTCTTGGAGTAGAATTTCAAAATCGTAAACTAGGTTTCATAGAAAACATGAGACGACTTATGTAAAACATGAAATATACTTCAAAATCTTGAGATAAGTTCACAAGGTTTAAAACAAATCCATGGACATGAAATCAGAATAATAATTCGAGGAATGACTTCAATTTATGGAATTTCTACTATTTTTATGGAGGATTCACAGATTTTAACCAAGAAAATAAGAAATGAACTTCAAGAATTTGAGTCAAAAACCCTAACTTGATTCTATGTAGACAAACTATTGAATCATAATTGTGGGGAAGAACAGGTTTCCAACACTGAAGGTTAGCCTTACATACCTGGAGAGGAAGAAGAACTTGAAAGAGAACTTTGGGGCGAATCCTCGCTTGAATTCTCTAGAGTTGTTTGGAGAACTTGTTTTCGCTTGAATTTTGTGGAAAAGGGGAGGAAAATAATCGATGTTTCTCTGGGTAATAACCCTTTGTGGGAATTTAAAAGTCGTGGGTAGGGGTTTTCAATTCAATAAAAGGACTACAACACCCCTCTAAGAATGCGAGAAAGAAAAAGAATTAAAAAACATCTTGCCTAGATCGAGCGCTGGAACGGCACGCCTCCCATAGCGCCAACCTACAGAAATTTCACCCGTCTAAAGTTTGGTGGCTGGGCCGGCGCGCCATCCATAGCCCCGACATGATAAATTTTGTTGTTCTGAAGTTAGGGGGTAGGGGTGGCATGCTAGCTATCGCCCCAACTTGCTGATGCTCGGTAAAATGCGCATAATATTTTCTTTGAAACTCAAATTGATGAGCGGCCGGTAGAATTTGAAACTAGACTCAAAAACCTTTAATTTGGTATGTACAGGGCCATGTAACTCTTAATTTTCTAAGAGGAATGCTTCTTTGATATTTACTCTAGTAAAAACTTATACAAAAACGTAATCGGTAGAGAAGCTTTCAACTCAACTTTGCGCAAGAGGTTTCATATGACCTTAATTCACATCCAATACATTGTCCACACTTAAGGATTGAACATTACACCTAGGTTCAAATAAAAATTCGTTGGGTTTGGGTCTAACTACATATGTAGATTCAAATCTTAGCCCAAAAGTTCAAGGTGTTACAATATCTCCCCCTTGGGATCATTCGTCCTCTAATGAGGGTCATGGATAGAAGGAGTACCTTATATGCAAATCATAACATGGTCTAGTCTCTCTTGAACTATCCTTTAGCAACCTGAACTTCATTACATGAGGAGCTTCGTAACAAGCCATGGAAGAAATGTAAAGGCACGAGTCATGGAATACATGAGACTTAACATAGACATGACATAAGACATGAGTTTCATGAGACATGAACATAAGATCATAAGACATGAATTCATAGAAATTCATAGAAATTGTAGGCACATAACCTGAGTATATTAGTAATGTGACTTGGGTTCATAGAGTATGAATGACATGACAAAGACTTGGACATAGGTCTCATTCAATCTAAAGTTACATGATATGTTCCATGAGTCTGTTGGTTATAGGAATAGGAGTATCTTCATGTCAAATGATACGACTAACAATCTTTGAGCTTAGAAACACCTTTTAAAGCTACCCTTCCTCCTCTGAATACCACACTTCATCATTTCCAACATACAATTCTCACATGTGCACATAGAGATACTAAGTTCAGAGTCTAACTGCATGCTCTTACCATGTTCAAGACTAACTCATAGGTACAAAGTTCTACTCCCAATGTGATCCCGCTAGTCTGAGTTATGGGATCCTATATTCTATATCCCCCTTAGGAACCTTCATCCTTGAACATTAAGCAGCTCTTAGGTTTATTCTAAAACTCGATGAGGTCTTTTTCATATCTAGAGTTATCCCCAAGAATACTACTTCTTCCTATCAATAAATCAACCCACCTTGAGCTTCAACAAGAAGTCACTAGTCACATAATGCAATCAATCAACATGACATTCAAGCCTATTAATATGATCACTTCATGGTTTCTTGGAGCTAAAACTATCTAAGAATCTCTCTGAGCATACCTAAAATCGATAGCTTCACATACTTCCACAAGGAGACACACAATATATTCTGATCTAATTATAACACATAATTAAACTCTATCTAGCATTTCACCCATACTCATAAACTTAGAGGACACAATCACACCATAGCCACCACTAAATGATCATCCACTCTCTCTCATCTTAGCCTTTACCTATATTCCTTCACTACCACCTATCATATCATAATTGTAAGTCAGTAGAGGAATATAATGGGAGTATGCACTGCATGATTGGCAAATAGAGGCCTTACTCTTGACTATAAACATGGAGTATGAACTGAGCATCATTAATAAGGGAATGAGCATTGGGGATAAAGGGATATTATTCAATCCTAACTCATACTTAGCTTGCCCTTGTCACTCAAGATGACGCCTGAGGGATCAAGTGCAATAGGCAGGAATACTTCACATACTGAACACATAAGGTATGAATAGAGGGTTGTTCTAAGCATAGACATGCCATAACCATCCATCACCATTATGGATGGACGTACATATGGCTTAGGGAAAGGAAATCATAAGCATGAATTATTCAAGAAATCTGATCTGAACATAAACATGATATAGAATGGTTTTGGTAGGAATGAGTCCTAGGACTTAGCAGACTGAGAGACACGGGTTCATATATAATGAGCTTCATAACATAGAGTTAGAATTCATGGAATCATAGAGTAAGACTAGAATCCTGTCTGAAGTGATTCCTTCTCATTTTAGGAACCGAGCATGAATGTGAATCCATATAGAGTGTATGAACCCTAGTCATAGGCATAGAATAAATACGTAAAACAATGATTAGAGTGTCATCTTGACTGAAGTTCAAGGTATTCTGTAGAATAAGAATGGATCATTATCTCATCATAGCTCTTTTATGGAATTCTATTATGTTTGAGTCACATGACTCGACTTGGTTCTTTATTCTATCATGTCCCCCTTAGCTCAAAGGTTGACGTTCTAATTCTGAGGACCTCTTCTCTAAACCGGTCTATAATCAAATATCTCTGCATGGTTGGGGTATCACTATGCACATGGATGCTAAACTCTCCTTTGAAGACTACATCTGTGGATACTAAAAAAAATTCTAGGACTTGTTTCTGAAATAACTCCTAACTTCCTTTTTGTATCTAATACTATCACTATAGGATTCATACTCTTACTATCTTACTAATATCTCACCTCTAATTTCTATCCACCCAATTCAAAAGGGTTAAAACTTACATCAAAAGACTCAACATCGTCTACCTTATCTATAATCCCCTCGATTAAGCTCTTAGGGAAACCATATAATACATAGCATTTCTCCACCTTTTACAACTTACTAATACTAACTTAGTCACACCTAGCATTTATAAGCTTAGGATCTCATACAGTAACATACCTCCTTAGGCACAGATCAATCTTTCTAACACCCAAGGCTCTTCTTCTTTATCTAATGAATTAGCCTTTATTCACCTATTCATCTCTAGCCCATATATATACAAAATCATGCTTACACCTTCATACTTGTCGTAATTTATCAACTTAAGATCTTGCACACATTACCTCCAACCTACTATATCAATTCCACAAAACTAGCATTATCACCCTCATACTATGATTCCATTATTTACCTAGTGGATACATGACTCAAGCTACATGGTTAAATTAATCAATATCCCCATATTAGGCTACTATACTTCTGACTTCATATTTTTGGCTCTGGAATAATTCTACTACTTATGGCTTACAACACCCCAAATCATCATATACTATCTCTCAAGTGGCAGCACTACCCACGCATTGACACATACTTTCTAGCTAAGGGTGTCATCTGAATTCAAAGTTTAGGGAAGGATATGAAAGCATGTTCTACCGTAGGCCCAACACATGATTCATGATAAGTGCATTTTTTTAATCAAGAGACTTAAATGCACTAGTGGACTCCTCTCAAGCCCTTGTGCAGGCTCTTAGCTTTTTGATGGCTCTATCTGAGAGTACCATATGGATAGGAATCTAAGATTTATTGCTTCTATCACCTAAAATATTAGGAGTCATCGGTGGAACTGGAACAATGTACAAATTAGAATAGTTTTATATAGTTTAACTCTATCGCACGAACTAGAGTAAGAAAGAAGGTATGTACTTCCTAATATCTTGTAGCTTCTTCTTTATAAGTGTGCGCTTCACACCCATAAAAAGAACTCTACTAGACATGACTTCATAGACACCCTATGAAACTTGAACCTAGTTCTCTAATCCCAAGTTTATCACTCCCCGAGCCTAGACCCTGGGTGTTGCCTGCACCCGATGCCATTGCTGGCCTAAGTGTACCCGTATGTGGAATGTGACATGAGAATTCATCTAATATGTGCAAAATACATAAGTAAAGCATAAGATTTATTTTGGAAACAAACTTTATTCATAAATAAAAAGCTCAAAGTTTCATAAACATGGTGACATGAATGTCAAAATATGAAATAACATGAATCTGACAACTGACTATCTATGAAGCCTCTAAACTCTGAGAAATATTGTCTACTAGGACAAGGCCTCGTCATACCTTTATTGAACTAAATCATTGCAACTAACATAACTAAGCCCCAGAGAGTATGGAGGGCTAACACTAGCTAAAAGTGAGAGACTTAATGATGCACCTGATCATGAGACTGAGTACCTGAATCTTCATCGTAAAATGATGTAGAGCCAAATAGTGTCAATACATGTTCAGAAGTTTGGGGTTGGGGCAGTGCGACAGCCATCGCCCCAGCCTGTTGATGCCCTTAAAAAACACATAACAGTTTATTCAGAATCGAATTGATGAGTGGTCAATGTCGTTGGAAAATAGACTCAAAAACCTTTAATTTGGTAGGCATAGGGCCATGTAACTCCTTATACTTTAGGAGGAATTCTCGTTTGAATTTGACTCTAGTAAAACTTCTATGAAAATGTAATCGATCGAGAAGTTTTCAACTCAACTTTGTACTAGAGGTTTCTTTTGACCTTAATTCACATCCAATACACTTCTTAAGGATTAACCTTTACACCTAGGTTCAAATAAAAATTCATCGATTTTGGGTCTAACTACTTACATAGAATGATTCAAATCTTAGCCTAAAAGTTAAAGGTGTTACGTGTCTTGTCCAAATATGGAATCATATATGGCCTACACATCCATTCATTGATCTTGATCAGCAAATCTATAAGATGATAAACCAAAGAATATTCCCTAACAATGTCTACAAAATCCTCTTGTAACACAATGGCATTATTATCAAGTTTGTTCTTGACATTTTGAGAGCTGATTTGAATAATTTGGATATTGATCATTGGTTGCTTCATGTCTCTACCAGAGTTGTTCAGGGACTCACCATCCAAAATATTTTGGAAGATCCATATACTTTTTTTCTTTGGCCTATTTGACTCCTCATCATCAAAATTGAGACATTTTAGCATAACAAATTGTACCTTCAAATTGCCCCGTTACACTTCACCTTTCAAGAATCTTGTGACCGTCGACCTAAGGCATATTACTTTTGATCAATTATTGAAGAATAACATGGTCATAACTCCATTTCTGCCTACCTAAAGCTTAGGGGTTGTAAGGATATCCAATTACTCAATATTTCTGCCCTGGGGCTTAGTTATTTATTTATTATTGAAAGTCATTACATGGATTTGAAGTTCCTCAAAGACTACCCTGAGTTGAAAATGTTGAGCATTTTGGAGGGCAACACTATAATCCACAATTATGAATTTTGGAGAAGGTTTAACTTGTTAGAGTTTATTTGTTCATTCTGAACTCATGATACTTTCCTTCAACAATTCTTTCTTCAAGGTAATTAAACTTTAAACCTTTTGTGTTCTTCGATGTACTATTGCTTGCTATATAGTTGGAGGAAATTTTTAAAAATCGTCTCTCATGTATTTTTCTTTTAAAAGTTTGTTGTTCAAGATTCAGTGCCAAAGACACTTGGGGCTCCACTAGAGAATTTGCATATTCTTATGTTAGGTTTATCGTTTCATGATCTAGATCAAGTTTCAGTTATTGTTTGGTTACTTCAAAGTGCACCCCAATTGCCACACTTAATATCCAGGTAATAATTAAAGAGCGGCACATATATTCTTATTACTGATGCTTCCTGATTTTAAACAATGATGATTAACTATTCTAGATTTCATGTAGCACTTATAGAAACTGTGCCTTTTTAAAAAAGAAATCCCATACTAATTGTGCATTGCAGAGGTTGAAAATTAAGAAAGAGTTACCAAACATGTGATAAGTTGCATTGTTCCTTTTCCAAGTCGTACAAAACTTCCAAATTGTTTACTAATTGAAACACCTTTCCTTTTATATATATTTGACATTTATAGTATGTAGAGATGAATATGTAGCGCGAAGGAGAAACCTTAGGATGTAACCTCTTTATTGATTTAACTTCCTATAAAATATAGATTGTTTTTGAAGAAAAATAAATGAGCCACATATATATATCCTTATTATGCCTTTACTATGATAAAAATAGCGCTGAAATCCTAAAAATTCTTATCATCTTATGAAATGTTTTGTCTTCAATATGGTTCTTTAGCAACACTTAACATAAATGCCGCTAAAGGTTCTAGCAACCCTGGATTCAATGGTATTTACTTAATTGCCAGTAAATGATTTTGTGGCAATACTAAAAAAAAAAATATTGCTATTAAAACCCACTTTTGGAATACTTATATTTGATACATTTGAAATTAAAATCTAGTAGTAGCTTTCCGTGAATCATTCCATATACATCTAATTTCAAATTTTCCTCTATATATATAGCACGAAATTGAAACTCAGGGGGATGACAAAGTAGTGGCAATTACAGACTATTTGACAACTTCGGACTTTGTGGATTAGGATCTCATGACACTTGAAACACTAAAGTTCATGAATTTCAAGAACTCCTCGGCTAAACTTGTTTTCATGAAGCTTTTGCTGGTTCGTTGCCATTTAGTTGTAGAGGTTACAGTTAAGCCTATGAGATCATTCGAGGATGATGGAGTGTGGAGATTTTACCTTGAACTGCTGCAGATTCCTCCAGCATCACCAAAAAAATTGAACTCTAGAAATAACAGGTCAATAATTCACAAGAATGGCTAATAAAACCTTACCTCTAGAGAAATCAAAACAAACAAATGGCCTAATAAAACCTTAATTGTTTCTTGAGAATGTAAGTTATATTATTATCAGTATTAAAGAATTTTTATACTATTATGCAGCCAAAAAAGAGAAGGAGAGGTCTTATAGATTTGTCGGACAAGTGGGCTACTTTGGTTATAATCAATAAGAGGTTAATTTGCACATTTATTTTAGGAAGTTTTAACATCTCTCCCAGTAATTATTTTCTCTCCCGGCGTAAGATAGCGTGACTGCTATTGTGCGCACATCAGAGATGAGAATAGCTCATGGAAGACCTAGAAAATATGTATCGCCCGTGAAGAAGGATAAGGGAATCAAACAAGCTCCCCGGGATCAGGCACCCAGGGGAAAGGAAAGGAAAAAACATCAGCAGATGTGGGGATCTCTACTGTCCATCGACTATTATTCCATCGCCTACTGTTTCATTGAATTTGGGGATAACTGGTATCCATGATACCATTTCAAAACCTGAGGAACCTGCTACGAACAAGGAGGATGAGGTTCACAAGGAACCCAGGAATGAGCTGGAGATACAAGTATAGAGGAAACTCGAGATGCAACCACCACCAGAGGGTGAGAAGTTGACAAGTTTATTCAATACTAAACTTACTACTAGAGGTATGGACTTGTACTATATAGCAACGGTTGTTAAAGATGGGGCCGAACTCCTGCAATTGCAACCAAATGATGTTGAGCAGGAAACTAAGAAGAGGAGGAAAGAATTTATCCTCTACGTGGTTGGTAAATCAACCTCTATTGGAGCCTTGGAGAGATTTATTGCCTCTCAATGTAAGTTTGCAGCTAAGCTAAAGTTTACTACCATAATGAGGGATACTTTATGATTTTGTTCACTTCCATTGATGATAGAAATAAAGTTCTATGTTATGGACCCCATACTATGAATAACAGGCTTGTAATATTGAAAGTGTGTACATCTGACTTTGATTTCAATGTTGAAGTATAACTACTATCCCCATATGGGTGAGGTTCCCAAACCTACCACTTAACTGTTGGAGTAAGGATTCACTGAGCAGGATAGGGAGTGTTTTGGGGACTCCCTTGTATGCTAATGATTGCACCACTAAAGTAGAAAGGATCTCTTATGAAAGGATGCTAGTGGAGATGAATATGACTCAACCATATCCTAGAATACTGACAATGCAAGACCCAAGTGGAAGAATGTTTGAACAAAAGCTAGAGTATGATTGGGCTCATGAATACTGTCCCATATGTCTTATGGTAGGCCACAAATGCAACACAAATGAGAAGAAAGTAGTCCCTGAACCAAGGAAGCCAAGGCAAATCCCAACATGGCACCAAAAATCAGTACAGGAGCAGCCACATGAGGAACAAATTTATCTAGGATCTGATGTGACATTCCCATCGATACAGCAGGGGAAAACAATAAATGAATGGAAGGAAGCTAGGGGTAAATAAGCTACAAAGAATAGAAGCAAAGGACTATCTGTGTCTATTTCCATAAATAATGGTTTCAGCATGCTGGAAGGTGCCATTCAGCAACCAGATGGGGTCTTGAGTACCAGGGAAGTAGGTCAGAGTAGCAGGGGTGATGGATGAGGTGGGAAACATATTTTTTCATATATTATATGATTATAGTAGCTTGGAACATTAGAGAAATAAACGAGGTGTAAAGGCAAAAAGAAGAAGTTGATTTCCTTAATAAACATCAAGTTAGACTTATAGCTATTATTGAACATAAATTTCAACAAAAGTATGCTCAAAGTATAATAAAGAAGGTAGCAAAGCAGTGATAGTGATGTGATAATTATGATGTGATGTGAAGGGTAGAATTTGGCTATTATGGGATGATAGTTATGTTGATTTTCACCCTATTGATATGGATGAACAGCTTATACATGGTCAAGTTGAAATACACAATGAAAATATGACATTCCACCTGACAACTGTATATGGACTTCACTCTATAACTGCTAGAAGTAGCATGTGGCTGGCTCTAAGTGATTATGGAAATAGAGTTCAGGGTCCATGGGTGTTAATGGGAGATTACAACACCATGCTGGAGGTAGAGGATAGAGCAATTGGTATCCAAGTAAAATACAATGAAATTAGAGACTTCTCCAATTTCCTGCAAGATAATGCTCTTACAGAACTGAAGTCATTGGAAGAAATTTTACTTGGACTAATGGGCATGTCCATAGTAAGATTGACAGAGATATGGTTAATATTGAGTGGATCCAGCAGTTCCCTTATATAGAAGTAGTAGTTATGGATCCTGGATGTTCTGATCACACTCCTATTTCCATTAATGTTGATACTAGGCAGAACCACATCAGGAAACCATTTATGTTTTTTAATGTACTTAAAGATCATGAGAGGTTCCCAATAATAGTTCAACAGGGTTGGAATGTCCCATCTTTTAGACAGGCTATGGGAAGAGTATGGTACAAGCTTAAACTAATCAAGCATGAACTAAAATAGCTGAATAACAAGGAGCTTAGTAGAGTTACCAACAAGATCAATGCTATTAGGGAAGAGCTTGAATACGTACAAGGGGAGATGAGGTCTTCCATCATAACCTTGACTTGTTTGACACTGAGAAGGAGATTAAACAGAGATTGGAATAGTGTAGTCTAATTAAGGAGAGTATCATCAAGCAAAAGTCAAGAATATATTGGCTCAAACTTGGGGATTCGAATACTAATTATTTCTTTGCAAGTCTGAAGGGGAGGCAAGCACAAATAAGATCAAGAATTTGATACCACTTGAGGGCACACTGCTAAGCACTGAAGGGGCTATGCAACAGGAGGTAATTAGTTTTTATTCTACTTTGTTAGGTACTGCAGCTGAGATACAACCATTCATTAATAACAATGTACTTGTTGCTCTAAAGGATATTGATGGGAACAAGGCTCCTGGATGTGATGGTATGAATGCTTAATTCTTTAAATATCCTGGCATGTGATATGAGCTGATGTTACTGATGCTATTTTAGAATTCTTTGAAGGTGGAAACATGTTCAAACCTATGAACTATACTAGTGTGACCTTAATTCCTAAAGTAAAGAATCCTGCCACTAGTAAAGAGTATAATCCAATCTCTTGTTGCAGTACCCTGTACAAGATCATATCTAAAGTGATCACACATAGAATGAAGCATGTTATGGACACTATAGTTGATCCAAGTCAGGCAAATTTTGTACCGGAGAGAATGATCACATACAGTATAGTCGTGAGCCATGAGATGGTCAAAGGTTATGGAAGAAAAGGTATCTCTCCTAGGTGTATGGTTAAGATTGATATTTAGAAGGCATATGATTCTGTAGAGTGACCATGTATTGAACAACTTCTTAAGGCACTGAACTTCCCTAGCAAGTTTGTCCACTGAATCATACAGTGCATTAGATATGTATCATATTCTATCACTATTAATGGAGTGCCTTCTACCCCTTTTGATACAAAGAAAGGCCTAAGGCAGGGTGATACTATGTCACCCTACTTATTTGTCATTGCTATAGAGTATCTTACAAGGTTATTGAAGGGTCTAGAATCACAGAAGGATTTTAAATATCATCCAAAGTGTGCAAAGATGAAGATGATCCAACTTGGTTTTGCTGATGATTTTACTTCTATTTTGCAGGGGAGATACTAAATCAGTCACTATGTTATATGAATGTTATACCAAATTTTTGAAGTTTTAGTCCTTAAAGCTAATGCTAGCAAGCGTTCCATTTATTTTAGAGGTGTTCAGGAAGCCATTCAACAAAAAAATTTGTAGGTGTTGGGGTTTACTAAAGGAGATATTCCTTTTAGATACTTGGAAATTCTACTCAGTACCAAGAGATTCTCTATAACACTGTGTCAATCTTTGGTGGAGAAGATAATGGGAAGAATCCCTTCCTAGACAACTAGATATCTTTCTTATTCATGAAGATTGCAATTGATCAAGAGTGTGCTCTTTTCTATCTAAACATTTTGTTCACAAGTGTTTGTTTTACCTAAGAAGAACATTCAAACTATGGAAGCCATCTGCAGGAGGTTTCTTTGGACAGGCAGTGTTGAGGTATCCAGGAAGGCTCTCATAGCAAGGGACAAGTTATGTAGACCATTGTCATCTAGTGGTGTGAATCTGATTGACCTGGCAATATACAACAAAGCTTCTATCTCCAAGTTGCTATGGAACTTATGTAAGAACAAAGATATTGAACATTTCTCTTTCCTCCTATCTTTTGGATCCATCTATGAAAAATGCTTGAAAAGAACAAGGACTAATTCTGGAGCTTGTATGAAGATCCAGAAAAAGCAATTGTAATCTCGGCCTCCCAATTCCAGCTGTTTATTTAATTAGTTTCTGGAAAAGTGTGTTGCACGTTTATCCCAAAATATTTGATATAAATTTTGTATTACTGATAATAAATTATAAATGGTGCATATATTTTTAAAAACTTTATTTGAGCTATGAAATAAAAATCAAAATATATAAAAAAAGAGGTAACAACACTTAGTTTGAACTTAAAAGTTATTCTTGCAATTTTGATATATAGTACTTTAATGTAAAATCAAATACATATTCGAACATATATAATAATAAAAATAATTATCTCATAAAATTAACTATTATACATGAAAAATAAAATTCAAACTGATGCATACATTCAATTGTAGAATGATCAACGGTCAAAAGTCGTATGAATCCTGCTTCAACTCAGCACAGATATTAAAAAAATAAAAAAGGAGAGTTGATTGTATAGTAATTACTACAGAGCATTATAAAAAAAAAAATACAATATCACGTATGAAAAATATTAGTATAGCAATAAAAATCTAGAAATACGAAAAAATAATCTATCAATTGATATGCATCGTGAAATATCTAAAATTATATTAAAGATGATGATGAAAAAGAAATGGTTGTGATGATTATATTGTAAAAAAATTATAACTCATAAGCACAAACAAAATTCTACAATAAAAATAACGAATAACAAGATGCAGATGATGGATCACGAAAAAAATGAACACAACAATTCAAAAATGAAAATTACCAGGGGAAAAAGAATTAGAAAGTGGAAAAAGATCAAAATATTCTTCACTATTTCAACTCGACCATGATCCCTCTCTCAGTGGTGAGATATATTTATACTAACTAGTCTCACTGAACGTGCGTTGCACGTGTACTTCATATCAATTTAACAGAATACTTATCCAAAAATGGTTATAAATTTTAAATATGCATACATATTCAAAAAATAAATTAAATTGTGTTATAAATTAGAAATTTAAATATACATGAAATTAGCATTAATTATTGCATAACCTCAAGACCCACTATAAATAAAGTCAAAATGAGTACTCTCTATCCAAATCAATCTCTTTTTTTTTATTATAATATTATCAATAAAACGTTAATCTCATAAAATCTGATTGCTCTAATAGGTGATGCAAAAATCACTATTCTTAAAACTACTTTATCTTTTCTATATCCTTCCGGCATAACAATATCAACTGCTCATTGACAAAATTCTCCTCTCAAGGCTGATTGCTCTTTTTTGAAATATTGAAGCCTCACTATTTTTCTTATTTCAATACACATGTCATGTGCGAATTCTTCACCTTCTTGTATAGCCTAAAAATAATATATTAATAGACTGATAAGTGATAAAAGTTCATTTTTCATCGTTGGATATGAAGGAGATAAAATTGAAGAAAAAGGTTTACATATGCCTGTACTTTTCAAAATTAATCAGTTTCATATTTGATCATTGAATATGAAGAATTAAATTGCATAGTGAATCCTCTTTTTTCTATCGACTGAAAATTATGCAATAAATAGGTCCGAATATGTATTGTGCTAGTCAAAATTACTCAATTTATATTTTCATTAAAATCTTTGTGGTTGATATCTTATCGGAATGACATGGTCCTTTCTTCACGTAAACCTTATCGCAACAAGGATCTCTGCGAAGTTAACTATATGAGGTTTAGATAAAGGCAACATAAATTTACCAAAAAAATAAATATAAAATGTGAAAATAAATTATAATGAGTCATAGATAAATAGAAAAGTGCAAAAGAATTGATATATTTATCAAAATGGATTTTAATGTTGCTGCTCTCCTTGCACTTTCCTGATCTTCGGATATAGTAAAATATATTACAATCATTATGTTACCAATTTTGTAATTTGATGAATGCAACAAATGAAAAAAATAGGACAAAAACTCACAAAGTTGTTGATAAATATATATGACTATGTGATTCATCTTTCTCAAAAATTGGATCTTGTCTAAGAAGTAGATAATAGTAGAGTAGTAAGTCACGTGACAACATCTTTCATTGGACAGCCCTCCTATAGATCTATCTATATTAAACATTTTATACAAAGCTTTTAATATTTAGTAAGAGTTGTCTTGTAACCTTGCTTTTACAGGAAGAAGTTTAAGATATATTGAAAATAAATAACCAAGAGATAGACAAATGCTACTAAAAAGAAGAAGCAACTATTGAAAATTAGACATGCATTCTTTTGCTTTTATAAGTAAATTTTACTCTTATGTTCATATATTATTGCAAAATGAATGTTTATTTGGATAATACTTCAATAAATTATAAATTATATAAAATGTTATTAGTTGAGATCATTACCTGCGTGTTGACAAGAAGGATCCAAAAGGTCAAGAATTTACTCGTTTAATTGAACATTATAGTTTACTTCATGCGTGTCTCCTTTTTCTGTGCCAAAATACTGAAATCATCAGTAAATTTTACTCTTATGTTCATATATTATTGCAAAATGAATGTTTATTTGGATAATACTTCAATAAATTATAAATTATATAAAATGTTATTAGTTGAGATCATTACCTGCGTGTTGACAAGAAGGATCCAAAAGGTCAAGAATTTACTCGTTTAATTGAACATTATAGTTTACTTCATGCGTGTCTCCTTTTTCTGTGCCAAAATACTGAAATCATCAAACCAGATATAAAAAGTAAGATCAATATTATAAGTGAAAATTTCATTTTTAACTATTCTATTCCGCTGAATTAAGACAAAAGTAATCTAAGGTACATCGAATCTATGATCTATGTATCTAAACCAACATACATAAAGGGATTAGATTTCCGCAAAAAAACAGAAAAAAAAAAAACCACATAAGCAAACGCTTAAAACTTGGAAAAAATATGTCATTTGTGTACCATCTAGATAAATGGAAAACAACCAACTAAATTTTTTTTCAATCAAAAAGTAAATTTTGTTAAAGTGGACTGTCAACCAATATTTAAACTCGGAGAACATAATGCACAAGTAATCTAGTGCATGAATTAAAGAATTTCTTAAAAATAAAAGCCCCACTCCACTCATTTTCATAGTGTTGACCAAATGTGCAACTTTTTCCATGTTTTTTGTTTATAATCAGATTATTTATAAGCAGTAAGAATTTTTAAATTAATTACAAATGTTCCATTTTCATATTATGGCCAATCACGCAAAAATTTTGAAGAAATACAAACAGAGAAATAGGACTTTTCACAACTGTGCTTTTCAAGAAATAAACCAAATGTTAGGAAGCAAATTAAATCCATAATATTTAACTTCTTTTCTCTTGTTATAAACTCGGAGGCGACCAAATTCAGGCTCTAACAAATTGTAAAAGTAGGCTTAAAAATCGATATCAGTACCTGTATCTAAATAAGTTGAGAAACAAATAGGAACAATTTTTAAAAAGAAGTCGAACCTGTTGAAGCTTTATGAGAGTGAGGCAGAAAGTGTCGCGAATTTTGAATTTCTAAAGAGGATAAACTTAACGGTGGTAACTCTTATTAATTACCTATTAAAATTACGTTAAGACATTTGGTACATGAATATGGTTTTGCAATAACCCTCTCCGATATTTATTAATTAGCATTCGAAAAAGTTAATTACGGTAGAATGATAGAGGATTTACAGACAAGCAAATACTACGTTTAAATTTGAATTATCTAATGAATATGTGATAATACCTCAAAAAATAAGCAAAAGAATATCATAATTGATAATTACTAACCAGTGAGTCATAAGAAGTTTTGACGGACGGATAAAACTTCTCATAAATAAATAAAAGTGAATGTACAAATTAATTTTGATGAAGATAGATCTTTTGAGAGAATTTAGCCGTTGGGCAAAAACGGCAAAAGGAAGCAGTATTGTTGACTGTTTGAAGTGGGTAAAAAAAGTAAAGAAAGAAGATGAATATAAAATCAAGGGAAAACAGTGGGAACAAAACTAAAATTTACCATTCAGTTATAAGTTATAACCCTTTCATAATATCTATTATCACTCCAAACAGTTGATTACGGTAGCATGATGGAGGATATAAGACTATCAACTAATAGATTCAAGTTAGAATAACCAGTGAAGACACTTGATGCAAAAGTATTCCGCCATATATTTATCATGTGTGCCTGCAAATCTAGACAGTGAAATGGTATATCTTTTGGCCGAGAGCAACTTTTCGGAAATAATGTTTTCAGGTCTGAAGCGTAGCGTCTGTTAATTTGTAGGGTTAGTTATTTTTTTTAAAAAAAAATGAGGTACTTTAATTAGTTAATAATAAGGACATTTATATAATTTCACTTTTAATTTTTAGAGTTCATGCTTTTAAAGTAGTATAGATGTGTGAAAAACAGAAAGACTTTCTATATGAGATAAATAATTAAAATAGTAATAATAACTAAGAAAGTGGTAAATGGAGTATGAAAACTGATATTGGGAATTGAAAAGGTTGGGTTAGACTTGAGAAATTGTTGAAACCGTTGGACAATGTAATGTGTCATAAAAAGGGATTTAAATAAGAGTAACTAAAACATTAAAATATGATAACCAAGAGACTCTAGAAAAGAGATCATTAATAGTGATAATTAAGAAAGAGATAAATATAAATCAGAAAGTAAAATAATTAATATTTAATTAACTATTTTTTTAACATTTTAATTTATAACAAGGGCACAATTGTAATCTAACTTTTAACTTTGTTGCTTCCCACTTTTAATATAACTAGTTTTAATGTACGTGTGTTGCACGTATTAATAAATTAAAAAAATTATGTATGAACATTAAAATAAATTTTTCTCCAAAAATATTTCTCAAAAGTATTAAAAAATTATGAGATTTATCAAGAATTCAATTGAAGTACCATTAGGATGTCGCTTGCCAATTGTTATACTATTTCAGAGAATGATATCTTGTTTGTGATGCAACGTAGTAGTACGTGAAATTCGGATGAATCTAAAACTTCAATCTTCAAACGAAAAGAATGATGGGTGTATCCTTATACATAAAATTTATATAATTAGCATAAATTATGTGTATATATCTGCAAATTGAAACTTATGCAAAATCTAAACAACTAATATTATTAATAGATTGAACAAGGTTATTTACCTAGATGATCGAGAGATGAAGGAGACACCAAAACTGAAAAAGAAAAAGAAGAAAAAATAACATAAAACTTAGTGTTTGAATTACGTACTATAGATCTAAAAAAAATATTGACTTTACTTACTTTTATCTCCATTTTTTTGGCTACAAATAAAACAAACAACATTAGAATATATTGAATAAGGTTACTTACCTAGACGATCAAGAGATGAAGGAGACACCAAAATTGGAAAAACAAAGAAGAAAATAACATAAACTTACTGTTTGAATTACGTACTATAACAATTTAATAGAAAATAAATGCCAAGAAAAATAATTTACAGTGAAAGCAGAAAACATGAAATTAAAACCTGAAAACAAGCTTTATATATATATATATATATATATATATATATATAATATATATATATATTATATATTATATAATATATATATATATATTATATATATATAAGACTCACCAGCGGCCTGCCAAAATTTATATATGTATATAGGTTTTAAAAGAAGACTATTGTATATAGGTAAACAAACAAACAAATAAAAAACCTACGTACACGAGGTATATTTTAATAAGGTAAGTTTTAATAGAGTTTTAAATATTGAGACTTTTACCTAAAATAGAAAACTCACGTACCAAAAAATTCTTCGCATAAACTTACAAATTTAGCTGTAGTAGAAAACTTTCTTCATTTATTTTTTTCATATATTTATTATAGTCAATATTTAATATTATAATGATAATAATATAATAATTAGAGAAAAAAAGCGAAAAGACAATTTTATCTATTGTGGAGTCTTTCAATGAAGGACAAAAAATTCAAATCACGTTATAAGGTCCTTCACACTTTTAATATAAAACTAGTTTAGTGTACGCACGTTGCGCGTGTGTGTCACGTCAGTATAAAAAATTACATATAAAAATGAATAAAGTATATAATATTGCAACTAAAATTGCAACAACATAATATTCACAGAAAAGGGTCATATTTCTCCCTATACACTAAAAGAATTTATATTTGTCCATGTCTTAATTTTTCAACAAAATTGCCCGGATAAACTAATGTTAGATTTAGGGATCTTTATTGTTTGTTACATAATTATTAAAAAAATCTTCATATATGGAACTTCTGACGCGTCTATTTGTGTCAAGGGTCCTAGATATGTAACTGCTCAAGATATCATCTTGCCGCCTTATGTAGAAATCGTTGATAATACACAACATATAGCTAGTTTAACGGAACCAAATGATTTTTGTATTGGATTACAAATAGAGAGAAATCGTGGATATCTTATAAAAACGCCGCATAACTTTGAAGATGGAAGTTATCCTATAGATACTGTATTCATGCCTGTTCGAAACGCGAATCATAGTATTCATTCTGAAGTTTAACTCCGAAAGAAGCACTTCATGAAGCATCCCGAAATTTAATTGATTTATTTATTCCCTTTTTACATATGGAGGAAGACAACTTATATTTACAGGACAATCAACACACGGTTCCTTTATCCCCTTTTACCTTTCATGATAAATTGGCTAAACTCATAAAAAACAAAAAAAAAAGCAGCACTGAAATCGATTTTTATTGAACAATCAGAATTGCCTTCCAGGATCTATAATTACCTCAAAATGTCCAATATATATACATTATTGGACCTTGTTATTGAAGGAAAGATTAGATTTAAGATTTTAATATTTATTATATATTAGAACCAATTAATTCTTTATAGTTTTATTAATTTGTTTTGTTTTCTTCTTACTTTACAACATATAATTTTACAAATATGGTACTATGTATTACCTAATTCAAATAAGAAAAAAAATATTTGATTTTAAAATATTAAATATTAAGAGTTCTTTCCTATTACAAATAAATAAAACATTAACAGTTTCCTATTACAAATAAATAAAACATTAATAGTTATAACTGTAATTAATTTTAAAATTCTCAATATTAGCATAATAATTAAATGATAATGATTGGAGGAAAATGGTAAAAAAAATGACTTTATCTAAAAAAAAAAAACTGTTAATAAAGGGCAAAAAGTTCAAATCACATAATCGTATTCTATATATTGTTTAACCTAAAAATCATCTTCACAGGAAATTAAGAAAGAAAAGTAAGCAATTGAATATAAAAATAAAGAAAACCAATTAAAATCATGTGGAGAAGCATGGATTATTTTAGGCTCTTATAATGCCACTTCATATGTATCGAATTGATTAGCTAGATAAGTATGCACCATCAAACAGGGGCGATTTTATGTATAAAAAATGAATCACGTGTCAAAATAAAAATAAAAGTAGAAGTAATTCTTCTATTTTAAGAGTTTTTTTCACACAAAAAAACCTATAAATTTTCCAAATATTCAATTAGGAAAAATTAAAATAAAACCTATTATATTTTTAGAATTCTTCCACAATTTTAACCCGTGGTTATAATTAGTAAAGAAATTTAAATTTTTCATGTTTAATTTACAAATAATAACGTAAGAGTACTGATCATGTTTTTCTAATTCTAGTAGATATCTTATCATATTCAATTTGAATTGAAATTAAATTAATGATCGTCCTAATGGGTATAATGGAATTCTAAAACTAAATAAGCAAAAATTGTATCCAACAAAAAGAAAATTCCAACGCAAGGAAAATTTTTGCCAACCGTAATTTTTTTTTCTTTGGAAAAAGTCACGTACCTTCAAGAATTCAGTCAGCTATTAAGTAGAAAATCTTTCACATATTTATTATAGGTAATATTTAATATTATAAATTAAAAGAAAAAAAGTGAAAAGAACTTTGATTTTTTGAATGATGATAAAAATAATCATGAAACAAACCTTATCAGTAGCGGGACAAGAAATTGGAAGAAATCGAGCAAGACTTTTGCTTCGTCCAGACATTATTCCTACAAAACATTGAGCCAAAATAACCTAACGGCGGATTTGAGAAAAAGACATTGAAGTAAGTATTAATTGAACACAAACACAAAAAAACAAATAAGATTCGCTAATCAAAATAAATTATAACTCAATGAAAATAAGCAAATAAAAATAACACTAAACTTAAAGAAGGTATTTATTCAGTCCTCCTCTTTCTCGAATTCATACATTCGCACAAGTCCTTTCACTGATCCTTTTTGTCCCGATGACTAACCTTCATAAAAAACCTCAAAGTCTGACCAAATAATCATCTATCACATGTATTAAGCAATAAAAATAAAATAACAGCAGCTAGTAGCAAAACAGAAACTACAACAAAATAATACGATAATTGAGATATTAAAACTGTACAATTAAACCTAAGCTTTACACAAATACCTCAAAGCCCTAACAAACATTCATCTACCATATGTATTGAGCAAAAAAAATAGCAGATTACAGAATATAAACTACAAAAAGATAATAAAATAATTGAGATATCAGAACAATACGATAAAACCTAACATTTACACATAAATTTCTCAAAATCAAATCGAACATTGGTCTACCACCTTTATTAAGCAAAATAGAGTATCAAACACACATTAAACTCACATTTATACAGAACAAAATATGCACACATTAAATTCACATCCATACAAAAAAACAAAAAAAAAGATAAACCAAAAATAAATAATAATTAAAAGTGAAAAAAAAAGGACAACAACTATATATAGACCACCATCCCGTCATCATAAAAGTAAAATTCAATAACTTGAGCCTAATCTTCTTTGGCAAAGGTCTTCAGCCGACTTTTTCTTATGGTAAAAGTAATCAAAAATATGTATTAAAAAAACCTAAACTCTTAAATAGGTAAGCTTTTGTCTTTTTTTAATTACCCTATAAACATGTATAGAAGGTATTATATTGAACTTAGACTTTGTAACTTTTCCATAGGTAAACTATATTGTTATACCTAATTTTTCCAAGTGAATATAACATATTTAATGTTGGTAAAAGAGTTCTAGACTAATTCAGATAGCCTATTTTTTAGGATTTAATAACCAAAATTTAGTTGAATTTGAATTTTTAAATATTAGGAAGTCCTCAATATTAGCATAATAATTAAATGATAATAATTATAGAAAAATAGTAAAAAGAAGATTTTTGTCTAAAGGAGATACTTCTAATGAAGGTCAAAAAGTTCAAATCACATTATAAGGTCTTTCACACTTTTAATATAACTAGTGTTGCACGTGTGCATCACATTAATAAATATAAAATGTATACAAATATATTGAAAATAGCAATTGACGTTAATTAAAATATAATTTTTTTTCTTTGATTTATACTCACAGGTATGTATATATATTGATAATATTATTTAAAGTCCAGAAATTTAAATCCGTGCTCAATCCAAGTTGATTTAATTTTCTTGTGCCATTGAAAATGCTTCTCAAGGCATTCACTTACTTAGAACTCAAACAAATTAATACTCAACTTTTTAAACTAATTTTAGCCTGAGAAAAAAAATTTATAGACATGCACGAAGATAATAAGGAATGTAGAAGTAGCATATGTATTATGTATGTCGCATATTTAAGTCAAAAAATTTTGGTAACCATGCTACAATCTCTAACTCTAGTAGTAATGCTCATGTATCGGCTCTTGTGCCTGCAATTACCTAATTATATAATACTATTGATGTGCCGCTAATTTACGTCACTTTCGACTCCTTTAAACTAAGAACAATCGTACGTTTGCAAGCAACCGTTGTCGTTTTTGATGTTTTTATGTTGTATTTTCAGGAAATGGAGACAAACGTGGAAACGGAAGGAAATACGCGAAAAAGAGCGTTCTGGATAAGAGTGACGGTCTGAGTGACGGCCCGTCACACATGTGACGGTCCGTCACAGTGACCGTCACACCAAGGCAGCTGAGGCAGCATCACTGGTTAGCAGTGATGGTCCAGGCGACGGTCCGTTACTGGCTTGACGGTCCGTCAGCTTGGCCGTCAAGTTAAGGCAGACGCGTGACGCGGAATCCGGACGTTTTTGGGATTGGTTTCCTAGACTCCTATAAATACCCTATGTTAGGTTTATTTTAGATATCACCCTTTCAAATAGTTTTTACACGTTTTTACAATAGTTCTAGGAGTTTGAGCGAGACTTTGAGCGCAAGCAACACGGTTTCTTGATCTTGCAAGCGTGTTCTTGATTCGTTCTTGAGTTCTTGGTTTCTTGTTCTTGGATTAATTAAAGATTGTTTTCAATACATTGTAAGGATCTTTTCTCTTTATTATGATTATGACTTTCTTCTCTTCTTCTTCAAGCATGATTAACTAAAACTCTCACGACTAGGGTTGTGGGAGCCATGGCAAACGTAGCAATATAGATTCCGGGTAGCGTTGGGTTCAATATATGTGTTGTCACGTTGTTAATCATTCGTTATTTAACGTTTTCTAGTGGTTGCAAACATTAGAACTTGCCTAGGTTTAAATTTGCTTGAGTAAAGAGATTAAAATCGGGAAACTTGATTAACAACGAGGATTCGAGACTACCAACTCTCGTCTTATGATTAATGCCGTAACTGGATTACTCTACTTGATGTTTAGGATTGAAAGCTAAAAAAGCACATCTTTTCGAGGTCGAGAGAATAGAAAAGGAAATTTGTTTATTTGGTCGAGAGACATTTAGACGATACCAGTGACGCAATCACATCGTGACACGCATATAGAAAGAACCCTGTAACGCCTAGGATCGACATTGTTACCAACGCCATGATAAACACTTCCCTAGTTCATTCTCCTACTGATTTATTCTCATACGTTATTATTTATTTTGTTTGCTATTGTTCATTACACAAAACCCCCCTTTTTCCGGAAACTATTGACGACTAGTCACATACTTCACTAAAGGCTTAATCTTCACCATATTCTCTGTGGGATTCGACCCCAACCTTTGTTGGGTTCTATATTTGACTACGACCGCTTACGCTTCTTTAATTAGAGGTGTAGTTTGGGCGTTATCAAAAAGTGGCGCCGTTGCCGGGGAATACGGTTGTTAATTAAGTCTGGTGTGTTTATTTGACTCTTAGTCATAATTTCCTGCTTTTATTTTTGTTTGTTATTTTTGTTTTGGACAGGGTACAGATTTGTGCATGACAAGTACCCGACACTCGGGAGAATCAACAGTACCTTACGACCCCGAGCTTGCTAGAACATTGAGGCGAAATATGGCCGCACAATTAGAGGCAGCGAGGATCGCTGCAGAACTGCAGGCCCAACAAAATCTGAATGCTGGTGGTCTGCAGGATGAGATCGCACGGAATGATGAGGATCTCGACTTAGATGGAGCTGGCGCTACGGGCGCCATTGTTGTTCCACCGCTACCGCCCGGAGCCAAGTTCAACATCACTAGCACGATGATCCAGCTGTTGAACTTGAGAGGAGTGTTCCGAGGTGTCGCTGGGGATGATCCAAACCAGCACCTAATGAATTTCATGGGCATATGCAAGTCGTTTGAACTACCGGGCGTGAGTCAGACAGCGATCAGGCTCAGGTTGTTTCCGTTGTCTCTGTCTAATGAGGCAGCATTGTGGTTGACAGAGCTGACCCCCGACTCTATCGCAACGTGGGGAGAGTTGAGAGGAGCTTTCCTAGAAAGGTTCTTTCCTCCCTCTCGGATGATACAGTTGAGGGACGAGATCAGCAACTTCAGGCAGCAACCGCACGAAGCACTGCACGAGACTTGGTTGCGATTCAAAAAGAAGATAACGCAATGCCCGATCCATCAATTGACCAAAATTTTTTTGATGCAGACGTTCTACCAGGCATTGAATTCGGCTACCAAGCCGACGTTAGACAACGCAGCAGGTGGTGCATTCATGGGTCTCACCTTTGTTGAGGCCACAACTACCTTGGACAGGCTCACCAAAACCAACAGGGCCTGGCACACACGAGATTCAGAGGTAGCAGTTAGCACCTATACCATTGGTATGTCAGCAGAGCAGCGTAGGAAAGAGGAGGAGCGCGACCAAGACATGGCGCATCTGAAAACGCAGTTGGACCTACTGACCAAGCACTTGTTCTCAGGAGGTATGGAGAAGGTACAAGCGGTGGGTTCCCAAGGTATGGAGACTGAGGAGGCAAATTACTTGGGGGGTTTCCAGGCCAATGGCCAGGGAAACCAAGGTCGGAACTACCAAAGAGACAACCACTATGAGAAAGATGGTTATAGAGATCGCGATCACAGAAACTGGAGGAATAACAATAATAGAGGTGGGTTGTATATACCACCTGGTAATCGGGACAAAGCTGGCAACGAGGCTGAGACGTCCAAACTTGAAAACATGATGGCGAAGATGCTGCTAAAGGTGGAATCGACTGACTCTGGAGTAAAGGCAATGCAGACTGAGTTATCAACATTGAGTCAGGTAGTAGAGTCACATTCCACCGCGATCAAGCAGTTGGAGCAGCAAGTGGGGCAAATCTCGGCATCTCTGAACCAAAGGAAGACAGGTACCTTGTCGAGTGACACGACTCATCCGAGGAATGACGCTAGCTGTATGGCGATCACCACAAGAAGCGGAAAAATATTACCGGAATCACATCCGGTAATTCAGACTCAAGGTGATGTTGCGGATGATGAAGAGGCGGTAGAGGAGGAAACTCCAAAGCCCACAGAGAAAAGCAAGGAAGCTGAAAAGCCTCCAACTATGATGCCTCGGCCACCACCTCCTTTCCCACAACGTTTGAAGAAGAAAGCTGATGATGGTAAGTTCCTGAACTTCATGACCATGCTGAAGCAAATTTCAATAAACATACCATTGGTGGAAGCGCTGGAACAAATGCCTGGTTATGCCAAGTTCATGAAGGACTTGATTACAAAGAAGAGGTCGGTAAGTTTTGAACCGAAAGACAACCTCCACCACTGCAGCGCTATTTCATCTAGATCGTTAGTGGAAAAGAAGGAAGACCCAGGTGCGTTCACTGTTCCCTGCACTGTTGGGAAGCTCAACTTCGGGAAAGCCTTGTGTGATCTGGGTGCTAGCATCAACTTGATGCCACTAGCCGTCTATAAACAACTGGGTTTGGGAGCTCCTAAACCAACGTCCATAAGAGTGATGATGGCTGACCGTTCAGTAAAGCGACCTGTGGGAATATTGTCTGATGTACTAGTAAAGATCGGTAAGCTTATTTTCCCAGCTGACTTTGTGATCTTGGATTGCGAAGTGGATTTCGAAGTTCCCATAATCTTAGGATGACCATTGCTAGCCATAGCAAGAGCCTTGGTTGACATGGAGAAAAACGAACTGACCTTCAGGCTGAACAATGAAATGGTCAAGTTCGATGTGTCCAGAGTGATGAAGCAACCAAGTGACATGAGGGTGGTCGCGGTCATCAATGCTATTGAGGAAGTCCCTGCTGATGTGTATCTTGAGGAGAAGGGTTGTGTGGAAACCCGAGCTGTTATGAGAGTAAAGTCGCGATTGCAAAAGAACGAGCAGACAAAGGAAAGCGGTGAAAGATCAAGAAAATGAAAACACCGAAAGAGAATCTGCAAAGAAAGAGCGAAGAAATTATCGCGACTAGCGATGGAGCCCAAAGAGGAAGCTGGAACGCCACACTCCATCGAGTTCTCCTGTTTTGGAGACCCTGGCGGTCTCCAACATCATTCCAGAATCTGAGTCATATCGACTTCACAGGTATTCCCTTCTCTCACAGTTTTTAGCTTTCATATGGATGCATTGGGGACAATGCATGAGTCTAAGTTGAGGGTGTGGGGAAACCTGTGAGTCACCACCGAGGGTTTTTGTTGCCGTGTTTCTTTTCCCTCCGGTGTGCTATCTAGTAGAACCGGCATGTTTAGGTTGTTATTTTAAATTTTTTTTTTCTAGTGTCTATAGCAAGACATCATGGCATTTTCTTGACTAAAACGAGGCCCCTTTAAAAATTTTCTGGTTTTGTACTTATGTTGAAACGATTGACTGTCTGGATCTTTGTATGTCATTGTGTGATTATGATTAGAACGAGTATGCTTAAGCCGAGCGGTTGTTTGATAGTTGGTAGCGATATAGTTTCTTGGTGCCAAGAGCGTGTGAGATTATTGTCATAAATTCTTACTCTGTGCATGCATCTAGAACTTGCCCGGTCTATTTTGTTAAGTTTGAAGTTTGGTTGCTTAGGAAAGGATCACAGGCCCTTTTTGTGTGCAGTCCACTTAACCTAAAAGACCGTCCAAATATAAATAATCCCTTTTTAATCCCTGTTTGAGCCATAATCGACCTTGTTCTTTCAATAACCTGTCACCGTTCCTGTTTAACTTTGAATCCCTATTTTGGCCCTGGTCCTTCCTTGGACATCGTGCACCTCAACGCAGGCAATCAGCTTAAGTTGAGGGTGGCTACTACAGAGGTGAATGATAAGAAAAAGAGGATGGAGAAGATTGATTGTGAATAGAATGAAAATTTGGGTGTGTGCCTAAGAAAAGAAAAATAAAAAGAAGCGAAAAAGATCGAAAAAGTAACAAAAAGAATTCTCAAAATAAAGAGGCCGCACCTGTAGCTAGAAAGAAGGAAATAAAAAGGTGAATAAGGATGGACAAAGTAAAGTTATGTGGTAATAAGACGTCGGTGGTTCCAAGGAGGGCTTAGTCACTAACCCCTAAATGTATCCTACCTGCACCCGAAGCCTCATTACAAGCCTAAACAAGTCCTGTAGTGATCCTGAGCGGCTTTCTGAAGAACCGATATAGAATAGTAAGGGCAAGCCTATGGTATCGCAAGTGCATTGTTTGAAATCGTTTGTGAGTGTGAGCGCTTACCTAGTCCCAAATCTTGTGTGTGGGATTTCCTTGTGGTGAGGGCACCAAGATGTCTGTATTGTCTATTGATTGTTAGGATAGCTGCTCGTGTGTATGTAGAATGTTCTATCATATCGGAATAACATGTTTGGATCCTTGCAAGTTAGTGTTTCATACATTTATGTGCTACGAGGGAGCTTGATTTAATTGAATAAGTTTTGAATGGCCATGAGTTGCTATAGACACGAGTTTGTTTCTTAGTTGAGTCGTAGTATTATTTTATGTCATGTTGCTTGAGGACAAGCGAACGTCTTAAGTTGAGGGTGTTGATGTGCCGCTAATTTACGTCACTTTCGACTCCTTTAAACTAAGAACAATCGTACGTTTGCAAGCAACCGTTGTCGTTTTTGATGTTTTTATGTTGTATTTTCAGGAAATGGAGACAAACGTGGAAACGGAAGGAAATACGCGAAAAAGAGCGTTCTGGATAAGAGTGACGGTCTGAGTGACGGCCCGTCACACATGTGACGGTCCGTCACAGTGACCGTCACACCAAGGCAGCTGAGGCAGCATCACTGGTTAGCAGTGATGGTCCAGGCGACGGTCCGTTACTGGCTTGACGGTCCGTCAGCTTGGCCGTCAAGTTAAGGCAGACGCGTGACGCGGAATCCGGACGTTTTTGGGATTGGTTTCCTAGACTCCTATAAATACCCTATGTTAGGTTTATTTTAGATATCACCCTTTCAAATAGTTTTTACACGTTTTTACAATAGTTCTAGGAGTTTGAGCGAGACTTTGAGCGCAAGCAACACGGTTTCTTGTTCTTGCAAGCGTGTTCTTGATTCGTTCTTGAGTTCTTGGTTTCTTGTTCTTGGATTAATTAAAGATTGTTTTCAATACATTGTAAGGATCTTTTCTCTTTATTATGATTATGACTTTCTTCTCTTCTTCTTCAAGCATGATTAACTAAAACTCTCACAACTAGGGTTGTGGGAGCCATGGCAAACGTAGCAATATAGATTCCGGGTAGCGTTGGGTTCAATATATGTGTTGTCACGTTGTTAATCATTCGTTATTTAACGTTTTCTAGTGGTTGCAAACATTAGAACTTGCCTAGGTTTAAATTTGCTTGAGTAAAGAGATTAAAATCGGGAAACTTGATTAACAACGAGGATTCGAGACTACCAACTCTCGTCTTATGATTAATGCCGTAACTGGATTACTCTACTTGATGTTTAGGATTGAAAGCTAAAAAAGCACATCTTTTCGAGGTCGAGAGAATAGAAAAGGAAATTTGTTTATTTGGTCGAGAGACGTTTAGACGATACCAGTGACGCAATCACATCGTGACACGCATATAGAAAGAACCCTGTAACGCCTAGGATCAACATTGTTACCAACGCCATGGTAAATACTTCCCTAGTTCATTCTCCTACTGATTTATTCTCATACGTTATTATTTATTTTGTTTGCTATTGTTCATTACACAAAACCCCCCTTTTTCCGGAAACTATTGACGACTAGTCACATACTTCACTAAAGGCTTAATCTTCACCATATTCTCTGTGGGATTCGACCCCAACCTCTGTTGGGTTCTATATTTGACTACGACCGCTTACGCTTCTTTAATTAGAGGTGTAGTTTGGGCATTATCAACTATATCCTTTATATTCAAAAAGTAGCCAAGCTTCTTTCACCGATAAAATAAAAAGCTATAAACTTTCATTATTACGAATTAGATCCCTTTTGTTTTCTTCAGAAACTCTAACCAATTTCTTGGAACGGAATGTAATGATCCAAGTAAAATTGTATAAAATTATAAATAAGTCAATTTGAATTATCTATTGTACATCAGATATAATAAACAAAAATCACAAAGATTATGAATTAGAATGTCTAATCAATTTTTTGGGCCAAAATGCAATGATTCAAATAATCTGTACAAAATTATAAATAAGTCAATTTTAAATTATTTACTGTATATGTGATACAACAATCCCCAGACCCCACGCTGTGGGAATACACTGGGTATGTTGTTGTTGTTGTATATGAGATACAACAAAAAAAATTACAAAGAAAACTATCAATTAACAATTGTCTTCAAGAATACACAATAGTTTACTATCAAACTTCAAAACAGACTAAAAGAAAATATACCTCGAATCACAAGCAAATTTATCTCTTCAATCATAGATGTTATCAAGATATCAATTGGTAAAAAAGAAAAACTAAAATTAGCTTCAAGAATAGACTAAAATTTTAGAAAACTTACCGCAAATCACAAACAAATTTATACTTTCCATCCAAAAACAGACTAAGATTTTAGAAAACATACCTTAAATTACAAGCAAATTTATCTCTTCAATCATAGATATTATCAAGATTTCAATTGGAAAAAAATAATATTATAAACTAAAATTAGCTTCAAAACAAACTAAAATTTTAAAAAACTTACCTCAAATCACAAGCAAATTTATCCTTTCTATCCAAAAAGTAGCCAAGCTTCTTTCGCCAATAAAATAAAAGCTATAAACTTTCATTATTAGGAATTGACTCCCTTTTGTTTTCTTCAGAAACTCTAACCAATTTCTTGGGACGGAATGGAATGATCCAAATAATCTGTACAAAACTAAAAATAAGTCAATTTTAAATTATTTATTGTATATGAGATATAATAAACAAAAAATCACAAAGATTATGAATTAGAATGCCTAACCAATTTCTTGGGCCGAAATACAATGATTCAAATAATTTATACAAAATTATAAATAAGTTAATTTCAAATTATTTACTATATATGAGATACAACAAACAAAAATCACAAAGAAAACTTCTCAATTAGCAATTGTCTTCAAGAATACACGATAGTTTACTATCAAACTTCAAAAATAAACTAAAATTTTAGAAAATATACCTCAAATCACACAATCATAGATATTATCAAGATTTCAATTGGTTAAAAAAAATAATCTAAACTAAACTTAGCTTCAAGAACAGACTCAAATTTTAGAATATTTACCTCAAATCACAAGTAAATTTATCCTTTCTATCCAAAAAGTAGCCAAACTTCTTCCGCCAATAAAATAGAAGGCTATAAACTTTCATTATTAAGAATTGACTTCCCTTTTGTTTTCTTCAGAAACCCTAACCAATTTATTAGACAGAATGCAATGATCCAAATAATTTGTACAAAATTATAAATAAGTCAATGTTAAATTATTTATTGTATATAAGATATAATAAATAAAAATCTCAAAGATTATGAATTATGAGATACAACAAACAAAAATAACAAAGAAAACTTATCAATTAGCAATTGTCTTCAGGAATACACGATAGTTTACTATCAAACTTCAAAAACAGACTAAAATTTTAGAAAACATACCTCAAATCACAAGCAAATTTATCTCTTCAATCATAGACATTATCAAGATTTCAATTGGTTAAAAAAAATTCTAAACTAAAATTTAAACTAAAATTAGCTTCAAAAATAGACTAAAATTTAAGAAAACTTACCTCAAATCACAAGCAAATTTATCTTTTCTATCCAAAAAGTAGCCAAGCTTCTTTCCCCAATAAAATAAAAGGCTATAGATTTTCATTATTAGGAATTGACTCCCTTTTGTTTTCTTCAGAAACCCTAACCAATTTCTTGGGACGAAAGACAACAATTCAAATAATCTGTACAAAACTATAAATAAGTCAATTTCAAATTATTTATTGTATATGAGAAATAATAAACAAAAATCACAAAAATTATGAATTAGAATGCCTAACCCAATTTCTTGGGCCAGAATGGAAGGATTCAAATAATCTGTACAAAATTATAAATAAGTCAATTTTAAATTATTTACTGTATATGAGATACAACAAACAAAAATCACAAAAACAAAATTCTCAATTAGCAATTATTCTCAAGCATACACGATAGTTTACTATCAAACTTCAAAAATAGACTAAAATTTTAGAAAACATACCTTAAATCACAAGCAAATTTATCTCTTTAATCATAGATATTATCAAGATTTCAATTGGTAAAAAAAATAATATTCTAAACTAAAATTATCTTCAAAACAGACTATTTAGAAAACATACCTCAAATCACAAACAAAATTGTCTCTTCAATCATATTATCAAGATTTCAATTAGTAAAAAAAATTCTAAACTAAAATTAGCTTCAAGAACAGACTAAAATTTTAGAAAACTTACCTCAAATCACAAGCAAGTTTATCTCTTCAATCATAGATACTATCAAGATTTCAATTGTAAAAAAAATTAATCTAAATCTAAATTAGATTTCAATTCGTAAAAGAATTCTAAACCTTGAATTAGAATGCCTAACCCAATTTCTTGGGCTGGAACGGAAGGATTCAAATAATTTGTATAAAATTATAAATAAGTCAATTTTAAATGATTTACTGTATATGAGATACAACAAACAAAAATCACAAAGAACACTTCTCAATTAGCAATTGTTCTCAAGCATACACGATAGTTTACTACCAAACTTCAAAAATAGACTAAAATTTTAGAAAACATACCTTAAATCACAAGCAAATTTATCTCTACAATCTGAAATGGAAGGATTCAAATAATCTGTACAAAGTTATAAATAAGTTAATTTCAAATTATTTACTTTACATGAGATACAACAAACAAAAAACACAAAGAAAACTTCTCAATTAGCAATTGTTCTCAAGCATACACGATAGTTTACTATCAAACTTTAAAAATAGACAAATTTTTTAGAAAACATACCTTAAATCACAAGCAAATTTATCTCTTCAATCCGAAACGGAAGGATTCAAATAATCTGTACAAAATTATAAATAAGTCAATTTCAAGTTATTTAATGTATATATGAGATACAACAAACAAAAATCACAAAGAAAACTTCTCAATTAGAAATTGTTCTCAAGCATACACGATAGTTTACTATGAAACTTCAAAAACAGACTAAAATTTTAGAAAACATACCTTAAATCACAAGCAAATTTATCTCTTCAATCCTAGATATTATCAAGATTTCAATTGGTAAATAAACAATATTCTAAACTAAAATTAGCTTCAAAACAGACTATTTAGAAAACATACCTCAAATCACAAGCAAAATTATCTCTTCAATCATAGATATTATCAGGATTTCAATTGGTAAAAAAAAATTTAAACTAAAATTAGCTTCAAGAACATACTAAAATTTTAGAAAACTTACCTCAAATCACAAACAAATTTATCTTTTCAATCATAGATACTATCAAGATTTCAATTGAAAAAAAAATAATCTAAACCTAAATTAGATTTCAATTCTAAAAGAATTCTAAACCTAAACCTAGTTTTTCCGTTTATGGCAATATAGGAATTGAAGAATAGTCTAAACCTAAATAAAGAGAGACAATTAATGGGAGTAGGTTAAAGGAATCCTAAATACTAAATGATTCTTATGTATGGTGGTTAAAGAAATCCTAATACTTAATATGATCCTTAAAGCTTACGTATAAAAAAAAAACAAATTTAATGAATTTTACAAATTTAGACTTATACTAACACTAATTTGAGAAAATAGTGAAAACTTTCCTACTTTGTATTTCTTTTTAGGTTTAGTAGTCTTTATGTTATTTTGTTAATTCTAAATATTAGAAAAATAGCAAAAAGACTATTTTGTCTAAAATGGAGTCTTTTAATGAAGGGTAAAAAGTTCAAATCACATTATAAGGTGCTTCACACTTTTAATATAATATAATATATAATATAGATATAGATATAGACTAGTTTAGAGTACGTGCGTTGCATGTGTGCATCACGTCAAACTGTCAATCAATATAAAATATATTAAAGATGAATAAATTATTAAAAAATAGCAATTGACTTTACATAAAAAATAATTTTTTTTTATGAAAAAATGAAATTCAAGGCCTTTTTTTTTTGGTAAATTATATATATATATATATATATATATATATATGCCTTTAATAGCCTATATTAACGTTCTCCATTAATTGGAGATTTTGAAGAATAATAATATAACTTAGTGGAGAGCTTAACTGCATGCAATCATGCATACATATTACAATAACTTATCTAGTATAGTTTCACAATGTGAGATATGAAAAAGATATAGTATATACAGGTCTTACCTTTACCTCAGAGACTTGGCCATTCTGCGGAATTTCTTCTTCATCGCAGATTTATTAAGCACACTTGAAGGCTTGTTTGGCTTCTTGGTCTTCGATGTAGCAAGCAACACAAATATATCTTTGCCCTTAGCCTGTATAGTCACAGTTTTCTTGTTTGCTAAGCCTAAAGAATAATAAAATCATAAAACATATTAACTTAATCGTAAGTTAACTCATGCCAAATTGAAGTTTCTTAAAACAACAAAATCAAATCAGGAACTCACGCTAAGCAAACATTATACAATTAAAAACACCACCTTACCAAACATAACAAAACTCAACTTCAATAAAAAATAGTCTGTATACACTTACATTATCACATAAGACAGTAGAATCCTACATTAAAATTGCAAGTAAGCCTTCTACACCACATGAAAATGACCAAATTTAAAGTTTCTCAAACAACAAAATCAAATCACTAATCCATGCTAGCAAACCTTCTTACAATTCAAAACACAATCACACCAAACATAACAAAACTTATCTTCAATAGAAAAAACGTATGTATACACTTACGAAGTCCCATACGACATTAGAATCCTACATGAAAATTGCAGTAAACCTTCAAATTAAACAATAAAATCTTAATTTAACAAATAAGTGATTAACTATAATACTAACAATAATATATCAAAATATAGTTGAATCAAAATTAAATCACAATTAAACAAATAAAAAAAAGGGGGAAAATAGATAAACATTTGTTTTTTTTGGCTTACTTCATGTGGCGGTAGCATGCTTATTTCGTCCAATTTATCGGCCAGAAATTTTCAACTGAAAGAGAAACATGAGAAATTATGAAAAGTGAAAAATTCATTGTCAATTATTAATTGTGTATACTTCATGCATAATCTTTAAAACTATTAACTAAAAGAATTAAAGAAAGAAGAGAAGTTGATGGTAATTAATGCAAGAAAATGACTTGAATCAAAAATCAAAATAAGAAAAAAACATAGAAAGAGAAGAACACTAAGCATGACTGTCAACTATAAACACACCAAAAACTAAAAGATTTTGACATATTTAACATAATTATGTGAAATTCAATCCAAACAAACAAAACCCTTCAATCCCTCCCCCCTCCCTTTGATAACCCCAATTTTTTTCTCTCCTATCCTCTTTTCTTGCACACCCACGGAAAAAACTACCCACACGCCATTTTTTATTGTCTAAAAATTTCACGACGGCAATTTTTTGTTTTACCAAAAATAAGAAAGTTTTTTGTTAGGACTCCTCCAATAATTATTTTTCAAAAAATAAGGCAATTTTTATTTTGCCAAAAATATGACTGCCGAAAATTATGGCAGTTTTCTATTTTCTAAAATATTCACTACGAAACCAAATATTATTTATGGAAGATAAGCACACGTAAAATATACAACTGTACATTGACTAACCTATGTACATTCTTTTTCTAACCTATACAATTTTAACTATTAACCTACTTGTTTCTCTTTTTCCTATTCTTTTTATCACGTGCAATTTTATTTTGCTAAATAATTAAATAATAAAAATTATAAATGACGATTCTGTCTACTGTAAATTTTTTAATGAAGGAGCAAAAAGTTCAAATCACATTATAAGGTCTTTCATAATATTTAATATTTTAAAATTAACTAAAATTTTACTTCTTGAATTTTTTCTTATTTGAATTATATTGTAACTTTAATTGCAATATTATATACTTCATAGGAAAAAAAATGTAAAATTGAAAATATATAATACATCCGTAATGATTATATTTTGCACAAGAAACCCAAAAAACCTAAACTAACACTATTACATACGTGGTATATATGTACAATTAATTAATGTAGTATTTACCATATACATACATTTCCTTCTTTTTTTTCTTTTAAATTAAAAAAATGTTTAACTCGAAAAAAATAAATATAAAATTAACAATGAAGAATGTGAAAAGTGACTTCTTGTATAAAATAATTTAAGCCCAGAGCATGTGAAAAGTGACTTCTTGCAATTGAACAGAAACTACAACAAAATAATATGATAATCGAGATATCAAAATAATACGATTAAACCTAACGTTTAAACAAAATTCCTCAAAGCCCGATTGAACATTCATCTACCACCTGTATTAAACAGAAAAATAAAGATAGTAACAAAATAGAAATTAAAACAAAATAATACGATAATCGAGATATATGAACAATACGATCAAACCCTAATCTTTATATAAAAATTTCTCAAGTGCAATCGATCAAACAGTGTAATTAACAAAAATAGAACAAACAAATAAATCACGTAACCAAGAAAAACATCAGATTAAAACATTGTGTAATTATTGATATCCACAAAAATTACAACAAAAAAGATTAACAGAAACATAACAAACAAACAAACCATGTAAAAATAATAATATCAAATTAAAACAATCTATAACTACTCATAGATTTGAAAAGGCTGAGAATCGTAGGGTTATTTGAGGGGTTAAGAGAAGAGTTTTATACACAAAATAAAAATTATGACCTAAATATAAGTATGAAATTTTGATGGAGAATTAAAAAGATAAAAAACATAATTTTAGTCAACTACAAAGTACTAAATATTAGGAGTTCTTACTTTTTACAAAAAATAGAGATTTAATAACTATTTAATTTAAAGTCTTAAATATTATGATAATAATTAAATAACAATTATTTGAGAAAATAGTAAAAAGACGATTTTATTTAAAGCAGAAACTTTTAATGAAAAACAAAAATTTCAAATCACATTATAAGGTGTTTCACACATTTAATATAATATAGATAGATATAGATATAGATATAAAAATATAGATAGATAGATATGATTAGCTGTAGGCTCCACGACCCAATATAGTTGACTTCGTGGGACACAAGTTTCCTGGTAATGAAATAGTTTTATTAAATACAAGGGCAGATATCAACTAGAGCCAATACAACACCACTCCCAAAAACTCACCATAAAGATTAAGAAAAACAATAACCAAATGAAAACAACCACAAAGATTAGGACAACTAATAAGTTTGCAAGATTACTTTCTGAATCTAATGGTATAGAAATCAATAATCCTGTCCAGAAACAGATTCGAATGTCAACGGAAATTATGATTTCTGTACAAAATAGGTGGAGCATCTCAATTTAACAGTCAGTATAAAGAGTTGTTTTCAATATACTTTATGTCCAATTTTATTTCACATAGTAACAAGGTTACTAACATGTCAGAATAATAATACAAAACATGTGTTTCATCCTCGTGTTGATTTTCCAGTTACTGGCTCCTCCCACACTGAAAGTTTAATCTCAGAACCAGAATCATCATAACCGGGGGAAATGCAACCACTTTTCATATCATACAGTCTCCAAACATCAATGGAATGATGAGTAAAATAGGCACAGTTGTTTCTGCAGCCAACTTGACTTGCAGGCACTGACATACCACATTTAATCCCGGCAAATAACGTTCTATCTCCAAGGTTTTCCAATCTTAATCATGACAAATCTTCAATCTTCAGCTTGAACACTTCTACTTTGTCCAACACCCTGTTTGATCTTTCTGAGATCAGGAAAATGAGCAAGATCTCTCCATTAGATTCAAGCAAGTACTCTATGAAATGCCTTGAGTAGCTTGAAGGAATAGCTCGCCTTCTACCAAGTCGCGTGACTTGAAATTGATTTTCAATTTCTTCTATTACTGCCAGGGTCCCTTGCAAACTTGGTGCATAAAACTTTCCTTCAAAGATAATGGCATTGCTGAATTATATCAGTTGCCCCTTGGGATCATTCTTATCAACAAGGCCATTTTGACTTCTTTCTTGTTCCAACCATTTTTGGTTTTGTCCTAACTGATGAACTATAAAAGTTGGAAAACGACAATGACCACTACTATTAGAGGAATAGGGAAATAAAAATAATTTTTTTTTATCCGACGAGGAAGTAGCCCAATTACCATAGGCTCTGAAACTATTCAAAAAACAGTAATCAATAGGTATCTTTTCTTCTCTCATAATCGACCAAGGTGAGTACTTGTGAAAATGCTGCCAAGGATCATAACGTGGCCTTCTTCTACCATGCCACCAATAGCAACCAGCTTCTTCAAATGAGAAGTTGAAGGTATGCTGCTGAGTTTTGCAATAGTATTGAGGCTCATTTGAAAGCTCAAGCCATGGTGATTGTGCAAAGGAATCACATTCTCTCGATGCACATCTCCATGATTTAGAAACACCAGCAGTACCTGTGGATTCAATTAGTTTTGAAGCTCTCGATTGCTTATTGAGAAAGTTGAGTAGCTTTTTAGGAAGTTTTCGCCATGGTTCCACATAAGCAGACTCTTCTTTAGATGAAGTTTTCTGTTTCCTCCTAATATTTGGAGCCATGTATAGATAATGGTCAAAACAAATAAGGTCTAATTCTGGAGCTTGTCCAACATCCAAAAAATACTTTTATAATCTAATCCTCCCTGTCCCATATGTTTATTTTTATTAGTTTTGGGCTCCAAGAATCAAGATAGTTGACTTCTTCAAAAATTATTTTATCATTTATATTTTATTGATCAGTTGGATACATAAAAATAATGCAATAAGTTGTAGAGATGAATTGTGATTTAAGGGAATTCTTTTTTATAGGTTGAGGTTCCATTCCTTCCAACATATTTTATTTTTCATGTTTTCATCTAAATGTCATCTCACTTCATCTTCAGAGGGGGGCTAAACTTGCATTACATATTCAGTCATACTTCAACTTATCTTGAATGGAGTGCTTTCTCCAGAGTTTTAGCTTTTTGTTGACTCCCGTGATACTTTTGTTAATTAATAAATTCATTAGCGACGATGATCTTAAATTAATATTCTCCAAAAATAAAAATTATATTAGTTTGGTCAGTAGCTCAGTGCAACCAATATTGGAATTGAACTCAGACCATTAGATTACATTCGATTAACATGCAAACAGTCCTTGAATCGGACTATGGAGCATGGTGAAGAATTGTGAACTTTTTGAAACTAAAAGGATGATTTTTTTAAATTTTTTTTGCATCTTCTGAATCTCATAATTATAATTGTTCAAAGTGGAGGCATATACTTTCTGCATTGTTTTTTCACAATGAGTTCCATATAGGTTGTAAATTAATATATAAGGCATCTAAATAGTCAACTCAACTACTTAATTGAAAGAAACTACCACTGACCTTGTTCTCCAAGAGATCAACTACCTCTCGTAGGCTACCTTACTTGGTGGCCACATCTGATCTTGATCACTTTTAAGCTATATGCCCATACCATTTCCTTCTCTAGCTCCCACTTGCAACCGAAAAATAAATAAATTAACATGATTAAAGAAATCAAGAAGGAAGATTTCACCAAAATGAAGAAGTCAATACTAGCCCAAGGCCATGTCCAAATCTTCCCAAAGAACTCACCAACTTAATCTCAAGTGAACACGGTCTAATGGAGAACATCAGTTTTGGTGGTGTCACCAAGTCATGAAGATTAGCAAAGTCGAAAAAATGTAGCCCAATAGGGGAATCCCTATGGCCACAACTCATAGAAATTCAACAAAACAAGAGTCATTCTCGCTGCTTCCATAGCTGGCTTTTATATGGGATTTACTAGCCTTGGATATATTTCAAGGGTCATTCCCACAGTGCACTAATAGAAGTTGGACGATATCCGGATGATATCATTTTGTGGAACTCCTACAGATCGAGGGACGTTGTTGTAATGACCCTTCTGGTCATTCCCGCATTACGCTTTCCTTGTGCCGTAGGAGCTGAGTATCGAAATCATGTGATAGTGATTCACAATCATGTGACCTTAACCTTCGTCTCATATCCAAGGCTTGCGAGCCTAAATTTGAGAATTTTATTAACATCGCGCGTATTTGAAATTATTTGATTTAAAAAGTTACATTTTTATTGCCTTCCTAAAATATTTTAAAGGTTTACGAGAAATACTTTTGTTACGATATATTGTGTATGTATTTATTTTGCAAGAGTTTTCTAAGTTATTAGTATTTTAATGGGGATAGTAAACTTAGTTATGTTAAAAATTATTAGTATAATATAGTAGGTTTTATTTGAAATAATTTTCTATTAATTATGGTATAATAAAAAAGTTATATATATTTTACCACGACCTGTGCAATACCCAAGTACTGCATAATGGGATAAGAATGAACTTGTGGTTCCACTCCACTCCCATGTGGAAGTGAAGTCAAGTGTACAATAAATTCTATTGAATATGTGGTGGCAGGTATATGTACTAATTTCTCACATATGTGATGATAAATTAGTAAATTAATTATTTTCTTTGGTTGGTCAAAAACCACTTTTACCTATATATATATATATATATATCTTTACCCACCTTATATTCATTTGACACTTTAAGCAAAGTTTCCAGCAACCTTTACTTTCATTTACATCTTATATATGTATGTGCGTACAACAT